>NW_019091519.1:196610-340572 GCF_001949145.1 Acanthaster planci
CTCTTTTCCAAACGGACTCTAACACAGGTAGCCACGCCTCTTGTAGTCAAGAAGATCATGGGTTACAAACACGACAACCCATCCATCTTTGCCTGGGAGATTCGCGATCGGCTACTACAGGAGCGAGTTTGCGACGAGAACACCATACCGAGCGTCAGCTCCATCAACCGCATACTACGAAATAGCGCCCCCAATGGCGTGGGAGGGGTAAGTGGGAACTTTTCCTTTCATTCTCGCGGTCGGGATGACATCACTGAGTCCGATTCTTCCCTCTGATTGGTCAGTAGGTCATACTCAAAACTCAAAGGGGAAAAAACAGTGTTGTGATTTATTTGAAAATCTGAATTGTTTACTAAACTCTTAACCTTTCAATCAAATATGCCCTAAATTTCACTGTTTATGCTCTGTGAATATCTCCCAAACTCTTCTAAAAAAGGTTTGAGTTATTTTTTTTTCATGATGCAGCAAAAAATGAGGAAACATGCAAATCCCTGTACAGACTGAATGGAGGATTGACCCTTTGTCCAGCCGCGAGTGCAATAAATGGAACAATCTCCGACTGCGAGAATTCCCAGTCTTTCTCTCTGCGGACCATATAAGTAAATTTAACACGCTGGTTCTGGTCAAATCCCGGAAAGTCTAATCACAGTTTTGCATACACGACAGAGGGAATGAATACCGACAAAGACATTTAAATGCGTTAATATTTGACACAGTAATTTAGCAGCTCATCACTACTTGAAAGGACCAGTGACATTGACATAATCCGCCTGGAGCAGAAGCACCCCCTAAATGTTGAAAAGAACCGTGTTGGTCGGGAGTGTTAATTTCGTTGGTAGCATGCGACCGTGACGCTTGCATTTCCTAATCGTTCAGAGACTCGGTGAAGTTCAGTTCCGACCAAAGGAGCCTCCGTTACTACTTGGTCTTTAAATAGGTTTCTATAATCTTCAATGAAGTTCCTTGAATGAAATATGGGAGCTTAAAGAGGGCAGGACATTTGTAATGCTGGGAAATGAGTAGGCCTAGATCTCAGTGGTGTAGCCGGGGGGGGGGCACGTGCCCCCCACAAATTCCCAGTGCCCCCTGATGCCCCCCACTGAAAAAAAACGGATGAATGGATATTGAACAAGGCTAACAAAAACTTGCCCCCAAAAAACCACACCACCAAAAGCTGGTACCCCATAAGATGCTCGTGCCCCCTTTGTGCCCCCCCAGGAGTAAATATCCTAGCTATGCTCTGCTAGGTCTACAACTAATTTTGCTCTAGGCCTTAAATCATATACCTTAAAAATTCAAACACATCTCGTCTCTTCTCTCGAACTGACCATGGAGCTACCTCCATGAACAGACCTAATTGCTCTGCTAGCTAGTCGTGTCACCATCCACACTTTTAACTACTTCAAATCATTTAGGTATTAGTGGGAATATCCCTTCATTACAGTTACGAAGAAATACCTCTCTTTCAACGAGCAGGAAATGACGACAAATCTACCCGCCCCAGTTGCGCGGCTACCAGCTCCTGTACCGCAAAGGCCCTCCCCTCAGATTGCAGGGCAGTTAGCCTTCAAAGCGCCCTCTGCGGCCAAACCAAGCCACTCCATCGATCAGATCCTTCAGGGAAACGAGGGAAGAAAGAGGAAACTGAGCTGTGATTCGGAGGAAGACGACGAAAATCAGACGAGTGAAAAAAGTGAGGGGATAACCTGTCGATCAGTAATCGATATATCAATCAATTAATTGAAGGATAATTAAATGGATCAGTCGATTCATTATACAACTTGCGATCAGTCGCCGACCAATAACGACTTTGACACATTGAATTCTTTTATAGCTGTACAGGATTACATGCATTTGCTCAGAATCTTTATTACATACATTTAATTTGAATTCTTTGAAAACTTAGAAGAATTTTAAACAGAGGAATTATCTTTATAAAGAAAATGAAGTTTCATGCAATTTGGAATGTTTTAGTATTGTTCGATAACTTAAACATGCATATTTTGTGTATGTTATTATGGCAATATCGTGAAAATAGAATACTATCCTTTCAAGGTCATCTACTTTTCTTATTATTCTGGCATGTGTTTTACTTTCATCTTAGAAAAAGTACAATTCATATATATCATTATAAAATCCTTTTATTTATTTTTTACGCCCTCTAGTCAGCAAAACTGAAGCAAGTGCTCCAACATCGCCAGCACGTATCGTCTCTCCTCCAGTCTCGTCAACTCTGAAAACACCGCCACCCACTCCTGGCGGCTGTCCAACCTCGTCGGACATTGTGCTCTTGCCGACTGCGCCGCTCCAGCAGAACGCACCCGCCGAAGTTGGCGGGGCAATCTGCCCCTTTCCCTCCGCTAAGGTGTGTCTGACCGGACTGCCCAAACTGCCCGTGGTCACTTCCTCAACTCTGCCGGCCGCGTCATCGATCATTCCCGGCGGAGCGGCAGTGGCCCAGGCTCTGGCCGCAATCGGCGGCTTTTCCTTTGCCGGGTTGTCGGGTGGGATGTTGCCGCTCAGGGCTTCGGGACCCGTCAGCACCGCTCCCGTCTCATACCCAGCTTTGGCAATGGCACTGCAGAGTGGCTGGGCTTACAGATCCATGAAAGCGCAGACCAAGTAATTACAATATTTGGTTCTCTAGGTAAAAATGTACAAGTAAGTATTTTCAAGGTCAAAATGACAATTTTAAACCGACTTGTGTAAAATGTGTAAAATGTTTTTAAAGCTTTACACGTGTGCATTATAATCAGTGCAATTTTTCAGGGTTTTAATTTTTATTCTGTTGTTACAATATTTTGCACTTTGTAAAAGATGTCAAGAGTTGACATCTATCTTTTACAACTCGATTCAAGTTAAAAGTCTGGCCACAAATATTGAAGTTATCAACACTGACAACAGTTCATCCGCCTGACATGACTTGGCACTGCGTGTGGCTTGTTGCCAGACTTGAACTCATCCATTATCAATACAGATGCTCAGATTGTCTCAAAGCACTTAATTGGAAGTGGTGTAAGCTGTAGATATCTGGATCACATTGACTGCCAAAATATGAATGTTGACTTGGTTCGTTGAAAGGCTAGAAAACGGTGACAATGGACAGCCAAAGATTGGTGTTAAAAAGATGCGAGTAAAAATATCAACACTTAAACAAACGTACATGGAAACTATTCTAATTTTTGTCTAAAATGTTGAATTTTTACATTAGGATGTAACTGTATTGAGATTTGTTTTTTTCAATTCAGCACAGAAATTTTCACTGTGGGAAATTTTGACTTTGCCTACTCCGAACCAAGACATTTCTCAAAGTAAACTTGGCGCTTGAAAAGAGCTTTAACATTGTTTCAAACAATACGAACCCTGCAGTACACTGCGTGAAATAAGTATTTATGTCTGCTTTGTCGAAGTTTCTCAATATTATGAACAGTTGTGAAACTATTGTGCATCTAAATACACTAAGCCAGTGAACTTCACAACTCTGGAATAAAAGTTCTTTCTTTGTGCCCGGACTGCGCCAATTTAGGGGAGACTTAGCTACTTACACCGAGTACCTTTTACGAAAGAAAATCCACTGGAAAAAATGCATGCAAAAATGATGGGAAATTCAAAGTCCCTGCCCAAAGTCACGGACTGCCAAGCAGAAACCATACAGTCGGAAAGAGACAAAACTATGTGAGAAATAATTTACCTTGCACCTACAAATTGCGTACATTTGCATTGACAACTTGTTTTCACCTTTTTGTAGTTAAGCAGAATTGTTTTGCTAAGGCAACTCCGTGAAATTGGCGACCTACTGTTTCCAACAGTCAAAAATCCTGTATTGAACAGGCTGAGCTCGGATGCAAACCATACTCAAGAAGCTGAATTAATGACGAAGGCATAATTGAGCCCTGTGTTCAGTAAAAGCTACCAGCTCTGGTTACTATGTACAGTAGCAAGCACAATGCTTCCATTACCGGGGCTTTCTCTGTATGTAAAATGATCTTGTGCTTTCTAAGCAACAATTGATGAACAAGTGTAACATGGGAAAGGGTGCAAAAGAAAACACATTTCAGTATTAAAATTGTTTCTGGTTTGAATGCATTTATTTACTTGCATCAACGAGCTTAAGATGCTGGAAGCCTCAAACAAATGATTACACTGTGCATCGTTGGTCGTTAGAAAACATCTTTATAAATATATAGCTCTTATGTACACAATGAAAGTTAAGAAAAATCATGCTACTGTTGTGGTTTTTTTCCTACAAACTCTATCATCAGTCAGCATTGTTTTAAATCTTTATTGCATTGTGTCCACATAAAATTATAAGGTCAACCAAATTTGCATCATTTGAATGTATAGTTCACTCATCGCATCTGGAAAGTCATTTTTACACTATAAATTTAAACACTTCTGCACAACTGTGGTAAGTTAAAAACTCTGTTACTAGTAGTCATTTGGTGATATAATGCAGTGTGTTATTTTGACAAAATACCTTATTATATATCAAGTGTGAAACTGTGGACCAAACAATCTAAAGTGAAAATTTAGACTGAAATAGTCTGAAAGAGAACCACTTCCGGTGGCAACTGAAGTGAAACTGCATTCTACTCGAGTGAGTAAATTATCTTTGAATCAAATCCGTCTGGATCCTAGTTTTAGCTGGAAAGAGTGCATTAGAATCTAGAGCACATGATGAAGAGTGTCCCGGTAGACTAAAACAAATTACCGTTATTTCCCCAAATTATTAACGGCTTTCAAATTTTCTGTCATCTCTTCTGTCTGGTTCGGGCAAAATTAATCAAAGTAGTTATACTTTGGCAAGAGTTTACTGAAGAATAAATACTGGTAAAATCTGGCAAGGTAATATGTGTAATAAGGTTACCTCCTCTACTTACGAGCAGCCAAAACACCTCATGATGTTACTGGCGAAATGGGCAATCGAGCTACTCCCCTAAACTTCTTGAAAGTTCTGTCTTATGTTCCCACACCTGCATTTAGTTCCCCCACTACACAGACTTATGTCTAGTACCCCGAGACCCCAATCAGAAACATTCTGCTGTTGGTTGTCGGATCTGCACAAAGAAACCTTGTCTTTGGTCTTGAGCACACTAGAGAAAGAACGCATTACATTAGTCTGATCGGGGGGGGGATATAACTAGGGAAATAAGATTCTTCTGAGATTGTTTATTTCCCTTCCTTCTCAAAGCATGCAAAAAGCCCAACAAAGTAGCCTCAAGTCTCAGAAAAGCCATGACTGGTAAACTAGTTGGCCCTCTGGTAAAACATAACTGCCCCTAAAAAACTCACTTCTGGATCTGTCCTTGGTCTGATAAGACGACTTTGCTGGTACATGTAGGTCTGTGGATGATGGAGATGCATTCAGTCAGGATAGAATTAAATCTTTTATACTCAACACAGCAGTTCAAGCACTGCATATTCTGCTGATCAAAATTTCAGCGTATACCGCGTTGATTTCACCAGTCACGTGGTAGTGCGCCCTCTGGTGGCGGTCTTCTCTCTTGGTCTTACCCCTGTTGATACCCTCAGACGAGGGCTGGAGGAAATTCCACAGTGTCTGGATGGGATTGGAAGTTGCACTGGTATCTGGAATGACTTCGTTTACCTGCCAAAATATTTCAGAAAAGAGAAAAAGTTGCATTTCATTACAAATGACAAAGTTAATGAAGTGAGGCGTGATTGAAATTTTTGGTGTGTGGTTGTTCGAGAAAGTATGAAAATATTCAATGAAAATTATTTAATTTTGGTTAAAAATTTTGGACAGAGTGATATCTATGGTGTTTCAAAATAAAAATTGGGACAAATTTATCATTAAAATTCATTTAACAAAAGCATAATTGTGAAGTATGTTGACCGCATCAAAATTTCACATGGGTTACGTAACACTCCCAGTAATTTATTTGCTCTATTAGAACTCATGACAAAATAAGCTCATATGGTATACTTGGTATTTGTTGGCAATCTCAACAAAATCCTTTTAAATAAATATGTTATAGACAAAGTTTTTTCAGAATGCTTTTTCTATATTCTTTACCCTGTGGAAATGGCAGGCACATTTGCCCAATAGGAACTCTCGATATCTGGCCATGGTCATGTTGAATGTGTCCACCACATCAAACTGAAGGTCTTTGGCATAGTCCAGGATGCCGCGGTTGTGGTAGAACATCTTACGCTGCTCTTGCTGTGATTTTGTACAGAGGAAAGTGGGGTAAAAACAGGATAACAGTGGACAGACAAGATGAGGCATGGAACACAGCCAAAACTAGGGTATTGGCCCTTGTAAACCCTAGAGAGTAAAACTGAGAGAACAATTTAGATAGGACCTCTCTGAAATCAGTGTTGAAATCAACTATAAAATTTCTTACACTTCAACATGTATTTATGTTATGAATTCATACAAGTTGAACATGTTGAACATGTCTCGGAAGTTTTCCGACGTCGAATGTCATGTCACACTTGCTCACGTGTACAGAGTGACCTTTAGAAAAGTCTCTCTTCATTATGCCACTCGTGATGGGGGCAGGAAAGGGATCAGAGGAGGACAGCAGACACCATGGATTAGGTTGGGATGGGGGGGGGGGGTTTCCAGAAGAACTACTAGGCAAGGGGAGCGTCACTCACCAATGAGAGACAGTGCATGCCATCCACCGGCTGGTGGAAACCAGCTCCAAGGCTCTTCATTATCTTTCGAATGCTACTCAACCCCTCCCTAAAAAATCACACAAATAATAAACACTTGATGAAATTGCAAGAAGTCCTTAAGATCTAATTGTTATAAAATTGATATGAGCAAATACAGAAATAAATGAAGACTGTATGTCCATGCAAGAAGCCATGGAATATTATCCAGCGGTGCAAAGCCTCTGTGATGCACCGAGAGACCGCCACCCAAGCTGCCAGTTAGCATCAGATGTAAAATCGTTCTTGCTTTCTGCAGCAAGACTGTGGTTGTAGTGCTACATTATTACCCTATTCAAGTCTGATTCAGATGAGCCATCTTTTTTTTTCTCGAGGAAAGCTTTAAGTAAGCTCAAGTCACCTTCTCAGTGCCTTCTGCAGCACCTTCAGGTGGTGGGTGGCAAGCCAGTGTACGCCGCCCACCACCAGCACCGTGTTTTCGCTGTTCTCCAGTGGCCGGGAGTGCTGGATCAGCTGGTAGAGGGCCTTGTCGAACACGGGCCTCTCGCTGGCCGGCAGCCAGAACTGTGGGTAGTAGGCAAAGCTGACTGTTGTCCGGTTGCCGTTGAGGTTGGTGTAGACCTTAATGTCGTGGGTCTTGTCCCATTCTGTCAGGGTGCCGTTGAGCTTCTCCATGAGGTAGTACATTATGCCCCGATTGGTGGAATCTCCAATGAAAAGAAGCTACGTAAACAAGGTGTAAACATTTTAAAGATATTCAATTCTAATTATCATCACTTTTGGAAGACAATTTTTGGAAGATATTAAAACTTATTAGTGAAGCCAGTGACATGTAAGATATGCTGAGTACAAATTGGAAACGCTTGAAAAAACCACTCCTTGTGTATACCGCCGGGTTTGGGCAAAAAAAAACATAGGAAGGGGAAAAATCCAGTGAAAGTTCTTGAAGTTCAGGGAAAATTCTGCAGTTTGTCAATTTTATTGGCAACACTGAATTGTGTTTTCTTTGAGTACTCTCCAAACGGCTGCGAAGTAAGATTTGACAAATGCGAAGGATTCAATCCAGTCTGTGATAAAGTGGTAATAAAAATCTTGAAAGTTCCAGTCTCACATACGCTGGGTGCTTTAAGGAACATTGCAATGCCGTTTGTGCTATATAAATGTTGTTTTAGTACTGTTTATTAGAATAAAAAATTTTTACCTTTTTCCCAGCAAGACACTTCTGTAACTTGTCCTGTTCAATAGCGGGGTACCGACATCCCTTGGGCTGCCACACAGATTCCCTCCAGTAACAGCTCCTCTTGTCTACACAGTGGCTGCAGGGAACCAACCACTCTCCTAACAGGTTAAGGGAACCAATGAAAAAGTTTGACAAAATGCTTCTGAAATTGTTGAAAAGTACGTTTCCACCAACCGCTGTCTCCTTCTATGACAGCATGCCTGATTCCATAAATATCAAGGCGCGTGGAAATTTCAAAACAACACTTAGCTTACAAGTTCCTGGAAAAACTTGGAAAAAAATGGAATCAAACAAGCAAACAACGTATCTTTCTTGGACTTCCACTTTAAATTGAAATCTTTTAATCATTTCCGCGATTTTGGCTCGATGTATTTAAAGTTAGTTATCAGGTCAAAGGTTATACTTCAACATACCTTGAATGTCACCACTGGAACACAAAGGCAGGTGTGGCTTAGACTTGACGTAGTCCTCCCAGGAGAGATCAGGAACTAAACTCAATCCACAGGAAGACCCCTGAAGAAACTGCAGAGTGCATTCCTGCGCCAGGCAGACAGATCGAAAAAGTAGCATAAATTTCAGTAATCTATCTGCACTGGAAAGAATAAAGTTCTGCAGTGTACGGCCTTGAGACAACCTCAACTCTCACTTTAAACACATCACAGTGCACAAACTTGATACAAATCCCAGTTAACCTGGAAGTGTGGCATTAAAGGAACAATCACATCTTGCAGTAGAAACTGCTGAGCAGCATTTATACTGCCGTTGCGAAAGTATGTTTTAAGAGGGAAGTTTTAATTAACAACATATCTAATTGTGTTTGGCTGAAATATAATCTTTGAGGGTGTGATTTGGTGAGCAGAATTAGACGCCACTACTGCAGTGTAAAATGCTCATGAACAGGCAGTGCGTGTGCATGACATGCCTTTTTTGACCAATCGAGTGTCGTGATTTGCCAACTGCACGGGCACATCACGCCTGAGAACACGCATAAGAGAGGGTCGTAGTAACCTTGTCAAGCCAGCCCCACGTCCCCAAGGCTCAGTCATGCCCTTACCTGCACCAGGCTGCAGACCTGATGCCTCTCAGTGTGGTCAAAGTCTGCCTCCCCGTCAGTGACACTCCGGCGATGCATGAACACCGTGTAGGTGCTGACCACCCAGGGTTGTGAGTGGGTGATGTCTACCACCAGCATGCTGATCCGGTTCTCCCCAACTCCTAAGGTGTAGTTGGAGGGTCTGATGGTCAACAGTAAACGAAGATGACCTGAGACTGCTACAAAGTGACCAGCTCTTAAAAGCCGACCCTGACGATCTATGCTCTTGGCCAGCTCCAAGTGACTTCATAAACGTGTTCTGTCACAAGAAATCTAAACTTTCCTAGTCCACAAACTAGACTTAAATAAAATGCCAGTAGTGCAGAGGCACCAAGCTCGTGGGTGAGCTCTTAAACAGGGGTTGCAACATAAGTCGTAAGTCACTGGTCACGATGCCAGTTGATCAATGAGCCAATCAACACTCAGAGTTTTGCCTTCTGACCATGGTCATCAGATTGGTCTTTATAGTCATGTTATACAAGTCCACCACTCCTCTGTTCGCATGGGGGACGAAAGATGGAATGCTCTCTTTGTAAGGTTTCATTTTGATGGCTTGTGCCTGAATTGAGAGTAGACTACTTGTGATTGACACGCTGGAGTTACATAGGACATGTCATGGAATTGTAAGGACTTATAAGGAGTTGTAGGAGTTGTGATTGACTAGTAGGACTCGTGATGGAGTTGTGATGGAGTTGTAAAGACCTGTAATGGAGTTGTAAGGACTTGTGATGGACATATGTCCCACTCTGTAATTTGATGCCATTTACCTTGACACACCGTGTCTGTCCTCCAACCTGGCCTCACAGTCACAGCTCTTGGCATATCCCCAAACTTTGATGAGAGCCATCTCATGGGGCACCACAGCCTGGTACTCGGTGATCTTTGGGTCAAAAGTTGGGGTGAGGATGATCATGGGGTCAGTCCGGAGGTCTAAGAGTTCTGGCACAGCTGATGGATCTAAAAAAAAAATTAATAACCCTGTTTAACGGAGCTGGTACCCTCCACTGATCATTAAAAGAAAACCTGAATGGTAACCGGCTACCCTCTCTCCCCCCAGAAGGCTGGGTGAAACAACTTAAAAACGTTTTTTCTGCAGTGCGCTGCTGATAGGTATTTGCAATGACACAAAGAGAGAAAACAATAAAAAAACACAGGATGGAAAGACACCATGAAGATCAAAGACAAAACAAGCATTTGGTAGAAAAAAAAATCAAAAAGTTCACAAAGCACACAATTTTCAATAAACTGAACTGGGCGTACAAATTCTTACGGGCAACCTTAAAAGATGCTTAAACAGCATTGCAGACTGTCAACATACATGTGTAGGCCCTTCCCTGTGTTAAGGAGATCATTTCTTTTGTTAGAAAAGTTGGGATCGACTTCTGGGGACAAAAATAAAGTTTTCGGTCCCCCAGCAGCATTCAGATTTTAACATAAGTGGGGTACCCATAACTACATCACATTCTGGGGTAGAGCATTTGTAGTGTTCCAAAAGTCACCAGTTCGAATCAGTTCCCATTCGTTTTATTTTCCATTCACTAGAATATTCCTGGACTCACCATCACTACATCTTGGTCTGTGGTATCGTGGATCCCTGTACATTGGGTCAATCTCAAATGCGCTGCCGATCAAGACATCACTGCGTCCCGTATCCCAGTGAGGACTGGTGACGTTGCCAAGATTCTGCTGCGTCTCTCTCCAGACGGCCCCGGCCATCACCTGCTGTTGACCCCTGTCCATGCTCCAGTAATACTGCTCCAGGTTGGCCAGCACATGCTGGAGCTCTGCCGTGCCATGCCGGTGCGTCGGGGAGGTGAGCAGCGCCCCCTGGTGGTTGTACGGCGGGATGTCGTCTAACTGCAGCTGAGACACGAGGACGTGCTGGATGTCTCGTAGGAGGCTGTTGTACTTCAGGCTGGTGTAGGAGGGGTACAGCTGAGTTGCACAGGAAAAATGGTGACCAAAATCATGATCAAACTGGCTTCCCCACTTGCCGACAGATTGATTTCAGGCCAACAATTCTGACTTTCAAACAGGCAAGATGCAGTGGTGAACCTTTGATATGCAGCCCAAAGCTGCAAATCCTGATTCGCAATAATCAAAATAATTCAAAATAATAATAAACACAGTCTTTCTATACCTCCTACGTAATGCCACCACAGGTTGTGCGCAGCTGCCAAGTTCAAGTTCGGCACATCACCTGCCTTCACAGATTTGTTGGGTTTTGTGTGTGTGTACAAACATATGGAGGATGGCATGTTTAGATGTCACCCAGAGGTTATTCAAGGTCAGTTTGTGTTTATGTGTCCTTCTATGCAAAGTGGTTTAAAATGATAACAACAATCGGTTCATCTGGAAAAAAAATTTAATGGCTCCAATTTGTCGTCAAAGTTCCGAAACTGAAAAAAAAAGAATTAGGTACAAATACATGTAACTTTTAACTTTTTGAGCTGTAAACTTTTATATGTTAGGAAAACCATAATGTGTACTGATGACACTAAACCAAAGCTGCAAAACTGAGTAATTTGTCTTGTTTACTTTATACTTAGATTGGATAACGTGCGGAAAAAATCTTCATGGAAAGTAATTTAGGGCACCAAGTCCACAATAACAAACATAGGCACATAATGAAATCAAATTTATATGGGTAGGAACACATAGGTAATTTGTACAAAAACTAATAAGATCATATTTGAGGTTCACGTTCCGATCAAGTTTTGACACTCAATATGACGAGCCCATATTTTACACATTAAGTTGAACAATGACCATATCCCTTAAGCAACATGTGAGAGTATCCTTCATTTTCTCCGGTGAGTCAGCCACGTACCTTTATCTACATTTTCTGAATGAATGCATGCACATAATTATGCAAATCTGTCTGTCTACCTTACCTGTTGATAACTTCCCCGGTTGACAGTCTCTCGTCTGGTTGCTAGGAGATACTCCAAGTCCTCCTGGGTCAGACACATCTGGTTGTTGGAGCGGCAGTTCACGCCCTGCGAGAAAGAGTGGTAGCAAGGAATATGAAAGTAAGCAGTGAAAAATGCTACAAATTTTCAACACCTTCGTCGTTTCTTGCACTACTTTAACAGGTTGTTTGTCTATCCAGTCTAAGAGTGGTTAAGACGTCTGCACTAGTAAGCAGGAGGTCGTGCGTTCGAGTCCCACCCGAGTATGCTTGTGGTTTTTTTCACAAGCCTTCGGGGGGCATGAACCGAGTATACAGCATTAAAATACACTTCGGGCAGGGCCAAAAAAAATATCAAAAATTAATTTACATCTCCCCAGTACAAATCCATCTTTGAAATAGTTGAAAAAAAATTGGAAAATGTCAATGAAATTCCTTTTTTCTTTACTTGAGGGAACCACAGATCATAAATACATCAAAGTTTTCTTTGTGTTAAGTAACAAAATATTCCCAAACAAAGAAGTAGTTGGAATAGTCCGGTGACCAGAATTAGAAGCCGTAACTTTAGCGGCACCACACTCACAAGCAGGTAACAGGCCTGCAAAACATACCTCTTCCACCAATGGGAGGTTGGGATTTCCCCAAAATGGGCACAACTCAAGTTTAAAAATGAAAGTGCAAGTGTGGTGCCGCCAGAACATTGCCATCTCCTTGGATTAGTCTTTAAACATTTTTCGTGCTAAGGGCTACATGAATACCTTTCATAAGAGGTATTCGTTCACTTACTAATATTCCAACATTTAGATTTAGATGCTCAAGTGCGAGGGCAACATCCTTGGCGACCATTGTCTCAGACACGAGAATGGAGATGGCATCATCAACGGTGTTCTGTTTGATGGTCTTGCTAGCCCAGTTGGTGGTGTCACTGTTTGCTTGCAGATGGGGCTGTCCATTGACCTATGCAATAATATAGGATTACAAGAGAGTGGACTATTCATCATCAACTGCACTCTGAATAATCATTTTGAATCTGCTTGCGAATCATGTTTTCCCATTTAGTTGTTCTGTGTCAAATTACTAATTTGAAAAGCTGCACTGCAACTGTCTTGGATTTAATGATATTTTTGTAAAAAACACCTCTGTGTAAAATGAACATGAGAAAAAAATGCTTTTAAGGAGTAGCTTCCAAATCTATTCTGAGAAATAGCCCAGAAGAAGAAATATGGTCAGTCTTTCTTTTTTCATATTCTGAGTGAAGTATCAGTGAAGGGTTATGGGGTTTTGAAGGCAAATACCTAAAAACGTACATATAATTCAAGATATAAAGTGGCCTCCTCCTATAAGGAGAATTCTGTTGTCTATGAAGATTCACAAAACTCCTGCAAATATCTTTCCAGAGGAAACTTAGGGTATGCTGTTCGGGTGAAAACATACCCAATGTCACAATTAACTATCTGTGAAATGTCTCTCCTTTTAATTTGTTACTTACCTCAACAACCATTGCATGAAGTGTGGAATTGAAAATAACATCAAATCCAAGAAGCTGAAAACAATTCTTGCACCTGAAGATGTGATCACACAGAAAAGGACTAGAATTACATATACTCTCATAAAGTACTGTTCTTTTGAATTAATAAAACATTAAGCCATCAAAATCACTTCTTTATCAATGTATCGATCAAAATAAGTCACTTAATAAATCAAGGTCAGTTAATCAATTATGAAACAGTCCACTGATTTTAACTAGTCAGTCAGTTTAAGATACAAACATGAAAAAAATTTAACGGCGTCCAGCATTCACTAAAGAACTCGTTGAAATTAAGATGCATTTTCAACTTCTGTATATCGGCAGCAAATATCTGCCATAGCTCTACGAACTCATGTTCCTGTTTGTTTTTTCACAAAGTGGGAAGCGGCCTCTAGTGAATCCGTAAACAAGTGTAACCCAACCCACCCCAACCCAGACTAGACCAACACAACCCAACCGGCCCATACACCCAACCCAACCCAANCCCCAACCCAACCTACCCCAACCCACACCAGTCCACCCAACCAATGCACTCAGCCCAGCCCAGCCCATCCCAACCCGACTTAACCTAACCCAACCCAACCTAACCCAAACCAACAAATTAACAAGCATCATCATCCAACCTGTAATGTTCGTCCCATGGATGGGCTGAGAAGCGGCCAAAGTGTGCCACCAGTGACGACTCGGCCACCAGCAAGGTCTGGACGATGACTGCTGCCAGGTTCTGGAAGGCCCTCTCGGCTGCATCATAGCCAAAGTTATACTTCAGGTAATGCTTGAACTGAGCCAGGTACCAGGTCCTGTTTGGAATCTGTAAAGGAAAAATAACTACAAATAACTTGATGAATGGGCATGAAGGGAACCAGGCTGGAACGCAATTTTGCCAAAGGTTGCTGGAGATAATAATGTGCAATCAAATCTATTTAGGGTAGGGTGTTGTACATTCCAGCATCCCCCATATTCAAGTACTACAATCCAAACAAGTGCAGGGGGTGCAACACCCACAAACACCCACTCCTATGGGCTCTCTGGAAAGGTATGGGGAGGGGGTGTGCAACACCCACGGATACCCATTTTTATAGGCTCTCTGGAAAGGTATGGGGGGTGTGCAACACCCAAAGATACCCATTCCTATGGGCTCTCTGGAAAGGTTTGGGGAGGGGGTGTGCAACACCCACAGATACCCATTCCTGCTAACATGACTTCAGCTGAGAAGGGTTATCCTTAATCTTTTACAGTAAAGCATATTAATTTAACTGGAAAACGCAATCATGCATGAGACGTGACAAATTTCCTAGAAATACCATGTCTGACCCAAACTATACTTCAACCCTTGTCTAACAAAATTTATTTCATGATGATAAAGATTGGCACTTGAATAGAAAGTTTAAATCTTTCCTAATCCAAATTAAAATAGCTAATAGAAACATCTTTCAGTTATTGCTGAGAGTTGGAGAAGTTTCCGTATGATTTAAAACAAACTCAAGTAAGATTTAGAATAAAAACTTTTAGTTTCTTCTGAAAGTCTGAAGAGACACTTGTTTTGGAAGTCTGTGACAATGTCTGAGCCTACAGAGGTAACCGACCTTCTTGAAGCCTCGTGGGTAGTCGTGCCTGAAGTGAACCAGCCCTTCGGAGTGGATGAAAGCCCTGAGTGGGTTGATGGACGTGACCAGGACATAGGCCCGGATGTTGACTGGCATGCCAAAGATGAGTAACGGGTTAGGGAAATACTGTTGTGCCACTGCCTTCTTAAAACGAAATCTAAAACACAGAAGGAAAAATCGAAGACAAAGTAAGAACTCATCAAGGCATGTCATGAAAGCCATAACATACAAACCTGTTGGGTGTTGTCAGCTAGAAGACAAAATTTCAAAATGAATAAGTCGTTTTTCTATAGCACAACCCAAACTGTTTAGCTTTCTGGTGTACAAACGAACCAAAGCTTGTCCAAACAAACACTTTTCTTAGAAATTTTAAACAAAGTTTCAAAGGAATATTCTGCTTTTGATCTCTAAAGTTTCGGTAACTAACTGCTGCTATGGAATGAAAGCAACATTTTACAGGATACTATATAAAAGATAGTTTTTATTTCTTTTGTAACTCCTTGAAAGCCAACTGATTTCAAAACAGATTTTTTTCTGTACAAATTGTACTCCCCCCCCCAAAGAAAACCAACGCCCAATGGCACAGATTTGACTATCCCAGCACCTTCACAACTGAAAAAAAAAAACCCAAACAGGATGTTCAACTGTAACGAGACAACCAAAATGGGGAGAATGCACAAGTACACAGTACTTACTCTTTAACTCTTGCATAGTCTTTCTCTTTGGTCGGTTGTAGGACCTGAATGTTACCGCCGGGGCTGGTGGATTTGAACACCCACCATACTTCATCTCCTGATGCATCGGCCACTCCCAAGAACTGGTCAAATTGACTTGGCATGACCCAGCATGCCGGCGATAGGTAAGTTTTCTTTAAAGCTGTCAAGAGAGAAATGAATCAACATCAGATCAGTTTAAATAAAAGCAATTAGTTCTTTTGTCGTGAAGCAAGTTGACTATTTGACCATCTTTACCCTAATGCCGAATGCTTAGGCCTCTCCCGTTGAGTATTGGGAATCAGATCCTTGTTTCTTCCTATGTTACATGCATACATTTATCCGATTGATGCTCAGTCATCACAAATCCTTTATCTTCACTAGATGCCACCCAACGGGCAACGTACGTTCCCAATTTTCACCCTGGTGGATATGAGATAGGCCAGCACTTAATACATGTACCTGGAATTCTCCTAGCCTGGTTCATGGTGTGACAGAAACCGTCCTTCTTCCATAAAATGTTCCGAATTCCGGGGATTCTGTTGACCTGATGAACAAGAAAAATGGACTCACAAGATACAAGTATACATTCTGGTTAATAAAAGATAAGATACAGTGTTGTCTATGTCATGGTTAATTTTTTGGCCAGCACACAGTTTCTCGACCGAGCCATCGCTTTTTTTTTTACCAGAGGCCAACAAGAGCCAGCTGGGCACAGAAATATTGTCTTGTCGAAAGCTGCCAGTTGCCAGCTAAAATATTGTGCATTGCACATTTCTTGTGTATTGCATAGCAATTGTTTCTCCGGGCAATGAGTACATGCCTGGCCTACAAACAACAAAGGAAAGGATGCAGTGTGATTCAATTTTAACAAAATGACCCACTGTACTTCGTGAATAAAAAAACACAACAATGCATGGGCACAAGATGGGCGTGTCCATTAATAAATATTTGCATCGCCTCTGCCAGCGGTAGAGTTACGTTGCATAGGAGAGGAATGCATACAGCGTATGGTTGCCCAAACCAATGCTACCAGCGAACAGATGCTGTCTCACTTTAATTAACATAGGGCCCTCAAGCATTTATGCTAAGATCATACACACAATTCACCCCATGCAACCACCTTGCTCGATGTGCCACATATGAAAACAAAACCCGGGAGTATTCCTCAAGTAGCCTCCAAATGGAGGAACAACAAAAGACACTCCTGATGAATCATTTCAGCCCAAGGGCCGGTTTCTACCATCAGTCGGTAATGCTAGCCCGCACCTTCTGGCTGCTGCGTAACTTTGTAAAGGAGCTTCTGTCCAGGCAATCTTTCGAGTCCCCGTCGGTGAATGCCAGGCACAGGAGGACTGTCCAACCCCGCCAGTCAGTGGAGGAAACCGCCTGCGGTTGCCCTGGAGAAAGGGAGTTGGACACATCAGATTTCGGTGGAACAAGGAAAATGGCACTGTTCTTTGCTTTGTTTGTTTCACATGATTAAAATGTTGAGCTGCGGATGTAGACCCATTAATCAGAGTATGTTCAAATATGGTGCATCATGACACCCTATGGAGAGCCAGTACAATAGGTCTCCACAAGGAATTCACAAAATAGATATTTGGAACTTATTCAAAAAGGAGGAATTTTAAATGTGTAATTACATATAACAAACTGAAGTACCAGGTATTTTATACAAGGAACATTCAGGTTTTTAACCCAGAAAAGTAACTCGTTCAAATGAGAGCATTTTGAAAACTGCCTTTCACACCCGAGTATTTGTAGAACAAGAGAACAAGGATACAAATTTGGGCATGTGCCTTTCTTCTAGCGTCACTGTCATCGTCACTGTCATCGACACAGTGAATACTGACTGCAATCATGGAGGTATATGTTGTATTCCTCCATGCCTATAAAACTACCATCTTAGATTTAAAAAGCCAGATGCTATGATGTAGATGGCTTGTTTTGTGGTTTGATTGGATGACACTAGATCCCAGGCAACAGACTACATGTAGGTGTATTATGGACACAATACAGTACACATTAGCATATATTTCAGTCATCAAGTCAGTTGATACTGAACAGAATGGAAGCCACAAACAATCAGGATTGGATGACAAGTTAATTCTACCAGTCAAACCAAGGGTCGGGTTGCAAGTGCTGAAAGAACCATTACAGAAAATGCCATATAAATTACCACGGACAGGATAACTTATGATTGGCTTGTGATTGACTTGTGACTGATTTGTGGAAGAGAATGTAAGAAGAGAAAGAGGAAGCTGTGTCACGTTCAATCTGTGAAAGTTCACCTTGTACATGATCTGGATATGTTTTAGGCATCTGGAAAACAGAATAAAGAGAATAAGCACTGTATGAGGACCTGGTAGTATACATGTACAAGTTTATCTTAGAATTGGCTTTGGAAACTGTGACAGTACATGGATGTTACTGGATGGAGATATTCTATATCGAGTACAAATTGAGGACAGCACCTACCATTATCCCATGCAGCGCTGGTGTTGTTACTAACAATATAAGCCTCTTCATAATTGCTGGGCTGCCGCACAATAAAACCCTGTTTGGTGAATGCCTTTTCGTAGAGTGGCAGGTCACGGTTGATCACCTCTGGTTGACCTCTGACCTCTACGGATCTGGACTTCAATGTCTTGGCTTGTTTCAGGAGCATTGATTCCAGCTGTCGGGAATCCACATAAAAGAGGACAATGGGTAAACAAACTTTTCATACCCAACAGAGTAGGTGTATTTGTTGACTTTTTTCAACTGCCATTTTCAGAACATGCAGGAGTGCCAACAAGAGGTCTTTTTCAAGCGGTTCTCAAACTGTGCGAGACGTGTTTAAAAATAATATTTTTACACGCCATGCGTACATAATTGTGTCAGCCTACTAACAATGAAGAAAATCTGGTTTGTGATCAAGTGCATTCTCAGAACATACAAAAACAAATGAGGTTTAGAAACACCGGCATTCCCAAGACCAAAGCTTACAGTCTTAAACTTCAATCTGAAACTCTACCTTATTTCTGGAACACACATTTAATGTGTCTTTTGCCGATTAACCATAACTTTTCAGGCACAGTCCAAAAGACAAATTCAAGAATGGTAAAACTTCAACTCACAAACATCCTCTATATATTGAATGTTTTCTGTGGTGGCAACAGAATCATAGCAGTCATCTTCAACTTACTACCATTTGAAATTGCATTTTTCAAATTGAAACAGCTGTTGAATAACAACATCAAACATGAAAATGAAATAAACTGAAAGTAACTTTTCACTCTGTCCAATGTTTGTGATAGACTGCTAACAATTAAGTCAATTGGGCACAAGGATGGATGTAGAACTAAGTCTTTTTGGAGGAGGAGATCAAAATTGTATTTTTTGGAGGGCCAGAACTTTAGAAATTTTAATTAAACCTTAATTTTTATGGCCTTTCTGAGGGTTGGGGATACATTTTAGTGCTTTTTACATACTTTTGAATGGAATTATGAAACCCCTCTCCCAAAAGATGCCAAAAAATCACTTTTTCCTCATATTGAAAAATTGTTGCCGGGGAAGAGGGAAGGAGGGAGAAAGGGAGGGGCTTGGCCCCCGGTAGCCTCTCTAGATTTGGCCTAAATTGCTTCAATTAAAAACAGTCCATGAATCCAAACGTATTTCAGAATTTATGCAAAAATTACAGATTCAGACTGTGATATGGATTGTTCATGAAACACTATTGATTAAAAGCAGCTGGTTGAACAAGCTAACCAGCCAAACCCTTTGATGACATTCCTGACATTTCAGGGTAATCACCACATCTGTAAACAAGATAGGCTTGGCACAGGCTTTCACTGATGCTCTTCTCATTTGGTGTTTGCCCCAGGGTCTGATTTTTATATGGGTGGGGCATCAGGCAGGGTGGGGTTTTGTGTGCTTGATATCTGGGGGGGGGCAGAGGCTGCCTAACACCTTAGTGCTGCCCATGATAAGAGTTAATGGATTGTTCAGGTCTGTGACGGATCACCTCTACAGTGAGTTCTTACCTCTGAACAAGTTTTGTCCAGATTCTTTGGATTTGTGGGTAAAAACTAGATTTTAGGGGGGGGGAAGATCTTCACCCGCAGGGTGACATAATTTTCCCACCAAAGTTTTGGGGGATATTTTCACAATATTCAGGAAATATTTGACTATTTTACCAGCTGAATTTAAGAAATTCTCAAGTTAACATTTGAATGAACCCCCCCCAAACCAGCATTTTATCAAATGAAGCCTTCTCCTTACAAACACAAAGTAAAACATGGAATCTGTCAGCTTAGAGCTTTGGCAAAAGAACCCACAAAGAAAGTCACAAAACTATTAAAGTATTTTACGCAAACAATCTAAACTTAAATTCATGCGGTCCTTCGTATCTATTCAATAATATCTCTTTAACTCTAAAGTATGTTTGAGCTGTCTTGGAGGAAAATAAAAGTTGCAAATAGAGCTGGTCTGGAAGTCTCTCTAGCCAAAACGGTGCATACTCAAAACATTCAATGATGAGCTTCTGACATTCAAGTGGCATTTTGGACCGTTTCCAAACCATTCCAAAATAGTCTCAGCACATCTGTCGATTACTTATATCCTGTACGGAATGCCAAGCTGTTCTTTCCAAGACATAAATTATGCCCTACCCCTCCTATGCAGACTAAGGTGTTGGCTGCTGGATTTATCTCACCCTAAGTTCCCTGCCAGCCCCCTCACGTTCCCAGATATGCCCCTGACATTTTTGATGGGGGAACTTGAAAAAGACATGCCGCTCCATCTGTGCGAAATAAAAAAGGACTGTCCACAACAACACGACAAGCAGGAGTTCCGTGTTGATTTGAAGAATCTCTACTTTATTTTATGTAGCAGCAATGTGATGATTACCGTTGCTCTCTTAGCCATGCAACATATGCAGGAGATCATGACACTGTGCCAGTAAAAAAAGACTCTGCCAGACTTTGAATTCCATCAAAACTGGATGTGAGTCAACCTGACAGTGTAATGTACTGTAGAGTACCGGTATTCACAGATCCGCAGAGGCTGGTGCATCCAATGTCCTTCATCCCCTCCTTTTCTGGAAAATACTTTCTCTGGTCAGAATACTTGCTTATAACCTTCAAAGATGACTTTAAAAACATACCTTGCTTACATAGAGGGCTCAGCTCCATCTGGGGTCCCCACCCCCATTGGTAAAATGCCAAGCACCCACCCCCTTTGTTTTTAATTCTGCGTCCACCATGGGTAAAAGTGTCTGGATGTATGGAGCTCTTCTCTAATACTTTATTATACATGTAAGTTAAGGAATGCATTTCTTTACTTCAGTTTTCAGTAGCAGGAGAAAAAAAATGGAACCCTGGAAATGAGGGGAAATTTTCAGTTGCAAAAGGTAATGGTCATTCAAACATGTATTGCATTGTTGCCTAGAAAGCAGGGGTCAAAGTAAATGCATGAGTTAAACAGCTTAGAAACAGGGAGATTAATTGGAGATTTTGGGGAGATTTTTTAACAGTATACTTGTGAAGGCCTTGTTTCAAGAGGCAAGCAAGACAGACGAATTACATGTGAATTAAAATTAGCAAAAGAATGGTCAGGGGATGTACACTCAAAACACTGACTCAGTGGTACCTTGGTAGGGTCTTTGTAAGAACCCCCCTCCCTTCTAAAAAAAAAGGAAAATGAGAGCTTGTTTATTGCCTAGTTTCACCACTCCAGCACTACAGACCTAAGTGTGTCTGTCAACAGTTTATGGGCATTAGCACTTTTTGGATCAGTACTGGTATACTGGCACTTCCCTGGCTCCCATTCTTATTGATGTCGACCACTGACCCTGACCCTGAACTCGTACCTTATCCCAGCTGCCACTGCTGGTGGCCAAGAAGACTCCCGGAATGGACAAGAAATTTCTGACAATTTGTTTTGCTCCACCCTAAATTTCTGCAGCATGCAGGACAAACAACTGTGTGATGTTTTCAAACAAAACAGACCCATCAAACCCTGAAAGCCTTTCAGCGGACTTTCCAATGGAGTTTTGGGTGATGATTCAAGCGTTGAGTATGTTCGCGCATAACAAATCAGGATGCGGTCCACTAAGCGCATAAATAAATATTTTCCTTTGTGGTAAAGTCTACATGAGTGTGTCACTCCAAATCCAGGTTAACTGCTTGTTGCTGCATTTGTGAGACACCGTCAGGCTCAGTCAAGTTGTCACCGTGCTTGCCTGAACTGTGAACATCAAGTACAAGGTTATGTACTTGGAAATGTGTAGAACACAAGGTTTTACAGTGGAACCACTGTCAAAGAGGAAAGCGACAATGATGGATACTTGTAATGCTGTGATCCACATTTTGACCGTCTCTTAGGAAAGATTTGTCAAAACCATTAAATCTTTACCAATTATGGCACTTTTCGGTAGACACTATATAGGCTAGCAACTTTGAAAATAATGCCTGCAATGGTTACAAAACTTTACAACTGATTGAAACACAGTGGATCTACAATACTTGTGCTCATCAACTCATGCCATTTAAGATCTGAGGGCATCTGCACCTGCATTAGGCTTGCCTTATACATGTCCGTGAAGGAAAAAAGTGCCTTGTAGGCTGAGGTAAGTTTGGTGTATATTTGAGAATCCTTTCAGTTTGAATGTGTGTGGGTTTTTGAGTCAGACAGGAATTTAGTTGATGGCACATGAGTGGGCATACTTTCCACTGTATTCAAAGTTTTCCAAAATGCCCGAAATCTTGTGATTTAATTTAGACAAATGTCCATCTCTGCAAGTTTCTTACCTGCTCTAGATGTTTATAAATTGGACTGTCCTCTATTGCAACTTCCTCCTTCCGTGACTTTCTCTTCTTTACTGCTCCGTCTTCCAGCTTGGCTCGCTCTGTCTTCAGCCGTCCGGGGCCTGCGACAGACAGACTGTCCCTGCTCTCGCCAGCAACCAGACCCGCTTCCAATGTCCTATCAAAGGTCCTGTCCATTTGGCCGATGGAAGTGGCGGATTTGATCAGCATCATGGAGTCTGACTGGTAGATGAGGTAGAGGGAGAAGCTGGCCAGGCCCAGGGCCGAGAGGAGGGCATTTGCGAGCCGCGATCGGCACAGACGGCTCAGCTTGTAGCGCAGGACTCTCATTCTCCCAAAACAACCCTCCAGACTGCCTACTACCTGCCTGCTCTGCCCCTGTGCGTGTGCTAGCTGTCCTGTTGTTTACCAAACACAACCGCCCCTGTTCATCATAGCCAGAGCCAGCCGTGCGTCAAGTTCCTCTGACAGGATATAGTTGCCTGTGGCAATAGGTCGTGTTTGCCGATGTAAATTTTTAGTTTGGAAGGGAGGCTGGGGGGGGGGAGATCAAATTTGCTGATCAGCAGGATCACCCAAGTTGTCATTTCTCCCCTGGGAATTGTGCTACCATTGTGCTTGAAGCCTTGAACCCTAAGCATGATGAAGACAGAAAAGAACAGGAGAAATGGCAAAAAAGGGATGAAATATGATGGACAGATCCAATCACAGCAGGGTTATGCTACAGCCTTCACCTTTAAATCACAGTCCTTTATCATAACACTCAAACACCAAACCAAACAATGTACATGAGCTTACCGTCCTCCAGTATGCAGAATTAATACAAGAGACTGTATGTTATGAAGGAGTGCATTGCACTTTTCAATCCAAGATTATTTTTCTAAACAATCACTGGCTTCTAAGGGAGGGTCGGTAATCAAGCAAGAAAGTGAATCACATCTATCAAACCAATGGCTCCAGCATCTTTGCGACAATCAAACTCCATTATTTTTTGCCGAGGGCTTTTCCAAGACAAAACTTTGGAAGTTCATCACTTACATGTAGTTCATCAAAATAGCTATGAAAATGGTAGAGCTTGTCAAATTTATCGCATTTTGTTGGCTGTAAGACAAATTTTCTGATGCTGAATATGAAGGTATAGCATCCAATGTCTTTTCC
Source organism: Acanthaster planci (assembly GCF_001949145.1). The sequence continues at coordinate 220,315 of NW_019091519.1, forward strand.
TAATTTTTCACATTCTTGTCAACTTCCACAACTTTTCCAGGCCTGGAAATTGAAAATAAAATTCCACAACTCTTCCGAGACGATTACAGAGCAACTGGGGATGATGTAAAACTAGCTTCAAAAATATTTGTCAGGTGCAATGGTCTTTTCTTGGCACCTCTCCAATATCCATCTAAAATGACTTTCAAAAAGTCATTGAATTCAACAGACGCACAAAAATCTAAAGAATTTCTGCTTTTTAGCTCTGATTAAAGCTCTGCATTTAAGGATTGTCTGCTTCACTAGACTATTTCCTCTTGATGAGCCTTTGCGCTTTCAGTGAGTTTGCAGAGATTTGTTAGGTTTAGGGGGGGGTCTCACAACCTCTTGATTGCGAGTCCATGCAGACACCTTAATCATTCAAACACTGATCTGGGGTGCTTGATTACTTTGAATTACTATCAAATGTTGACACAGCAATTAATCAGTTCGAAGTAATTCACCAAGGACAATTTCAATCTTCTGTTGTCATGTAAGTAAAGAACACAGTTATGCTCCCCTCCCCCACATCATGCATAGACCTACAAAACAAAAACCTGCGGACAGTGTGACCAGACATACACGTATTCACGTTTATTATGGCAAAAATTGACATCATCTACAAGATGGAATTGCTGAGTCTCTATGACATCTCAAAAATCTCCACTTTGTCTTGCCCTCCAGCTTCATTTTGAGCTCCACGATCAGTCTCAAACACTTACTACAGGCACAAAATGAAAAGACTTGGATTTGGTCCAAAGTTTACCCCACCCTCATGGAGAAAACGACATGGCACTCGAACGTCTGCATCCCTTTAGGAGGAAAAATGCTACAGGTGCATACAAGTTTGTGCACATTTGGTGCCGAACGCACTGAGCATGATTAGTTTCTGCTGAAATGCAAGGTCTCCATGTGTGTCCTCTCTACCAAGTATTCCACACTAGTCTGTCTCTCTTTTTCTCTCAGTGGGGGGTTCTTCTCGTCAAAATGAGCACAAATGTGAAGTTCCTGCTGTAGACAATGGATTTGACACTGAGCTTCAGGGACTCTACTGGGAAAAATTTACACCGAAGCCTGCCTGAGAATAAAGATGTACATGTACAGTGTAACTGAAATTTGGAAACCCCTCATGCATAGCAGGTGCAACAAGAGAGCTGAGAAATGACCCCTCCCCCCCGAGTCTTACCCACAAAACACTAGCATTTTTTTTCTCTTGTAACATGGAGGGATATAACAGTGAGAATCCAGTATGATCGATGGCATTTAAGAGCTGCATCCATATCGAGCCAGGGATTCCAGTTGATGATAAGACGGAACACGTCCAGTTGGGTAAATAATTATGATAACTATTTCAACCCCTGCAACAGCTCTCTGCATTCTTCAGGACCAACGAAGGATATACATGTAGTTGTGCTCATGACTTATTGCTAATCTGGGCTTGTAAACAGGAGAGATAGTGGCTCTGGGGTAACTGTTTTTGTTCTACAGGAAAAAAAAATCTATCTCAAAGCTAAGGACTTGAAAAGTTTACATTTTCACCGACAAGCAGACAATTCATCCGGTAAAGAAGTTCAGACACTCTACTCAAATGTGTTTCAGATATGTTATGAATGATCAGAGTTAAGGACAGAATGCTGGTATTCTTTGGTCTTGGATGTGATGTCATTTTGAGCCATTTGTTTCATTTATCAGTGAGTCATCAGTTTTTCTGTTCAAATGTTTGGTTTTCCCACGTAGGTGTTTTCTCAGGAATTGTACTGTCTTTATGAACAAATCCAGACACCCCCCCCAAAAGCCTTAATGATAAGTGAAATTCACTAACACTTAAACATGCTTATGGTTGCCTCCTGAGCTTGCCATTAGGACTAGATAAACTACAAACCATACAAACATCACCTCCTGTGTGTCTTCTCTCTTAAAAAAGCCTCAGCAAAAATTTATGCAAATCAAACCAGTCACATTTCCGACCACACCAAACCAATCCCCTCTACAAGGTCAAATCAGCTTAATTAGACTCACCAGTCCTTGCACCGCATATTTCACACCTATTCTCCAGGCATGGCCCCATCAAATCTCATATACTACAACCGGGGCGCGGGGGCCCCACCAGCCTTATCCAAATACACGGATCAACCTATCGGTACAATTACAGATCCTGTTGCCTGCCTGAGGTGCTGGCAGTGCTGGTCACTGCACTTGCGGCTCTCCAACTCTTGGCGTGCCGAGCTCGCAGCCAAGCACACTATGGCTCCTGCGAGGTGCCCAATCAGGGGCTGCTCAGTGTGATCAACGGCTGGGCTAAAATAAATAACTTGGGGCTTTGGAATACAACTCTTTAAATAGACCAGTTATAGCACAACCGGTGATTCAGATAATTATTATGTGGACAAGAAAAAAAAATTAAAGAGCAAGCATTCCCAGGTCACTCAAAGCAATGATTTTTTTCCAGTGACTTTGTTTTGCTTGTTATTTTCAAGCTACATTAAAAATGACAAAATATTATCCGGTTCCTTTCTTTAGAGGAGGAATTCAGTATATACGATATGAACTCAAAATTATTCAGGTTTCTATTGCCATGAGGCACATTGGAGTATTTCTAAAGGTTTGACAGAAAAATCATCCAAGTTCCATCAACATAAGTAACAAAATATTTCAGCGTCTGAAAACTTTCAATAAATGTGGTTATTTATCAATCTGTTTATTTAAGTCTTAGTTTTTCCATTAAAATACACAGTGAAGAATTTGTCCATCAAGCTGACGTCAAACACCCTGAGACACTCAGCAACTTAAAGTGCCAAACTATTCTGATGCCAAATCAAATATGTACGTACTTGCACTTTGTACCATCACAAAATGTATGTTATACCAGCATACCGGACAAAAGAGGAGCTGGCAAAGTCTATTTTTTTTTTCCAAAAGAGATACACTTTAATTGCTGATGGGTATGAGGCATTATGTTGTAAAACCTTTCCGCACCTCCACTATTTACATGGCTGAAAAGCATTTTGCCCTTCCAAATTGTGCAGAAGAGTGTTAAATTGAACCAGACAACTGCGAAGTGGGCACACAAAGAGCTTGCTAAACGCCCAACACTATGGTGTCACTTGTTCACTGCACTTTAGGTTTATTTAAAAGGGATGAGAAAAGTAGCACAAATCTGGAGGCGTTACCTCAAGCAATATGAAGAGTTCAGTTTACATATTACAGGGATGTTCTGTGATGTAAAGTACTAGGTGGATCTTTCCACAAGGTTGGAGAATGTATTGTGACATATGGACCGTTTTCTTCATACAAGGTACCGGTACACCAGTAACGGGTTACTTAGATTGGCTCAATCGTTACTTATAGCATTGGTTGTGACTATTCTAGTAGTTCTGGATATCAAAATATCATGCAGAAATTATTCAGCATGATATTTTGAAGAAAAACTGGTTGCAGATGTAACAGGGAGATAATACCGTTTAGGTCATCTTTCTTGTGCCACTTTCCTCTCAACCCATGATTCCCGACTAGTATGAGGGAAATTTTATGTAAACTCTCAGTGATACAGAAAACAAATCTATTGACTAATCCTTGCTGTCACACTTTGTGAAAGTAAGTATAAATGACAAATTTCATGGAGTGGATGTAAAACTTCAGACTAAATTTTCCAAAATGCAAGTCTGAAATTAGGAGCAGTATTTGGCTATATCTGATGCCAAAAACTAAGCTTTAATCCCAGAGATAAAAAATGATGAAGTGTACATGTACCGGTTACACATGTACATCCATGAGTCTTTAAAATAATAGACTGAACAATTTCCAAAGCTCTGAAGCATTTCCAAACCAGATGACAAGTCAAAAGCAATATTACACTCTGAGTGGCCCATATACCTCATCCACAAAGTGTCACCAATCGTGTCTGTTCAAGAGGATAATGGAACAGGTTATCATACAAAAGAATTGAGAAATGAATCTCTAAAATGACATTGTGAAATATCATTGTGATTGTGCAATGTAAACTAAAGTCCCGAATCAAGGGCACACTTACCTTACTGTAAATAAAATTTACTTGTAAGCTGGTGTTTGGAAACTTTACACATCTAACAAAAACTCAACAAGTGTGGTTAAAAATTTAGAGTGTCTACTTACGGAGAAGGAGAATTAACCTTCGGAGTCACAAGGGCTCAGACAATTTCTCTTCACCAACTGATACCTGGGGCATTCACGAAAACCATGGCCTCAGGCCAAAACTTCTCTTTTATACACAATGCCTCTCAGCGACATCACTGGCCATATTTTCTTACCGACTGCCGATGCCTGTCACTTAAATCTGGAATTCTGACACACGATTGAGTTCCAGTTAATGGAGTGTATGCTCAATTTACCATGGAGGCAAAACAGAAATATACCACTTGTTTACAGACCTGTACTTTAGAACTTATATGATCCTCAGCTCACATTACTCATTTGTGACGTGTTTCTATCAAAGATAAAAGAAGATGCTCTAGGGCAGATAGTCAAAAACATATCAGTAAATCACGTCAATTCAAACTTTTGTGAAAACACAGAGACGAAAACATATTTTGGGTATATTTTCATTGGAAACTGTAGCAAGAAGTGTCTGACTTCTTGGACAGAACATGCCACACAAATTTCTTAATCCTATCACTACTAGTAGCTTTTGCACATAACTACCCTCAAAAAGGTTTTTTTTTCCAGTTACATGTATGTGACAACACCAGGTTGCATTCCTCATATCTAAAGATGCTAAACGTTGTGTTTATTCCACTGAAATTAACCAATCAAATATCTTTACAACAATAGCACTGAATAGATGCTACTTTGTTCTTGTTAATTAATAAACTTTGTTGAAAATCAACCGCACAGGTATTTATTATCAAACTCACTTTCTGGCCTCAATTACAGTCATTTACATGTACCATATTAGAACTAACGGAAACTAACAGGAAAGTTTAGTACTCTCATAGACACGGTAGAATGACTCATGACTTGTGGCACACATGTATACACGTACATACATGTACATTTGTAAGTTTAGGGGAGTATGCCTTATACGGTTGTTTTTTAATATCATATCTGAAGATCATCCCATAGCCAGCCTTGGGCATAAGGAGAATGGGGTACAGTACTGGCTGGGGGAACATTACACGAATAGATAACTTTGATGTTCTTTAGCGACAGCCTGTTGAAGATCAGATGTTACTGTATGTGTACATGTATTTGTCCATGCAACTTTTTAGGAATAAAATAAAAGAGACAATGGAATGAGATGGCATACGGTGCATTGGCAATGCATACATTGCACAAAAACTTTGCTTTCAATGTGCAAGCATTAAACATGGAATGTACCCGTATGTATACTTCACAGCAAAATAATCTTCCATAAAAACCACGTCATGACATGGACAGCTAAAGGGCTATGCACATGGGTGCACAGCAAGACAAACAATTTTCAATTCATTTGCCGAGTTCGGACACGTATTGCTTCAGGGAATAGAGGAATGAGGCACGGAAGGCTTATTCCATAATTAAATTTTAGAAATGAAACCTTTCTCAATTGAATCTCACCATTAGAGCTGGAGACAGCATAGATATATTTAAGCATGCTAGCATTAGTACTAGAGAACAAATTTAATGGAGGAGATTAGCAGACAGCAGTAACATTGAACAGCTGGGTCTTTTTAAATCCAAACCCTATATTTTAACAGAATTTCAGTCCTCGGTAAATAAAAACTGATTTTTTTTGACTAATGACTTTTAGGGGAAAACAGTTGACTTTTGCTTTAATTATATTCTCAGAAGCGTGAAGATGAGCTACATGTAGAAACACAGCTACCGCATACTCTATCTTTAAATCTATAAGGGTAAAAAAACAACAAAGCTGTTGGCAGGTGATTTGCATTTATATATGAAAGGCAGGTGACGACTGAAAATTCGGACAACGACCAGCGTTTGCCCGTTCGGTGGTTCTCTTAAAGCAGTTCATTGATTGATATAAATACTTGGAATCTGATATATGTGCATTCTTAGTTCATAACGAATAATCGAATCTGAAATATCTGTTCAATTGGGAATGTCACCGTCCAGTTTAGATCGTAGCATGCAGAAACAAGATCTTGAAAATCAATGCATGGAGAGGACGGATTCCAGTCCCCGACAGGTCTGCCTGTCAAGAAATAGCACAGGAGAGGGAATTATTTTTTTCTAATTTTTTTTTTTTTAACCAGGATACTTAAGGTGTGCTCCAACTCACATGTATTTTGATATTAGCCTGTCAGTCTTTGTATTGAACCACAATGGCCCCGCTATGCTAGTGCCATCTGGAAGTTGATACTAGAAAGAGCTAGAGACAGAGGTTGGACAGTAGTTTACAAACGCTGTTCTGGCCGGGGATTACTGCACCCACAAGCAATGAATACACACTGTAGGGAAGAGGTTTGTTGGTTTGTTTGTGTCACGTAGGGGTGGAATGATTAATGTTTCTTGGGAGCAATGTTGTCTGGATGGATGGCGTAAACACTTGCACTGACAAGTTTTCCTGGACACAATGTGACTCTGATGATACCGAGGGAATAAGAATAATTTGCAAAGTGAAAGTGAAATTGAAACCTCTGAATGAGATATGGAATGAATACCCCTCAAAACTACTTTAAGTGAAAGTGCAGGTACTCGTATGTGTAGACCACTCATTATTCAACCATGGAATGACTGCACATAGTGTTTATGAGGAAAATTATCATTTCTGCGAAGAAAGAAGCACAAACCTAAACAACCCTAAAACAATCAAACAGAAACAAAAAGACACAAATAAAACCATGTGAAAAACTATTGTGCCCACCCTTAAAAGTTCTGTTTGTTACTTCCCTGCACAATTTTCTGAAGAGACTTGAAAATTCAAAGGAAAACAGTCCAAAATCAACAAGGGCAAAGTACACGTACAATGTAAGCCTCATAAACTACATGTATGATTTACGACTATAACATTCTACATGTATGGAGGTTGGAACTGATATCCATTGGACCAGCTGGTAGACCTCCTCAAAGGCAGATCTATTTGTACATGTATAAATAGACTCAGTAGGACTATGGTAATTCCGAACAAGTTAACTGGCATGATATTTTACTACATGCAATTGTAGTTGAAGATGTAACTTTCTCTTTTTTGCCTCACGTTTTTTTAATGTTTTGTTATTGCTCTAGATTTTTCTGTTCTTCATCCCACAAATTGGTCACGGGCACTCTTAGAATCTGGAACAAACGATCACGAAGTGTCCTAGTGGTGCTCATTTAAAAGACTCAAAGTTCATTCTGCAAAAGTCATCTGAATGATTAATTTATCTTTAAGTTCTAGTTTCAGACAGAGCTGTTTCTCCTTCAGCTGCAATGACCATTTGTCAAATTAAATGAAAGAAAAAAGTTCAAGACAATCTTCATGAATCATTTCAAACTTCTGAACTGATTTGCATAACTTGCACTTACAGTTTGGGTGAGTGCGTGTGATCTTGATGCAAAGTGGACACAGCTCCAAGATGGTGCACTTTTCAAAGATGGCTGACGCTGTAAAGATCCTGCCCTTTTGCCACCTATGAGGGGTGTTACAAATCTACAGCGAGCACGTTGAGAGCGTAACATACTGTACAGCCAGCCGGCATCACCAGTATCGGGTGCACAGTCTAGCAGCAGCGTCAACAGGAAGCGCGAAATTTGGGACGGGCCAATCACGTCGCGTCCTCACGCTGCATCATGGAGTCTGGTGAGGAAAAGAAAATTACGGCTCATTTGTGACTTCAGGAAATCATGGCCGCCGAACCCACACAGAGTACAGGCCGTCGTGTACATCAAGTAGTAGCAAGTGGAACGTGCCAGTTACACATGTGATGTGCGCAGAAGGAAAGGAAACCATTGATAATGGATATGTATCTCGTTTTCTGGAGTGTGATTGGTGTAATTGGATAACGGAACAATAACTGTGCTACCAGCTGATAACCTGAAGGTAAGGAAGTCAGTCATTTTTGGTTTCTTTTCGCATTTCAAGACCAAACATTACCACAAACCATTAGAGAGAGTACATGTGTTACACAAGGAACATGTGTACTGAATAAGCATGCTGTGTCCCAGATATATGCCCTACCCTGTACCCTGCTCAGGTGGGGGGAAGCTTTTATCAGGAAAATTTGGACAAAGTTATGTGCACCTACGTATTCGCACAATATTTTGGTCCTGTCAACTTGAGTGACATACTATCATAGAATACACATATTTGTACATGGTCTTCACAAGTACGGAGCAGGGTGGTCACAGCCTGGACTCTTACATGTACATACATGTATGCATGCGGCACACTCCACCCATTTATAAAGAAGGCATGTTGTCCCCTGAAACAATGTCACACTGCACTATTTTGCTCACACTCGTACAGAGTATGCATGATGAGCAGGGGTGTGCAATTTACAGGTATACTTGGAACCAGGTACCCGTTTTATGCCAATACTGGGTACCGTTAGAATACAAAGAACACTTAACAAATGGCATTGAGCACAATCCCGGTAGACCATGTGCCCAAAACAGGGCTCTTTTTTCATAATAGGAAGCAGCACATTGCTCTAAGTGTCAGAAGGAATCTCCCCCACCTTTTTATTCAAGAAAATGTTACCTTTAATTTGAACCAAAAGTAGCTCTGTCGATCCCTGAACCGGAGTTATGACTGCGGGACTGGCTTTTTAGCAGCACGGTGATTTATCAGCAATTCTGCCAATCATTATTAAAGTTCACATACATTTTATGCGTGGAATTTTTTTTCGGGTACCCGGGCCCCCCAAAAATCAACCAGGTTTTGATATCAACGAGCGGGTACCCATCACAGCTTTCGGCATGAGTAACTTGTTGGGAAATGTGCAAAACTGTAGAGCTAACCTTACAAACCTTGTGTTGACCTGTGAATGAGAGGTCCACATACATTTTTCATACAGGTTGTTTACAAACCTTGTGTGGACTAAGCAAGGTCCATGAATGCAATTAAGGTTATCGTCTTTCTTGAAAATTGTTTTAGAGACAGTTTGGGGACTTGGGGTTAGGGTTATCTCTAGCAACACAAAGAGGAACGGTTAAGGAAAACCATCAACTGAAATCCAGCTGTTAAACTAAAAAGAATGTTCCAAGTGTAAGAACAATTTTAAAGGAGAAAACAAAAACATGTGCTCACGAGGTAGGAAACGTAAAATGCGTTCCCCCCGTGTATGCCCAACACAGATGCCGGTTGAAGTTAAGCATAGGTTCGCTTCTGTTTATATCCACACCATCCCAAACCAACTCAATTTCTTGCGAGTTTGTCAGTGAAGATGTCACTTCACTCATACACTTTATACTTCCTCAGTGCCAGAATGTTTCTACCACAGGCCGCTCCAGTCAAAAGCCAATATTTAAACCAAATACAATCAGAATCTTCGGTAAAAAAGGCCAAATGGTAATTTTAAAAAAGGGATGCAAACAACACAGAAATACCTAACATTCATTTTCCTAAAACTTACATCAAATTATTTGTATACATTTTTTGGGTTTGTCGCAAAATGTTGGAGGAGACTAGGTTCCAGTCTGGTGGTAAAGACAGGAGATGAGTCGTTTTGAATATTTGCAAAGTGTGTGACAGGCTCGCTCCTAACACCACATGAGAAAGCCCGTGACCCACAGGGTAGAGTGAATGGATAACCAATTGATTAAAATCATTTGGCAATACTTGGCAAGAATGATTCCCTGCTTTAAAGACTATTTGGATAGCTCTTGTCCATTCCTGCCAACCACTCGCTTGTCTCATTCCAGACCCTTGGAGCAGTCAAGACTATTTATTGAAGTTGTCTATTCTGGGAGGGGAAAAAAAGAGAAATGTTTCTCGTCCAAAACGGCCCCCTAAAAAGCTCATTTCAAATACTTCTTTTATTCTTTTCATCATGACAACCATAGACTGATCAAACACGAGCCAATCACACAATTCAAAAAATGCATGATCTAAAGCCCACCAAGCAGCAAAACTGTTGTACAAAAAAAAAATTTCAGACCTTTTTCACCCTGAACATGACACTAGTTGCCCTAGCTCAGGAAGGAGAGATGAGAAAAAGTTAAATTTGAGCTCAAACTGAGCAGAATCATGCAGAAGTGTTTGCTGCTTATTTAACGGTCAACAAAACAAGAGAAATAAGGGAGAATTTCTGACACATCACATACCCAAATTACAAATCCGTTCACTGCTTTCCCGTGAACACAAAAACCAAAACGTGCGTATCTTTGGATCTATGCTCAGTGACACAGCATTAACAAAAAACCTATAATTTTCACAACCACAAGATGCAAAGAAATTAACTTGGAAAGTGAATAAAACTGCAAAAAGTTGACAACAGAGTGACAATCAAAGGATTTGCCTAAAGAGAGTGATAAATAAGCACTTTTTTACTGTTGAGTGGAGCAGTAAAAGAGGAATGAGAAATTGTTATCCCGGTTACAAATACTATGCACTGAGCTTTCATCTTGTTCTGCGCTCTCTTTCTCCCTGATGTGACTACTGATATCACTTATCTCTGCCTTCATCCAAACTGGTAAAACACACAGACGGATACATCCACACTGGTCAAAGCATGTTTCCGGGACTTGTCATTTTTAGCTTTTAAGATGTTGAGCATTTGAAGAGGCACTTGTACGTTGGCTGCGCCGGAGGGGCGGTGGTAGTTTGAGGGGCTGGAGATGAAATCTTCAACCTTTGCACTGATTACGAGTGGGGGAGTACCGCAAATGAATCCACCTGACATCCATTCTCTTCTGACATTTTGGGCTTGCCTCACCGGTATGTCAGAGTTTGACAACAGTCTGCTGGCCACACTGAAGGTTAATTCTGCGGCTTACTGACTACTCACGCATTGTTTTAGACATCAAGTTCGGCTGAATAACGGAAAATCAGTTCTCGACAGCCAAAAAAGATGTTATCAGATAGGAATTTCTGTCATCATCTATGAGTAATAGAGACGACTGAACATTATAAAGTGAATTTGTTTTGGTATAAGCAAGGGTTCAAACTGATCAGCACTTGGACAGAATCTTGGGCCTCCTGCTTTGAAAATGGCAATGTTGCCGACTGATTTTTTCACAAACGGTTCCGAGAGCCCTGATGGGATGGGGGATGATTCTCCCGAGTGTATTCTCTGGGGCGAGATCTTTCGCATTGTGCTCTGCTCCCTGGTGATGGTCTTTGGGTTGCCCGGCAACAGCCTCATCCTGGGCGTCTACTGGGACAAGTTGCGCAAGACCAGCACCCACATCCTGATCATGGGCCTGGCATGGGCCGACCTCTTCACCTGCCTGTTCCTGACCCATGAGGTGGTCTCCAGCTGCTTGATAGCCACTTCGACGGAGTGGGGCACTGCCCTCCTGATTCTCAAGTCATTGATGATGGTCACTGTCTCCCTGTCCATCGGAATCACGGCCGTCATTGCCTTGGACCGCTACGACTGCGTGTGCTGTTCAAACCGGCGTCGGGTGACCCCCCACCTGGCCAAGGTTGCCATTCTCTGCTCGCTCATCTTCAGTGCACTGATCCAAATCATTTACGTCTTGCACGTCGTGATTGACCCCTTGAGAATCCAGATGAAGCTCACCACCCTCGCTGCCCAGTTCATCATGTTTGTTGTCTCGGTGATGCTCATCCTTGTGTGCTACTTGAAAGTCTTCTCTGCAGTTCGGCGGCACGTCAAGGTGGGTGTGCATACGTGGCCTCATCACGCACAGAGCTCTGACCACACGCGGTCCAACCCTGTCCCAAACATCTCAGAATGGCAGGAAACAGTGACTGCTACACTGAACAGTATCAGAAAGCTCACCCCACCCACCAAACTTAAAGCAATTGCCCTGAATCCGGCCTTGCAACAAGGAGCCACGTCTGTGGAAAGTACCACATTTCTGGCACCCAAGATTGCTACTCGCCCAACCAACTTGAAGGCCCCGACAAGGCTCCAGCATACTGAGACCTCCAAGGACACAGAGAGAAACATCCAGACTGGCCACTCAGACACAGCTCCGAATCGTCAGAGAAGTACAGGCACAAGACACACCATTCACAAAGTCCACACCATGCAGAACCGAACCACGCTGATGCTTTTCTTGACCAGTCTCATATTTGTGTTGTCATGGTTACCATACTGGACGTTTGTCGGTTTAAGCATTGCAAACATCCTAGGGCAGCCTGCTTCCCAGACAGTGACGTACACTTTTGACAAAATGGTTAACTTCTTGCACGTAAACCACGCCATAAATCCACTCCTTTATGGACTGGCAAACAGGCGTTTTCGCAAGGACTGTAAAGATTTCCTTAAAAAATCTTTTAGGCATTGAGCTTGTGGAGAGTGCTAGATGTAGATTCCACCGTGTTTAACTTATGTTTAGTGCAACAAAAACTTACCAATGTAGCAAACGTCTAGTTTCAACATAAACTGAACATTTTCAATGTAGACTGAAAGTTTAAACCGGACATTGTTTTCCTCATTACCATGCAAGTATTTCACAGGCAAATTTCGAGACCATCTACCAACAACAGTCCACAAATGGGTAAACTTGTGTGCACTAAACAAATCTGAGCAAAGGAAAGATTGAACAACATGTGTATTGACAATCATGATGAATCGCTATAATTCTGTGGCCACCACCGCTTTACATATCAATTTTCCAAAAACGCTGAAAAAGCAGTGCAAACAAGCTTAAAAAAGAATGCCTCATGTACATGCATGTATGTATGTACTGTGCACACATGTACATACGCATGTACTATGCACCTACATAGTAACACATGTACATGTACATACATGTTACTCATCAATTATACCCAGACAGTGTAAGGACACTTCAAGAAGCCTTTAAAGGGGCTGCGTTCTCTTCCTTCAGCTTTTAACAGAGTGTCTTCGTTCTTGAGTTGCAATCAGTTTTAAACCTAAGCAAGTATCAAATTTAACATCCCAGTAATATCTTTAACAATACGTACCTCTCACATGAACAATGTTGCGCACTAAATCAACCCCGTAAACTCTCAAGTCATTTTTGCTAGGATCAATTTTTTTCCCAAAACATCCTCCCCTGTACAAGACACGTGCAGTTGTGCAGTGGGGGGGGTGCAGAGTTGCAGCCTGAAATGGGCTTCAGGATTGAAGGGCAAAACCAGGATGCTGATAAGAGCAAAGTTTGCATGTGCAAGATTGGGATCGTGAAAACTTCAACATAAAACAATGCAAACAGCACGAGCGAAAGTACAGATGATAACAGCACTTTTTCAAAGCCTCTTTTAGTAATTTAACCTAAACAGGAAGAACACGTCATTTGGAAACTAGGAAACAAAACCTTGGTTAGGTAAATGTGTACATCTTTGCACTTTCATGGGACATTTTTGTAAAATAACAAAACTGTTCGGCTCCATCTACTTCAGTCCTGCAAAATCCTCCTTTACTCTCCTGGTGCATTTTGAACGATCTAGGAATGTTACTGTTTAAAACCAAATGATTGTTAGAAATGTTGATTTCTATGTAGGCATACTATGTACCGGTATGTATACAAACATGGGCATAAATCTTGGGGATGGGTGAATATATCCAGAGGGAGGCATAGGATCATCCCCCCTCCCAAATTTCAATGATTTGACAATATTAATGACGAAGATAAATTGCGGCACAAATTTATTTGCGCGCTAAAACTTCACTAAACGTTCACTAGCTTTCAGCGTTAAAGCCCGCTCTTTAGATTTAGCCTTTCACAACTGTGTTTTTCTGTTGACCAGTGTTTTTCTGGTGAATGTACTTTAGCCATTATTATTCTGGTTTCCTGCTATTTGTATTGTTGACATTTGTATTCTTAATGTTAGTGCTGTACTTACCAACCTCCTATGATAACCATACTTTTAACAAAATATGTTCAGTTTTACAGTCTTTTTACCCGCATTCTTCTGCTCAGCTGTTCGTCTTGTTGCATTTGTTGAAGCTAGAGCAAACGGTAGCAGTCACTCTCTCATTAATGAAATTTGAATAAATTCCAAAGCCATGTTCTGCAGATGATTTAAATTTTGTATTTTAATTCTGCTATATGTATGTTGCTCACTTCTGCACAGTGTTTATGTGTGTCAAAAAATGGTCAAAAAGCGCCCAATGACACTGATTCACCCAAGTACCACTATGCACAACTTTTAACTTGACAGAATGTTAGTTACGTGTCTTTAAAAAAAAGGACATTGACACGACTTGATCACAACCGAGAAATTAATTTTTGGACTGGTTAATTTCTGGAGCTACTTGGCTCCAGAACCTTTTTGACTCAATGAGTTTTTTCAGTTTCTTTTATTAAAACCCAAGTTAAAATCAAAGAATGAGATTTAATCAAATTCTTAAAAATGAGGCATAAGTCAAAGAAATCACATGTTGAAAAATACATTGTGATTTGAGTACTGTTTATTGCTGCAGATGGCCATTTATCCAATATTTACATTAATTAATGACACTCCATTTCACTTCTGGGAGCTGCTAGTGCGTGACTAACACACAGCCAGCCACGCTACGAGTGAAAGCACTTTAGGAAATACATCCTACAATGCGTGAGAGCACCTGACATTATACAAATGGAATTGGATTGGATTTGCTGTCTGCCAAGCACTATAGTCCATGGATTTCACACCCTCCTTCAACAAAAAAAAAAGAGAAAAAGAAGGGTACAAGCGTGTAAGTGGGATTATGGTTTTTCACTCTCACATTTTCATTAAGCCATTTCCACAATATAGAAACGCCTTGCAAGCTGGGCAAACACACCCACGTGAAGGAGTGTTTTCTAGAGAACTCTCCGCGACACAAAATCCTCTCATTGAATTATGGCAAGGGTCAGGCAGTCCAAAAAAAAAGGGGGGGACAATTTTCATTTTTCTCGGAGCACTGAGACTACAGTAGCTGTGAATTGAAGAAATTCTAACAGGAATCTGTTAACTGCCGTGACAAGTAATTTCCTGTTATTCATTAATCACCTTAGAGACAATGACAGAATATGTACCAATATTTTCAAAGGAGCAATACAAGATGTATCACAGAAGCTAGGGATGAAAATAGGGGAATGAAAGTTTTATTCACATGTAAGGAGCAAAATTTGAAATGTCCATACAAGCACAGGTAGCCAGTCTAATTGGCCCTTTGTTTTTATTTTACATTCAACAGTTGAAGGTATTGTAATCTGAGAAGGTTATAGGTAATACGATTTTAACTTCAACAGTGAAAGGACTTTTATGTTATTCTGTATCAAATTGGGAAGATCACATAACTAGCTTTCGTTTAGGAAATGTTTTGGGTATATAAATGTACATAACATTGAACAATGAACAGCCAGAAAAGTGTGAGAACAAATTTAAATGGGTAAAAAAAATAAGGTTTTAATCATTAATTCAATGGCTTACAAGCAAAAAGTCCTTACTTTCTGTAAGATTCCTAACAAATGAAGACAATTTTGTGCCTTCATTTGTAATTGTACATGTATTAAATTTATCCACCGGCATTCACAGAATTTCAGGAGAGGGTTTCCATACTTGTAGCTGTATAGCGCATAATGGAAAACAGAACACATAGAAAGGATGACTTTCCATTAGTCATTTTGAATGAGCACCTGTTTACCACATTTCTCTTGTGCACATTTAAGTGGGTACTTTCCAGAACTGGTGAATGTGGAGCATGATGTGCACTGATAAAGAAAATAGAAATGTGTCTACCAGGTAGATGAAGACACAGAAAACGTTAAGATTCTCCAAAGTGAACGTTTTATAAGGAGAACAACAAATGCCATAAACAGAATCGCCAAATGGATTCTAGCAATTCTAGCGCAAATTGAAATGTGGTCTTCCTGCCGTCAAATTGTTAGTAGAATTCGGTCAAGTCAGGTTTTTGAAAATCAGTAGCAGTGTTATTAAAGACCATCCAAGAACTGATAACTGCCCAAATTATAAAAGATATATATTGCGGAATAGTGCAGAAGTTCAGCCTTTAATTTCTTTTACTTCAAGATTCGGACGCCAGGTTAACATTTCATTTCATTTTTTTCCCCCCAAGTGTCTGCCTTAGTTCAAATATTTGCTATCTCTTATGACAAGCGAGTTAGCCAACCTTCTGAACATCACAGTCCATTTATTTTAAGGGCCATGAGGGAAAGTTAATGCATTAAAAAAGCATTCAACTAATCCACCTGCAGTAAGTGACAGCAAGGTAATCCCACACTGAGAGACATGGTCAGTCAATGACTTCAAGCTGACATGAAGGGGCAGAGTGAAGGCTTCTGACAACTGGACAGGAGATTTCAAAGTTAACACATGACAAAAATACAAACAATGAAGAATAAAGGGATCAGTTATAAAAAAATCTTACCCTGGATTAAGTAGTAAGTATACCCTGGGTTAAGAAATTTGGACAGATTGTTCAGCTGTGTCAAACTGTTTAGCAACACTTCTTACAGAAGTCTATCTAGTGTGCAAAATAAGAGCTCTTTAATGGTAGCCCAAATCATTTGTGGATCCAGTCTGCCATTGGGAAGTCCCCCCCTCCCAAACACACAAAAATCCCCAAAATAGAAAACAAAATATCCTTTCTTTGCTGTCCACAAGAAACTGAGAAAGAGAAAATGAAATAAAAGGAACAGTATAGAATTAAAAAGAAATGAAAAATTCCAAATTAAAAAAAGGAGGGCTGTTCTTGTAGTGCCCCCCCCCAAAAAAAACCCTAGATGTGATCTTCAGACCGAAAGTGTGCTCATCAAAGCCTGAGGTAACGTCATCCACGCAGTAAGAACGGGTGTAACCATTTCAATAACCAATAGATCTATAGGCTGATACATTTTATACTGGGGAAAAACTTGAAGTAACCAGTCACATTAAAATTACAAAGCAAATGAATGGAGAAAATCCTCAAACAACTTACCCTCCCAAACAAGCTCTGTTCATGGGCGACCTGAATGAATACACTAGGCTATGCATACAGTATGTGGTTGACGTGACCTTCATTCAAACTTCCATCATGTTCAGTATTGGTTGAGAAGTTCAACTTTCGATCGGGCTTTCAATCTGTCATTGTCAACATCACTCACTGCTGAGATTCACAGAGTCTAATCAGCTTACAACGACCAACAAATTTTGTGCATAAACGTTGGTTTTCAGCAACAGCCTATCTTTATAATCTTAGCTTCACCACTGAGCAAGGTTTCACGCGTTAGCGCATCGCACTCGTACTTTCAACATTGTATCTCGCGCTGAAAGGTGTTCTATTATTAAAACCACTTTTTGACAGGTGCTCAACGGAGCATTCCTCCATGGTACAAGGTACCGGGCACGCGGTATGCGGTAAAGACCTTAGAGCGCCCTCTACAAAGTTTGAGACGTGCCGTTCATGTACACGTGCAGCCAGGCCTACACCACACTTGTGTAGGATTTTCAGGGTTAGAAAAGAAAATATCTACTTCATGGGTTTTATCAGTGGAGTAAGAAAGGATCGTATCAAACATCTGCAATTATTAAATACTCGGTAGTTGAAAAAAAGGAACGTAAAGATTTGAAATGTGTCAACTTTCGCAAGTTTTCCCTTCACGCATTACTGCTTAAAAAATTCATAGCGCCCTCAATCGACAGTAAGGTGATATTGAATTGGCTTACCTACTTAACAAAATGGTTTCTTCTTCCAGTAAATTAAATTCTTGTAAATGCCATCTTAATAGGTTAAAATGCACAGGACACATATTGATAAAATTTAGATACTTAATATGTATTTGAAACACATGAAAGCCTGAGGATTTTGCTGTTATTTCTTACTGGACTCGCGAACTTGCTCGCATTGTTAGTGGGGTCAAGCAGGGGGGGGTGGTTTTGGTACAAGCCAGCAAGTGGCGCGCCACATCTTATCGATATCCCACATGTATCATATCCCGCAGGTACAAGGTTTGACAGCGCGAGCCTAGTGTAGGCCTATATGTACAAGTACAGTGCATGTATATTGTATGTAGTATAAATGCATGTAAGGCTGTGGATTGAGTGGAAGATTTCCGAGGACTGCGATTTCCGATCAAGCTCATTCTTCGGTTTTCTCCCGGTGTTCTGCAGGTAAAATACTACTCCATCATCTGATGTGTTGAGGGCTTTGTTGATTTCAAGAGTAAATAAACTTGTCCAGTCGCGGTCATATCTAGCCGATGCGGATCTTTAACGTGTTCGAGCTAAGACTGCAGCGAGCTTTCAAAGTGGTGCACAGTGGGGTTCGGACCGTGACCAAGCACTATGTTACGACCGATGTCGGGGTGGGGTGGATTGGGATCATGAAACTTGAAAGAAAGATGGGGGTAGATCTGTTTGGTCTACAAGGATATTTGTATTTGGGGAAGAATTTGATACATGGACATTACTTACTTCCCTCCAAATTGGACTGGAACAAGCTCCCTGGGGAATTTTTTTCATCAAACATCATCTCAAATTAGTGAAGCAGGCCTAGAAAAATACTGTCATGACTGGAGGGGCCTACCTTGCAATGTTGCATCACAACCTTAATTTAACTTTTTAGAACGGAAGTGCAGAAGAGTTCCATATCTGGACATCACTTGGTACCCTGTGTACATGTACAAACCCTGTGAAACTGGTGTGAGAAAATCTTGTGTTTCCCAAATACATGTACATGTAAATGGTTCCAATATTTTCAGTGAATTTTTTTGGACTTTTTATAGAAATTAAATATCGTTGATGGGTAATAAACAACTACAAATGAAAATTAGTGATGTCTGTATATGGCACTCTTGCTGAGGTGACTTCCAAATTCTATAGTTATGGCATTGCATAATCACCATTGCCAATATGTAGGAGGTTTCAAGTTCCATACATGATACAGTGTTGTACTGCGACGGCTTAAGCGAAACGCATGCTGTTCAGCAGGCCCATGCCATGGCATGGTGCCAAGTTTGCGCCATGTTCTGTATGCCATTTCCCTCCTATTTTCTCTTCCTTTATTTTCTTCAAAACTTTTCTCAATCAGATCGTATTTTGCTTTCTGTACATGTTTTTCTTTTCTTTTTTAGTATATTCATACCCGTGGCAGATTGTTTTAAAGGGAAATAAATTCAGAGATCTACTCATAGACTGACCTGGTTCCCATTTCCAATGTATTAGACTTGTGCAACAAAAGTAGACAGCAACCTGTCTATGCTTCCGTGACTGTAGTCACTGCATAACTTCAAACTACACTTGTGTACCACAGGCATGAAGTCAAACTGGATGATGATGCCTAGCAATGATACCCAACGAACTTCTGAAATTCTGGGATTCATCAGAAAGCAATGATGCCCCCTCCCCCAAGAAATTTAGCAGGGAAACCATTGAAGTTCCAGTAGTTTATGATACAATACATAGTGTGTAACACGCAACTGTATACCCCCCTCCCCAACATCTGCTACCGGAACGTTTTTGTTTTAGCTGAAATGCTCACCGCTTACATGTCAGACAACCTGTGGGTGGCTATTCACAGGGAACTTGCCTTTCCCCACAATTTATTTACATGAATTTACGCGATGGACTAATTTTCACTCACATTTGATCTTGACTGCACTATGTGCAAAGCAGTGGGAGCTCTGAGAGAGCACTTGCGCGGTTGATCAAACCATTTGCAGACTTGGTCTTAACCCTGACTCCTTTATGTCTTAGTTGGCGGGAGCTCTGCGCGATTGCACCTACCGGGTAGATGTTTCAGATTTGTGACATCTTCCATTTGCATATGTGGCCTGACCTCATGAATGCAACTTGAACTTTGTCCTTGGATTAGCAGAGTTTTTCATCTTTTTCTTAGTCATGTAAAAAGGCTCTTCAAAATTGCTACAAAGAATTGCCTCATTTTTCAGACTTCTCTGCATCTTGATTTGGACTTTGCTGATGTTCCAAACAGTTTGGTATTTACATTTTAAAATGTTAAAAAAAAATGTTGAATGTTTCCAGCCAGAAGAAATGTGAATATTTGCAATTTGTTGGCAGTATAATTATGCAACCGAGCTGTTCACAGCAGTATTCTTGTCATCTCTGTGACCATTCTTTGACCTTATGTCAGGTCATATACCACACACCATCTTTGGCATTTTTGTGGTAAGCTGTTCCAAGCTCTTTGCCTGTTATCAAGAGGCCCCTGGCAATCAAGATGTACAATGTACATCATTACTTTTTTTTTCGTGGAGATGTGTCTACATGTATCAACATGTACGTTTTGAATTTCCCATTTTTATTCTGAATGAAAAAAGATTGGCACGGTGTTTTGGGGGTTTCTATGCTGAAAAAAAATGTAGTGTTCTTGCCAGCTTCAAAGCATTGCTTATCTGAGGTAAATTTGCATTACAAAAGGCAAATGCTGCAGGTTATTGCTGAGCAGCTGGTGTAATCTGGGTTGGAGGAGGTTGGGAGGAGAGAAAGCTCAACACAATATTTAATAGTTAAATGAGATTTGGGTGGACAGTTGTGAAGTTGTTAACAGAAGTTATTGTGCAGTACACGTACATGTAGGTAGCCTTTAATCATAACATATTGTGTTTTGTAAGACCATGGAAAGAGTTAACATTGAGACTCTGTGAATTTGTATTTTAGTGAGTTTCCCAAGATGATATTCTGTTTAATTTGTTATATGGCAAAATTCTGATAACACACTGGTACACGTATATGTATAGCTTACATATTTTTACAGTTGAAGAAGTTTGTCACGTACCAATTTGTAAATTTTGATGTTGCCGGGATGGAATCTTCCAGTTGATCATGATTTTCAAGTGGAAGGCCAACCACATCTACATGACAAGCTTAGAAGGAGGCCATGAAAGATTCGAATGACTTTAATTTTTATCCTCAAGCACTGAGTCTACACAGTGTTAAATAAAATTCCACTACTTTAGAGCAAAGTCCAATTATGTTAAAATTACATGTACATGTAACATCCCAAACTTTCAGGAGCACTCATTTGTTTGTACAACGTATTCCCGTTCATGATTAAACTGTTGAAAAATACCTTTCATATAGTTTAATGTGCTGATAAAAGTGGAGAGAGGAGGGTAAGCGTTTGATTGGTCAGCTCTACATGCACCTTTGCAGGAGGTATCAGCTTTCAACAGGCAGATACTGTAACCTGGCATTCCAAATTGTTTCAGTTGCCACTTTGATGTCTTGATCCCGCTTTCTAAGTTGATGCACTTAATGTCCATCTTTCAGGGTGCCGACGTCTGGGCGACCAATTGTTCAGTCCGAGGATGCTCTCATGCGGATAATCGCTTCAGAACATTGACTTCACTTGTCTGATTGCGACTTTTCAAAAATGAATGACCAATTTGTGCACACAAACTCCCCACCTGCCAGGATCTTGCACTGTGAGTGGAGAGACCCTGACGGATCAGTAGGACAATTTCTGAAAAAAAAAAAAAGGGGGAAAGAGGATTAGACTTTGCCAGTAACCCAGAAGTAATCATGTTTACCCTCCAAGGCTAACTTCTGACAACAACAAAGCTGTTGACTGCAGGAAGTGAAATATTTTTGGAGGTCCTTTGATAAAAGAAGAATTGTCTCGCTACGGGGGGGCAAAAATTATTGTTCAATAAATTTCAATTTTTACATGTACTGGATTTACATGTACCGCTGTTGGGAGCATGATGGTTCAACTATCAGTCAGATAGTGTTTTTTTTAGTTATTGGCAATCTTTGTTTGTGTGTGAAGTCTATGTGCCGCAGCAGTGGCATAACTTGGGTGAAAATCTCTGAGTGGGCACTTGGGGGTGCCAACTGTGGCTTGTGTAAAGGCTGTGTACAAAATTTCATACTTCTCCTAATAGAAAAGGGTTACCAGGGGCATGGGGGGGGGAAATAATAGGCGTCTGCTAGAGGACACCTTTAAGTCCCCCACATCCCTTTTTGCTTAGACACAGCTCGGAGTGGTAATTAGCAGTGTAGTGTGCTGTTAACTAGTACAAAATCACTGGAGAGTCCTTGACATTACAATTGGGCACACTTTATACATGCTCACATACATGTACATGTATGCTACAAGATAGTGGTTGGGAGAAGGGCAATAAGGCACATGTACAATTTAGTTTAGACTTGACCACAACTAATCTGCCTTCTTCCGAATTCACTGAGAAAGTTCAGTCTTTCGGAGCACTTTGCAAGGTTGAGGAAAGCTGCTAATTAACACTGTTGTGCCTTGATTCCTGACAAACTACAGAGAATGTGGCAATTGCTTTCAATATAGTGAGTTACAAAGATACAGGGAAAGGCTTCCTAAAAGAAACTCTTACTGAATACTGACTGCATGCACATGTAGTAGAGGTTATTTTCTTCAGTCTTTTCTCATCACACAGTGTGGAAAGAAAGTTAATAACAAGAGGTGATGATTTAAGGTCAAGTACTCTGTTCTGTGTAACGAGCAGTGTTTCAACAGACACCCTTCTGTTGACCAATTTCTCAAGAGATCTCACATCTGATGTGCTGCACACCCTGCCTGCAGTGTCCAAATCCAACGTCAACACTCACTCAACAAATGTCCATTTGCCCAAAGTGCAAGTGCAGAAAGATTTTCTCTTCCTAAAAATGTGCCTCTATTTATAAAAGGGGGGTTCGACGACCTGGTTTGCAGTGGGTGTTGGACTTCGGGACTAGCGTTCAATTAATTTCTTTTTCTTGTTACTGTCAAGTGCAGCAGATGTCAAGTACAGCTGAATGCCATTTAGAAAAGGGTTCAAGTCGTTAGTTTCCCTGTACTCAGTGTGCGCTTTAAGCCTGGTTTGCATGTCGATGTAAGAAACGCAGAGAGCAACACAATCAAGACGCAAACTGCAACACGGACACATGGAAACATGTCAAACGGAGGTGTCGCCGACAACGCAGACAAATGCAAACCAGGCCGTGAACGATTGGCAAAGTTGAGCCAGGTTGAACTTTGCTGACTGTCTGAGTGGAGTAGCCAGGGTATCCCCATACAAACACGCATGCTGGCATGACCGGTGTGCAACATAGTCCCTCTCGCTCAGTTTCACGAATTTAGCTCATTTTCTCCTAAATGCTTATACACCCTTATTATTAGCTACATGTAAATAGCTGACCATCAAAGAAATATTTGAAACTGGAGTACTGGTTTGGCATCTTAAGGTGCTACAGTCAATCTGAAAGAGTATTTTCTGCAAAAAATTACGGAGTTTTTGGACGCCATTTTGTTTCAATTTTTGGGTGGATTGACGTTATGCAGCACCATCTCTTCTTTTGTGTCTGGGTTTTCACGTCTTGTGGACCGTCTGCATTACAAATGACCATGTGGAAACCAGGCTTTACTCTTCTCCATAGAGCCTTAATAAATTGGTATTAGGGATTGAGTTGTATCTTGGGGTACATGTGCGTGTACTTTGGGGGTGCATCTTAGGTCGGAAATTCTGTTACAATAACATAAAAGTATACAAACTTTCAAGCTTTTAAATTCTACCCAATATGAAATGACATTGTTAACTCAACTAAATGTCACTAGCCTTGATCAACATTGTTGGCATTGAAAAGTGATGGATGCCTTGAACTCATTGGAATCCCAAATTTCCAGATGTTGATTTTTCCTGGTTGTTGTCCATGTGCCTGGTAGCTCTGAATTGGATTTGTTTCCAGGGCCCCTTGCAAACCTGGAGCAGATGTGATGCAAGTGTGAAATACTCCAGACCAGAGGTCATGGGGCTTGACTCCATGGGTCAAGTAGTAAACCTTCCTGGCAGCATTGAGGCCCCACAGGTCAGAACCGGCAGAGTGCCTGAAATGCATTTTTGATAGTTGCAGTTATTTTTCTGGTGACAGAGAGCAAAGACTGTGTTGCTCCCTTGGCAATTCTGGGCAGAAAACCATAAATATGTACATATGTACATGTACATGTGTGGTTTGGGAGGTGGTCTCTGTACGAGGCTCAGTCTTTTCCAGCAGGAAGTCGTCATAATGACAGACACCTATCATTAATAAAAGGAAACGGCCAGAACAGAAGCAGAGTAACACGGGCAATGACTCCCCCAGGATCTTCCCAACTATCTTTTAGGAAGTAACATATTTGTGATGATTCAGCAATATGCACCTCTTTACACTATAGCTTTTTCCCAGCACTCCCCCGTGTACTTTTTATCAAAATGCTGTTCAAGTTTAAGGATAGCTTTGTGACTGGAAACTTTTAATTCACTCCCCAAGCACTGGGGATTCATACTGGTACCTGTTTCTGTTTTTAGTTGCTGCCGTCTGATAGTTTACCTTTTAGTGTTAGCAGCATGTACATGATGATGGCTCAGGACTGTTTGTATTATATTTGTTGCAAGATAATATTGGTGGTGTAATAGCTTTCTAGTCTTACGGACGAGACACGTCTTAGAGGAAGTTAAAACTTGAACAGGTACAGTATAATGTAGCGTCTTTTAAGATACAAGGATGAACATGTAACAACATTGCCCACGGTCTGTTTGACCATTTGTTGTTCATACTCGATGTGTTTACCCCTGTACCAATGCATGGATGCTTTTTGCCTCTCGGACAATTTTTAAAGTCACTTTTTTTCAGTTGAAGATTTTTCGCTATCTTTTCTTGGCAGGACTGCCTCTAAACTGTACTTGTGAGCTACTCATGCTGGGCCAACACTGAAACAACTGGTGAGTTTACTTGAACTATGCTTAGTTTTTAAAACTTAGATTTTTAAATCATTGATTTGGAAACCTTCTGTCAAGTCCTTTTTTACTTTTGGCATTTGTTAACAGCAGGGTACTGTTCCCATGAAAAAGTGAAGAACTTTGAAGTTTTTAGATTCTCCAAAACATACGACAGTGACCCCATGCAGGATTAGTTTTGTGGAAAGAGGGCAGGGTTTTGATTTTTGAGGGAAATAATGGGATAAACATGATCATGGTGACCACGCAGCCACAAACTTACATCCGCACTTGACGCACTGAAAAAAGTGGCATAACTGTCAGGCCAAAAGGTCATGACACTGGATAAAAAAATGGTTGAACAAAACATTTTCTTCAACCATTGGGTAAAATGAGACAAGTTTTTCCACCCATAGGGAGAAAATCAATGCAGTTGGGTAATCTGTTTGCTCAACAGTTAGCCGATGTACCTGTTACCTTACATGTATGGTGCAACCCCCAAAAAGAGTTTATCATCCAGATAAAAGACACTTTATGATTAACCAGTAATAAGTGTCTTTAAGCTGAAAGTACATGTAACACTGAGCCCAAGTAAACAGCGTAACATGTAGACTCTCACAAGTCCATTGGAAGGTGACTGGATTAACGTCTCTTTGACTGATCACCTGTGAACACTTTCCCTGGTGTGAAGTTCTGCATTCCATAATTCAACCATGAATAAATCATCGTTTGGTCGTTAGCTTGAATGTATGCCAGGCTTTAATTCTGGGAAACGCATTAGGAGGTGTTTAAAATACGTCACTGCACTTGGGGCCGGGAGCGGTGAAGGATTGAGGTTGATGAACATCTTGGTGATGGCCAGGTTGCTGTACACCTGCTGTAAAAATGCTCAGTACATGTAGTTTTGTGGAAAGAGGGCAGGGTTTTGATTTTTTACATGTACATGTGCATGTGTTACTGTCACTAAAGGGGTGCTGTTGTCACCCTGTGCTCTTGTATAGGTGCATCACACCTGTCTCATGCATGCATGTCTGGCAAGGTGTAGTTTTGTGCACATTCGACTGAACTTTAATGTACTGGTACATGTACATGTAGTGTGGCCTAATGCCCTTGCTGTGTTCAGCTTTCATGAGTAAACCACTAGCAAGTAGCATTTCTTGACTTGCCGGAAGTGGAACTTGTACAGTGTTGAATTTTTTCCCATACTTTATCTTGGAACAAGCTTAGATTGTATGTACGTGTAGTTAATTTCATCAGCCAACTTGGTTTCCTTGTCTTCAGCACTTGCAAAAAAAGAGCATGTTTTTATGTGATTATAAAATCAGTAAAAAGTGTGAAATTTCCTAAACCCCCCCCTGTTTGTCGTCTCAGGGTCATCGCGCTCACACTAAATTGTTGGGAGTGCCTTTGGGAGGTCATGACCTTCCGGGGTCCAAGAGAGATGCTTTTGCCCTGGGAAAACTCTGAGCTGAAGCCCTACACAGAGCATGCACCTGTGGAAAACAAATCTTCAGTGGATGAAATTCATCAGGGAAACTCTTCCAAAATATTTTGTCATCTGAGAGGGTGGACTGAACTTACAACTTGCTTTTCCAAATGTTGTCTGGTGACAGTGCCTAATTTATCTGATAAATTTCTAAGCTGAAGCTCACAAAATGAAATTTCACACTTAATAAATCATCCCATTTTTCTAGAATGTATGTGCCACATACTGTACAAAGTGTCGGCCTAAAGTGATCCTTGCAATTGCTACAGAATTGAAGAAACTGCCCTAAAAGGGCAATAAATCAATGCATGGCTTTTTAGTAATTTTGCTTTATTGAAATGTATACCGGTATGTGTACATGAACACACCTTAGTGGGGAATGGTCAATGTGCTTGGTCCAATTTCATGGTGCTGCTTATTGCCAGCAAAAAAAATGGGTGCTTACCGTAGCAGAAAATTCTGTGCTTACAGCGAACATGTTTCATGGGTTAGTGAGGAATTTAGGCTTGTGCACATACATACAATGTACATGTACATCCCATAACTAAGGATTCTGTGCTTAAAAGTGCAGAATTTTTCTGTCAGTGCAGTTAGCGCAAAATGGAGATCATACATGTAAGCACAGACTTCTGCAGTAAGCAGCGCCATGGGCCTACAGTAGTTCCTTGCAAATTGGGTACAGGCCAAGACATTACTAACTGTCTTAATACAATGTACAAATGCAGAATTCACCTAAAACTACATACATGTACGGTACAGCTACGCAGATTTCAGAGTCAGTAATTCAAAGGGGAAATGCAGAACTGTTATTGGTAAATGGAAAATGCACGTTCATGTACATGTAATTGGGTCAATTAGAAACAACTATGCCAGGATGTACATGCAAGGTCAGTTTTGTCCACACGTTATTCCACGATTCATTCATGTTGAAATTAAATTTGGTCATTCGTCGCAGCGCAGTGCAGCACGCACCAGCGGCTCAGTGACCTAGTAGGCCTACTGGTAAGTACATGTACCTGCGTACGTACACACTTGCGTACATTGCAAAATCAAGACAGAGAGCAACCTCATGCGACCTAAGAAATATACAAATCAGCTAAACCAGGACGAACGCCTTAGTGCAACCGTCCGTGGAAGCTTATGTTTTTCTTTACTTTTGAGCTAGATTTCTAGTGTATGACCTCGTCTGTGAATATGAATAGATGCAGGCGTGCGGTAAGTGCACAGTGAGCAAAATGCATCAATGTGAACTGGCATGCATGATAACCATGTAAAATGGTGGACCTTCCGAAATGGCTGCAGCACGACGAGTTATCTTGTTGCTTGAATTCCGCTGCAGATGAATTAATGTTGGGTGATTTTCGTGCTGAGCAGCGGCAAGCCTTAGAATACTTTCTGCGGGATCACGACATTTTCGTGAATTTGCCAACAGGCTACGGGAAATCTTATTTTTCAGGCTGCACCTTTCTGCTCAGATATCCTCGCACCAAATACATGTAAAAAGCCCATAGCATTAGTTATTCAAAAAAGTCACAATCAGTAAAGCAAAGCAAAGGCGAACTCGATCTCCGGTTACTCTGATCTTCTGCTGGCAAAATAAATATTGTAAGCCATGTCTCCACAAGGATACAAAAACGGAATGAGGGTCTACTCTTCATGGCCTCTCCATCCCCAACATTTGTCTGTGCACTTACCGGTACCCGGTACATTGTACATGTACAGTGTACACTTATGCACATTCCCTGGTTATCTGAAGGCGTGCATGCACGCACTTGTTCATGTATGTACATGTAGGTACATGTACCAAGGATCTTTGTGACGTGATTGATTCAAAGTGCCATTAAAATCGTGATAAATGTATATCAGCCAAGGCTTCACAATGTGTCTTCCCTAATGTCTTAGATGCTGGGAAGGGGGAACCGGACAAACCGATGGACTTATTTTCAAGGTGGATGTGAATGAGCTGAGATGAAAGGGGGGGTGTCAAACTGTCAATCACAGCGAACAATGCCCCCCCCAAAAAAAAAAAGAGTGAGGACCAGTTATTGTGAATGGTCCTTGCTTTGGTAACCTCCTGGGTTGGCCGAACTTAGAAGGAGGTTGGTTGAACTTAGACTCATGGTTCCAATTATGGCTGAGTCACAGGGAATGTACAGTGTAACTTGATTTCACAGAAACTGGCTGATTTTCAGAAGAAACTCAAGATTGATTCTCCTGGTTCTTTTCCATGAAATATTGTGCTGATTCACTGCTGTTAGGAAATTCTATGCCAGTGAAATTGTAATTTAATGTTTTTGATGAATTAATTACTGTAATGAATCCTGCTCCACTTTATGAAAAGAAAATTTAAGACTGTTTTCGTCTGGACAATCAATCATGTTTTACGGAAATAGATCAAATGTCTTGATGAATTTTGCTGAGTGATGAATAATCCACCTGTGCACCTTACAACCTCCACATAAGGCAGTTTGGCAGTAGTCTGTGTTGCTTTCACCATTGGAAATTGGATTCAGTTTTAAGATAAAGTGTGATTCCCGGATGGAATTGGAATCTTTTCCAAAGTGGTTTAGTAGCCAAACCTCCCCCTACAAATAAAACACCCCCCCCCACAAAATGAAAAAGAAACAAAACAAAATGAAACAAAATACGAACAGATCCTGGGATGGTTTAGACTGTCAGGTCTGTGTCTTCTTAATTCTGATACTCTCGAGTAAATCTTGCATTTGTTGTTACCAGTTGGTAAGGCTAAGACAGCACAACACTGTAAATTGGAAATTTGAGCAGGAAAATTCAATAATAGTGTTTGAGGCAGAAAATTATTTTAGTACACTTAGTGCAAAAAAAGAAAATGTTCCACACGCGGAAATGTAGTCAAAGCCATTTTGGAAGGATCTTTTATCTTTTTAGAGCTATTACATGGAGCTACATGTATAACTATTAAAAGTCCTGAAAGGGCGGTGTTTTACAATGTACCGGTACATGTACAGTATCGATAGTCATCGTAACAACCCCTGTGCTAAATGTTCTACAGATGTCACTTCATCCCCCAATCTCACCCCAAGGTTGTGGCAGGTATGTATCCAAGTTGGAAGGGCCAACACTTTAAACGAGCCCTCATCTCCTGGTGTGTTCTCAGCTGCAGTGGTAATGGCGCATAAACCTGGGAATTTCTGGCCCGTCAGTGATTTTAATTGCATGTAATGATTACATCAGCTGCCAGGTGACAGAAATGGGATCATGGAGGTGTGCTGCCTTTCTGTAGGCCCTGCCAATTTATGTTTCATTACCCCCCTAGGATTTCTGAGCTCCTTGCTCAGGTTCTTGGGCTTTTAGTAGATTTTCATTATTCTATTGGGAAATACAAAGTAAACGTAAATTGTTGGAAATTTCTGCCCTTTGTAGGAACTGTCAGGGCAGTATTGTGGTATTGCTGAAAATGGGAATAAATTTTTTTCTCTATCTTTGTGTTGTTCCTGATTAAATGCATCTTACATTATACTTCCTTTTATGATTTTTCTTAATACCGGTAATTTCAGGTCCTTGCAATTTCAAATTAATGTCAAAGGTCAAATTTCAATCAAACTCTTCGTAAAGACCAAACCCTGTCAGTGCCAAAGGGTGAAGAGACTGAGAGCGAATGACCTCTTTATGAAAAGATTTATAATCTGGCTACCTTGGTTTGAAACTAGAACATACCTCTGCGTACCGGTAGGGAGCACAAAAGACGTGAAAGCTTGCCTTGCTGTAATTGCTGTGTAGAATCGATACATTGTGAATAAGGATTTGAACACAAAGTTAAGGGATTATCAGAACAAAATCTGAAAGGATTAACCGTGTTTTGGTCTCTACATGTACATGTGTATGTGGGTCAATAAAGTCATTGAAAAGGGGGGGTTATAATGCCATGTGGTACTGTAGCTTAACTCTCTGGAGCTTGGAATTGTGACTAAAGACATGAAAGATGGGGGGAAGAGGAAAAGGGAAATTTAATCCTTTACATTTCTCGAGATGTACAGCCGTTCTAATTTTTTTCAGTCCTTGCTGTCAGGTGTTCCATGGATTTAATATTGAACAATGGGAAAATGTTTTTAATGGTACTGGTAGGCTTGATTGGCAAATTATGAGTGTGCTCACATTTTGCTGGATGTACCATGTGTATGTTTGTGGAGATGGGTGTGGGAGTGGCCACTGACGTGTATATTGATAAGCATTTTTAAGCATACGGTAATTTCCTTTTCTTTTAGAATGCAAAGTGAAAATCAAATGCTGCGGGTGATTCCACATGTAGCATTCCTTGAGTGGTTTTCAAAATTGGAGTAAGTGCGAGGATTCTTTACCACTTTCACTCAAAAGACAGATGCCGTATTATTGAACCGAATTTATTTGTAGCCCTTTAGCTTGGCAATTTGAGTTTTACCGTCTCCAGTGAAGAAAATAAAGGGTTTTGCTAACTGGCAAATTCTTTTTTACAACACTGTTTGGATTGAGACAGATAAAAGGGCGATCCTCTTCTTAGTAGAGAATGCTCATGAAAATGTACAATGTATAGACTAAGGCTGTAAATATACGTACATACTGTAAGTAAGTAAATTACAATCATAATGTTATTGTTTATTAAATATTAGAACATTTTGTAAAAAATGCTACTGCATGTACCAATAGGCCTACATGTACATGTACTGTACGCCATATTGAGGCCACTAATATACCGAATGAATGCAAGCCGAACCCGGATGCATGTACATGTATGTGACTTGACCCACATCCCGCATCTGGGAATCATTATTGCAGAATTTTGTATCCCATGTACATCTACAGAAACATGTATGCTCATAAAAATGTACCTACATGTACATCGTACCTTGCATAGACCATTGTGATATTGTCCTCCAGAGCAATAAATTAAATTTTCTTTTTTTTAAAAAACAAAGCCCAGGCAATAAGTGCAGGACCTACACAGACCTGCCAATCTTCAGGATCACAAAACTGTATTCTGAAAATCCCAAAGTTGTATTCTTTCATTGAAAACATATTTTTCAAAAAATAAGTATAGTCCTCCATAATTAGTTTGACCAACACTTGATTGGGTCAACACTTCTTCATGGATAAAAAAAATCATGCAAGAAATCCATTATTGAGGTTTGAAGAGTGAGTTGGCCCTTTTCCTACATGATTCCACCACGTTTCAAAATTTGAAGTCTTTGTTACAAAGAATGCACATCGCATGTGTCCAGGCTTTGGGATATTTGAGGCATAGATTGTGTCGCTTGCCCACTGCAGTCTCCATCTATATCTATTTCCACGGAGTTTTAACTTGAGGATCCGTCTTGTCAAAGATGGCATCCAAGTCTACATGTGTTTGTGTGTGACATATGTGACATTTTGATGAGTGTACATGTACATGTATGTCCAAAAATTGCTTGACATTTCATACAAAACAATGCACGTAGAGCAAGTAAAAACTGCGCAATAATAATGCATAACTTTGCCCCCCACCAGTTGTCAAATAGACCTCTATCGGCACAAGCGAAAATGTGTACTGCCGCAAGTTATGGTGGGGATAGTTAGTCCCTACTTCTGCTGATGTACAGATGGCACTTCGGCAGCCAATTGTGACACAATGATCGGGTGGTTGTCGGGATGCCGCACGAGGCTTTGCACTTTGAGCCACGGAAAAGTGCCTGCACAGATTTGTATACACTGTACGCGCGTGTGTATGCACATGTATACATGTAGCATTGCTAGCATAATGTACTATTACAGTACACTCGTAAGCATTGAACTACGAATTTTTTTTTCAGGCGTGTCAAAATGGAGAAAACCCATCTTTTATGGAGAAGAAAACGTACGGTTGCATTTCCAATAAATTCCCTGTAGGAAATACGGCCAAATTTTACTGGTTGGCACGTCTGCTTACTGGAACATGCGACTCTCCGTGCAAAGAGCACTCTTGAAAAGACTGAATAAAAAGTGAATTCTGAACCCCCAAGTTTCTTGAATTTTGTACCCATTGTCTTCTATTTTTTTTATGACAATGTTCAGTGTAATTAGGCTAGTCCCAGCAACCCTGTTACGTGCTTTGTATTGAGCTCTAAAATGTGACCAGCGGTTTACTTTTGCACTCGTTCAATGGAAAAACCCTTCTACTTAGAGCACCGGCAACATTTTAGTCAAACTGGCATGCAGCCCTGACCAACTACTTGGTATTTTATTGTTCAGATGTACATTTACTAGCCGCTCTGGTATACATGTACATGTTCTGTAGCTGTGCACTGGTCATTCACATTGACTTTCGTTCAACCTTGTAATGGTGTCACTTTTAATCAGAAGAGGAAATACAGAGGGCATTAGGTAACATTGTTCGTATGTATGCTGGTACGTGACTAATATTTCTCATCAGTTCAATAGGTAGACCTACATGTATTGAGCTGGGCTACTTTATTCATGAGTTGGCCATATTGAAATTGAAAGTGAGGTTAACCCTTCATTTGTGAAACTTGATGATATTAATTAAAGAAATATGAAATTTTATGACAAATAAGTACTGGCCTCTGTCTGCTTAAAAAGATAATTTCAGATTTCGATAAATCTTTACAATCAGTGTTTTACACCAGAGTTCGAAGACCAAAATTGAAAAGGAGACCAGGGATTTTTGCCAATCCATAATTTTTCTGGAATCATCCCATTCAATAGTGAGCAATTTATAAAACAGATTTGGGGAACAAGACCAAAAATGGCATCCTTTTTTGATAATGTCCATTTATTCTTTTCTAAAGTAATTTTTTTAAGGAGTGCTGCTGAGGAATGCTATCCATTTGAATTTGCTTCCCATTTGAAGTCCATGGTCTGTAGCAGGTAACACCCCCTACCTGCAGTAATATTCTAGCAATGCCAGTGCAACAGTTGCATTCTGAAAGTCAGTGAACTGACAGAGATTTTGATTGAGTCCTGTGTGCCAACAGTAATTAGAGTGAATCGATGGTGGTATGCCAATTGATTGGATGTAATCTACCAGCAAATGTTGCATGAATTAATGCCAGAACTCTTTAATGCCATGTCTGTCTTTCCTACCAATGTCTTTCAAGTGCCTTCAAAATGTTAATGGAATTAATGCCCCAAATCCTAGGGGTGCTGCGCTCTCTTGTTGTCATTTTTTAAGTGACGTTTTACGTGTATGTTTAATTTGAAAGAAACTCCAAGAAAACACTTTGCATCACTCAACATGCTGATCCAATTTTATATATAAAGCACAAACACTGCGGGCATTTATTGCAGCTGTGCCTCGCTGTATCACTCTGAAAGCAACACTTTGCCTTGAACCTCAAATTTATTTTGCGGTCCCAAAAGCCTAAAGTGAAACAGTTGCTTTGATTAGATCTAAATCCAAATGAACACTGCCTTTACTGTTCTCCAGTACATTCATGCAACATCTGTTTTGGGAAAATTGGAGTGAAAAGGGAGCGAAATCTTTTCTTGAAGGATTTCAGGCTATTACAGATTTTGCCACAGGCTGTTATGCCATATTTTGCTGCTTGAAGTGAGACATTAAGTTTGCTCTTTGATCTTCATATTTAGTTTGTTTCCATTTGGGATTAGGTCGGAAACCAGACCCTAGAAGTTAAATGACCTATCGAACACCCTGTGGGTAGGTTCCTACTGATGTGTGGTCCTTCAGTTGTGGTTGCTATGGCAGCCACCGGCTATCTCCCACTGGTCAGGAGGATAGTTCTGTGGTCTGAACAGTGCTGCACTTTTGGCGAGAGTTCATCAACTTCTGAAAGTTTTGGCAGCTTTTCATAGACAGACCAGCTGCTGTCTCCAGGCCTATTTTGTTATTGCAAATTAAAATTGGGCTCCAGCCAAGTTGAGAATTCAAGTTTTTCCTGAAAGATCCTGCTGCAGCTCTGTAACGGTTGCATTACCAGTTAAGTTGGCTTTTGTGTGCAGCGATGATTTCCTGGTACTTACCAATGAATACATAAATGAAGATACAAACAATTACATGAACACTTTAAAAGGTGTGCTGCTTTTTTATTGTTTGTATTTTTGAAGACAGACACGGTGCACATTTTATCAAAGAGGTAGGATTTTATTAATTACTAAAAGCCATAGTCCGTAATTTAATAAGTCTTACCAAAAAATAATGAACAAATACATGTACCTACCGGCATGTATGGTTGAGAAAGTTTAACTGTTCTTCACATGTAGACAAAATGATTTATAACGGACTTAAGACATCAACGCCACAATGGGATAGAGGCTGTGAACACCTCTAAATATGGCATCCACATTCAAGATGAACAACAAAGAACGGTCAGACAGTTTATTGTACGAACTACAAAACATTGAAGGGAAGGGGGACAGAGAACCCAAAGTGTTAGTACTTTGCCCTCTATCGATGCTCTGGACTGTAGAATTAAAGGGAATTAAATGTGGATTCACTTGGAAACATGTTTTGTGAAACTTCCTGCTCCTCCTGAATATTAGAAAAATATCTGACATCTCTTTTCTGTTACGCTTGTCAGAATGTGCTCCTTTTCATACATTTTTAAGTTTTCATGTTTTTCCTGACAAATGAGGCTCTGTTGCTGTGACGTCAGTAAAGGAAGACTGTTCGTTTTGTGGGTTTTCAATTTAAGTAGTAAACTCAAGGTTTCCTCACTGAAATATTTGTGAGAGAAACTTTGCACCCTCGTGAACAACAAACCATTAAAGTAAACATCTTTATGCCATTAAAATATCCAAAATACTTAAAACTATTCGTGCCAAAACTGCTGTTGCACTGAGGTTTCTGCTCTTGGGTTTCTGCCTAGGATGATGGCATATTTTGCTCATAAATATGCAAATTTGTATGAACATTAACAAGAATGTAAAAAGCACAGAAATTGAAAATTCGGCCATGTAAAGAGCAAAAGGGCATGTACATGTAGAAGAACTACATAGAAAAACAATTTACATTGCATTGGCCCTTAACAGTTTTTATCAGCAAACCCAGTTTAGAACTGCAGCCTACATGTATCTACAATCAGCGCTGTACGGGGTGACCAAAACAGTCCCATTTGCGCCTAAAAAATGATGATGTGCGACCAAATGTTTAATTTGTATCGCCAGTGGTGACCATGATTTGTGCTCGTTAGCTGCCCACCTTGTCAGCCATATTTCACGAATGATCGCACCCCAGGTGCACCGTCCGTACTGAGTGATGTGTTTCTGATCACCTTTTTTTTCTTCTTATTATGAACACAGCATGAGCCCACATTAAACTGAAACATAGCTTGCATGTACCGGTACATACATGTACATGTACATGCACAGGTACTAGGTACCTGAGTCCACTGGTTTATGGTTGCATGCTGTATGGAGTGTGTATGGGGAGTTGTGACATTTTGTGTATTCATTAGATGCACTAGCAGTCAATGCACCCCACAATTCCAGTGTAGCAAATTTGTTTTATTCCCAAATGTAAGTTTGAAACCAGAAGGTTTCACACTTCCCTTGGTCTGGTCCCAGATACGAAATGCTCAAAAATAAAAGAACAAACATACCTTGTCTTTTCTTTCAGCTGTTTTTTTTTTCTGTAATTGGTTGCCATTTTTGATATTATTCCACAAGCACAAAATCCAAAGCCTGACTGTCTTACTGATAGTTGACAGAATAATGTTTCTGTGTGTTTTGCCAGTCGTGTATTTTGAAAATGTGTATACAGTATATTCAAAAATTAACCTGGCAGGCACCTACTTTTTTTTATTGGAGCCAGTGGCTCCTCATTTGAATTTTCTCCACCTGATAGCACCTGACAGCACCGTTTACAATGTACATGTACATGTATGTGTTTACCTCAAGGCTCTCCCCTCTCTCCCTGTGGTGGAAGCATCAACATCTTTGTCATCTTTGTCATCTGGTGAAATTAGGTGAACAGCCAGTCTTTCCTTTTTTAAAAATTTAAATAAGCATACACATTTGATGTCTGTGTGGTTTCCTGTTTGTTTCTTATTGACAGGAAGAAGGAAAGGCTCAGCCTTTCATGTCACTGCACATTGTTGTTTTTACTGGTACCCGTCTCTGACTGAGCTCAGGTGTGATGTGACTCCCGAATTGTTGTGGTTTTTAAGCTAGCTGTTCCTGTACTTTCTTACTCTACTAACCCAACAGGAGTACACCACAACCCTTTTTGGAAGCAATATATTTTGGAGATGAAATCATGCATGAATGACAGCCAAGTTCATCCAAAGTTCCACTTAGTAAATCCAAAAGTACAGCCATTATACATGTACGTACAAGCACAACATTTCGCATTGGTTTGGCTTTGTAATTTTTTCATTTCCTTTCCATATGAAATAGCAAAACTACAGAAACTAATAATCGTGTGAAGTTTTTTGAAGCATGAAATTTTGCCGTGAACTGGCTCGTGATGTGAGGTTCCAATATACATGCACCGTACCCCTATTGTCCACATACATGTACAGGAGGTCTGAGAGTGTCTCATTTTCTTGGCCTTTGTTTTTTATTAAGTGACTGCCCTTAGCAGGAGAGGAAAAGGTCTGACAGAAGTGTAAATTATATTGAGATTTGTGACGTAATTTTAGTTGAGCTAAAATAATCAACCCGGCAGAATACACGTACATGTACAGTGTAATGAATAACGCTAATGAGAATTTTCTAACAAATATAGAATAAAATGATAGATACATGCAGGCACTGTGTGCACATACAATGTACCGGTACATGTACATGTACGTGAAGGTGCTAAAGAGTAACCTAATTGCGGGCTATGTGAGCTAATCATAGCTGGCATGTTACACTAATTGGCATGTTAATGAAAACAGAATTGCCTTGTTTGAGATGTCTGTGTCTGATTTCAACGCCATAGGCGGATTATGAATGTGTTTATTCATCCGTTTCGAAGTCTTACATGTAGTTCGTATAATATTAACCACTTCAAATTACATGTCAGCACTAGAAACCATTTCTTTTTCAGCAAAGAAAAAAGCGAAAGTGAGTTCTTGTAGTTAATCTTAACCCCCATTTTGTGTGAAAATAGCACTTGCATGTACATGTACATTACTGGTACCCGGTACACATTGATATACTGTATGTTGTACATTTGTACCGGTATATTTACATTGTACATGTACATGTAGGACAGTGTCAGCAGTTCGCTGCATGTAGTTCCAGATGATTTGAGCCCTCTTTAGTTCCAGATGATGTTGAATTCTCCTTAGTTCCAGATGTTGAGTCTTTAGTTCCAAATGATTCGAGTTCTCCTTCATTTTTTGCTTAGCAATAGCAAGCCTTTGCTTAGTTACATAAGAGACATCTTTTAACAATACACTGTTCTCAATGGATAAGAAGGGCACAAAGGAACCAGTCCATTCCAGAGATGGTGGTTACTATGCAAAAGTTTGCCCTGAATCACGTGGTAAAGCAACAGTGTCTTTAGCCTGGGGAATTCAAATTTTTATGTTTATATGCAATCAGATAACTCAGTGTACCAGATTTTATTCAAATTTAACTCACAAAGGCCACGTAACAGCTTTGGTCATTAATTGAGCATAGAAGTACCGGTATACGTGTATGGTACATGTAGGCATGTTTTCAAAATATTGTAAAGCTTACAATTGTGCCATCCATTTGATCATAAGAAACACTGATGCGTAAACCACAATTTACCCCGCTTGATATGACTGAGCGATGGCGCTGTT
The DNA here is from genome assembly GCF_001949145.1 of Acanthaster planci. The sequence continues at coordinate 258,208 of NW_019091519.1, forward strand.
CGCAAGTACCCCTTCAATCTTGTGTGGGTATTTACTCAGAGTGACTCACTGCCATATTGCCAACAAAGACAAAGATAGTTCGGTCTTCCGCAGTCTACTTTTGCAGTGAGACTTTCTCATCAATCTGGTTATCCTCCCGACTGAATGGCGTCGCCGATGATGTAGGAGGACCCTTTTGTGCAGTATTTGCTCAAGTGTGTCTTGCCGTCTTTCAAGGCAACCCACCCAAAGACTTTTCTTTATACTAAATTCTCTTCCATTGTCTGGACTCCATTGCTCGCACAGCAGGAGGGAAAATAGAAACATTTTAAAGACTGTTGCAAGTTCCCCTTGTCATTCTAGTGGTGAGTCACGTTGCGAGAATAATGAAAGTGGTGCCGTGCTTTGTTCAGTCGTCAGTTTCAGTCCGTCACAAGTCATCTTGTCTTGAAGAATCTCTGTGATTGGGTGATTGTCCAAGAGAACTGTCACTAAGAGTCTCGATATAATACTGGTAGTAGAGGAATTCAGAAAGAATTGTTTCTGTAGCCATGCATGACCAATTAAAATCATGCAGCACATGTACCAGTACATAGCTCTGGCTATAAATGAAAATGACTACATTGCTGTTTTTGTGGGGGGGAAAAAGGTCCTATCAGCTCGTCAGTAGATGTATCTATACGCTTTAAATCTAACAGAGTAAAGGTGGGATAATTTTGACTGAAAAAATATCAGTCTAGGGGGCCTACTCGTACATGTACATGTATTTTGTGAGAAATTAAAGTATTATTTTAAAACTGTTAATAAGAGCTGGAAATCTAGCTGTTAATCTGAATTTGAAATAAAAATTGTATTGTCTGTGTATGTGTGCAGAAAATTCTGTCCTCATGGTGAATGCAAGGGGTGTTGTGCTTGTGCATTACAGATACATGTAGGGTCTGCTCGACCATGATATGTGGGTACTTCACTCCACTGAGGAAATACGATACATGTACATGTACCTGGTGGTGCATTTCGGTTGCCCCCCTCCCCTCACATTATACATTATGCATTATGCCTCACATTATACCTCTGTGTTTGTCAAGCGTTGTTCATCACACCACACACCTGTTTCAATGGAGCTGAGATCATCTTGTCAGTAGGAGCAATCACTGGGGATCTGTCATCTTTCCTCCCTGTACATTACATGTACATGTACCTACGCAATGCACAGTACACCCCTGTTGTCAGGATAAAAGCTTCCTACAGTCATTATGCCAATCTTGCTCACATTATAACAGCAAACAGAATTAAACCAAGTAGTAATTGCTTTGACTAATTCAGTTGAGTTATCAAGGCCGGCAGCAGTAAGAGCTGTACCATTTTATATGAGGTAAACTTGCTTTGATTCAGCCAAGCAAGATACTGTTACCCATCAGTAATATGCAGGCAAGCAGTCACATCCGCTGCTTTGGCGAGTTGAGACTATGATGCATTGGCGTGCAAGCTAAAATTGTACATGTGCACTTTTCCTTATTGTGAGTAACGTTAAACCTTTGTGGTGGGACTGGCCAAGGTGTTTTGTACATTTGTTGATTTTCTCCAGAATGGCATGGAAGATTTAACTCACATGGGGGATTATGAAGCCAAACAAATGCACCGCAAAGTTTGTACGGCGTAAAAATAAAGTTGTGTGTTCTCTCTTTGATGTACCTTGTACAATACTTCTCACTATTTGAGGTACCGGCACATTCTACAAATCAAAAGGGATTTTTCTTCATGCTATTCAAAACTCATTTAACTTTGCATTTCAAGTGAAAAACATGGTTTTACACTGGCTAGTGCTGTGAACAGAAAAACATGTACAACTGCTACTGAAGAATGGATGGATGTGTACACGTACATTACATGTACTAATAATGTACATGTACTGTGCATATCTGAAATTTTAACCTTGCTTTGTAATCTCTCTTTCTAAAATAGTAGCTTCAATCTAGACGAATGAAAATTTGCCAAAAGCTTCTCGCAAGACATTAGCAAGCATATTGTGAGCTTGATCCAATATTTTTCTGTGTAATTGAGAGTTGTATGTTAAAATTAACAATGGTGCTCTATTTCTATTCTATTTAATATTTTGTTCTGAAATATAAAGGTTTGCTATTTGCCAGGTTATTTTTGCATTTCTGAGTATGCCCCAAACATCGTCCATGAACTGGGCAGAGGCTGCTGACGAGTTGTGGCACAACAATCTGGTTTTAACCCACTTTGGGCCTCTTTCGCAAATACGCTGCAGCCTACAGTAGTTTGTGTTCGTCTATTCAACTGAACATTTTCTTTTGTGGGTGTCGATTTGTAAAGCCTCAACCCCCCTTCTCTTTTGGGAGGAGAAAAATGGGTCTAGAGAAGACTTGCTATTTGTCCTTGCCCACCCTTAGAAAAAAAATGGGGATTGTGTAGTGATGACAAACTGAGCAGCTGACTTCCAAGCTTGAATATGAATGAATATGCAGTCTCGCACACTCAGGCATTTTGAAGATTTTTCACTGGGCAGTTCAGCATTATGATGTTGGTCAGTCCGAATTTGTTTTGTAAAGTTTGTGTAAACTTAAAGCATGCAGGGGTGAATGTACCGGTAAAATGTTATCTGGGCTACAGTTTCATGCAAACTTTACTGACAACTTCCATACAGGGTCCTTTTTCAGGCTCTCTACCATCCACTCAGTTCAGCATTTTTTGGAAGACCAGTTATCAAGAAAACATTACATAGTCAGTTTGTATTTTTCTCAGTCTTTCCATTGGTCCTTCAAAATCTCCCAATATCAATTATTATTTTATCTTGGGATAGTACAGTTTTAGAGCCAAGCTGCCATTACTGCATGTGGTCTTGAATGCCCCTTTGATACTCCGGTGAGCTTTTGGATTAGGGAATTGTCAAGCTGCATTTAGAATTGTCAAACTGTGAAGGGAAAACTTACAACAAGGGGGAAAAGTGTTCAAGTAGAGTTGGCCAATCCTGACAGGGCACAACTGTGAATTAACTGGAAACCGGATTCGGCAGTCATCACTGATGCATGTACATGTAACTGGCATAACTCTCCACGCAGTCATTTTTTATGCCCAAATTTCTAAAACTTGTCCAATAGTGTAGATTTCGCAGTTTTGTTCTCATTTTGGGTCAAAAGCCTGATGACACGAAGTAACTATTCAAAATTGACCTTGACCTCTTCCTTTGGATTTGGAGTGAACAGGACAAGGTCTCACAATTGCAGTAATCTGTAGGAACTGGTGTCCTGGGTGTTCTCCCAACTCCAGAAGAAGGGCCAGGCAATCAACTGTCTAATTAAATGAAAACCCCCAAATAAACAGACATTCAAGAATGTAAACATCAACACCAGGGCCATGTAATAGAACTCCTGCAGAAACTTGGAGTTTTGCCCCTGGTCAGGATTTGTAGCCCTTGTGGGTTTGATTTGAATTGACACTTGGGCTTCAGTTGCCTGGAGGGTAACTTTGTTTATTACTCCCTGCCAGGATAATGGGTACATTTGATATGAGCTCCATGATGGTCAGTTCAGACCATTACCTCCACCTTTTATGTCCACAGGACAAAATTAATTGACCAGCTGCTACTTGTATTGGTGCATTATTATGTACATGTACATGTACTTGGAGGGATTATAAAGTACAAGGTAGCACTGTGCTTCAACTGGTTGTGATCAGTCGCCATTTGCAATTGGGCATTGCCCAGTAAACGGTATCCTAAATCTTGAGGTTGTTCTTTGCAGACGGATTTGTTTTGTTCACAGAGTTGTTCATGCACACAACACCTCATTCCACTTTGGAGACAAATATGAATCTTTTGATCCTGAATTTTGCACTTTACATAAATTTAAAAGCCTTGATGAAAATCCATACACCTTCATAAGTACAGTCCGGCTAATAAAAGACCACCTCCCCTTAAAAAAAAACGAGTGAGAAACAATTGTATTTTTTTACTTGGCCAAAGTTGGCACCAACTGTAGTTAATATGACACCAGTGTGACAAAGCCCAGTGCTTAATTGCTTAAATAGTCATTGAATCATAACTTTTGAATACATGTACATGTACGTCTCAAGAGTCCGGGGTTGTCAGCTACATACATGCACATTTTCACGCAATTAAGTTGCGAAGCTTGGACATTGAACCCAAGAAAATCTGTCGTGCCGTATGCGTACATTGGTATCTTGTTCGTTAGTGTGTTAATGTACATGTAATTCAGACTCAACATTTCAAATGTTAAGGCATTACTGTCTGAAAATTAGCTGTGAACTTTTAAAATCCACTGCGAATTGCATTAGAGGTTTGACTATTTGCTGGAAAGGAATGTCAAATACCGTACATACATGTACATGCACATAAAGGTGCACTTTGAAAGAAATGTCATTTACATGTACGTGTATCACAGACATCAGCTTAAAATCCAAGTGTGTTAACGTTTTGTCATTTTTAGACATGGAAATATTGGTTCTGGTAGGCCTAGTATACACATGTAGATTGGAGAAAAATCCCCTCATACAACATGCTTATATCAGCACATGTGGTCCATCTTCCTAAGTTGCATGGATTATATTTCTTTGAATCTTTGAATGTCGGCTTGTTGTTCAATAAAAGAAATAATTGTAGTCATGCAGTTTGCACTGGTAATTGATCACGGATGAAGATGGTAAAAAGACTTACAGTGTATGGTCGAAAATATTTAACTAATGTTAAAAGTAATTACCAGCATTTTATTTTTAACTATGTTTACTTACAAAAAAATGTTTATTGCCGTCTGTCCCCTGCTGCTATTCTGGCTCAGAATAAATAAATACTGCAAAGGGCACTGTACTTTTACAATGCAGTAGCAGCAGATGCATACAAGTTACAACTGATAAATAAGTCATCGCGAAGGCCACGAAACTCCAACCAGGTGGCTTGTAGAATAATTACCGATTCAAACTCGTTGAAAAGATGAGTCACTTTGTCGAATAGGGTGCCGTAACAATGAGTAATGACATTAAGCATACACTAATTGCTCAGTTTTAATGATTTTTTTACATGAGCTGAAAATCAGAGTACTCTATAAGTTGTTTGCATGAATTCCGCTTGGTAACATGGTGAAATTTTACAAAGCCATGTGATATTGCACACCGTCCGATGATTAAATAGCTGAACAATGTGGATCGAAGATGGATCAATCCATTTTGCCTTAATGTTTTGACAAACCTGTACCGATACACAATTCTATAAAGTGATATTTTCCACATCCAGTGTGACAAATTTCTTTGACTTTTAAGAGATCCAAGCCAAATTAAGCTGTAAGAGTCTACCACATTTCTTCAGGTTGAAAGTTTAGGTTAGCTGTTTCTTTTGGATGTGCTTACTTCGTGCTTTTCTTTTCTCTCCATGTATTTGTAGACACTGTCAATCACAATAATTTATTTTGTCAGTGAATCTTGTAAGAATAACATGGTTTTGTGTGCCGTCTTGTAGGCTTCAAAACACCTGGAACATTTGTAATACCTCCGATAATGAGCCAACAGATCCTGAACAGTATACATGTACATGTAATTTATTCAGACAACTTGATCTGTCAAGTATATACTTTTAGTGTTGAGATGCAATGTGTCCTGAACAGGTCTTCCATACTAGGTAACGAGGCCCTGGCCATTCAGCCACACTGAGCAGCGTAGCCAATCATTTAAAAGTTAGAGAGTGTACACCTGATATGGTGCCATATACAGAAGGACAGATTTAAAATCAAAGCAGTTCCAAAAACAGGTGTGTAATAAGCTGATGTGGGACGGAAGTACGCTGGAAAGTGGTGTCATCTGAGCGTGCTTGTTGCCACTCAGTAAATGAGTGCTTACTAGTATTACAGGTGTGCATGCAGACTCGTTTTGACGAGGAAAAAAAGACGTTGGCTTAAAAATTCGAGGCACCGCTACGTTGCCTATGCTGCATACAAGAACAGTAGATGCTGATTATTATTGATAATACGGGCGTTTCACGACAGTGCGCCACCAAGAGTTTGCAACGCGTTTGCCAATCATAGCACGCGAAATTTGTCAACCCTCTCCAAACGCGCATCGGGTTGACAAATTTCGCGCATTGTGATTTGGTCAATGCGTTGCAAACTCTTGGTGGCGCACTATTGTGAAACGGCCGTATTGCTGCTTCTGTTTCAGGACTGATATTTAGGGACATTTGCTGATTTCTGCAGGAGTGGTACATGTACATAGCAGTGCCACTGCATGACATGTATTAAATCTGTGTAATCAAAGACTGGTGAGCTGGAGAAAATCTAACAGTTGAACGATTGATGCTTGATTTCAGTCAAGGTACTATATATGTAAGTGCTTGTAGTGAAATGGTCTTTGAGGGTCATGCACATGTTGTGAACATTTGTACACCTGCAGGGGCAATATTCCCAGTGACAATCGCCAAAATGAGATTTACTGTTTCACTGCCCAAAGCTGTTCGTGTCAACAGCAGGCACCCCCCCCAATTACTGCAGTGTTTGGTGCAGTTTTTATGATTTGGAAGATCACAGTCAGAGTGGGCTTGTGCACTGTAAACTTGGAACTCAATTGTTATTCAGGATTTGCCCCAAGTTTTGTTTCCAACTGACATGTACTGCGACCACTTTGTTGTTAAAATAATTTCAAGCAGCTTGGGGACCTGGACAAGCAGTGGTGTATTTTATTTCTTACGTAGTGCTGACTTTCTGACAACTGTGCTGATGCTGGAATGATCTGTGATGTGAGCTACCGGTAATTAAGCTTGGAGCTAAGGTACACGTACATGTAACATGTTCAAGGCCCGATTTTATGCCTACATTTCATATTGTAGATTATTTGTGGTGTTTGAAATGTGTCACAACTGACCTGACCTATAGTATAAAAATCTGTAGATTCAAAACAGCATTGGAATGTTTTATGCTATCAATAAAAGCTGACACAGTTGTTGATATCTGCCAGGTATAAGCAGGAAACAGTTATCAGCTCATTGATAACCTAGGGTTGATCCATTCACCTTTGCCTAGCATGCCAAACTGTTTATGACGTAACTGTTAGTTTAAGAAGCAGTAACCTGGATTACAAAGGATTTAAAAAAACCTGGGGGGGAGTTGTTTGGTTTCTCGAGCAGAGGGATAGAAAGGGGTGTGTGGATCAGGATAAACTGTTCTGGGGTTAAAAATACACACACCACCCTTGAGGATATTATAATGAAGGAAAGGATCTAATGGGAATATATACTGCAGCTGGTGGAGGACATTTGTGTGGTTTCCCGAGGTGAGTGTTGCAGTGGACATGAATAAATAGGAATGAGATCACAGTGACTGAAATTACCACAGAGGAATGTTCATGTAGCAGAGGTTTGATCCCATTCATGCAGGTAAGCCTCATTAAAATCAGGAGGGCATGGGTCCTTGAATCAAAAACTCCTCTTGTTTTGTGGTTTGGATTTCAGCATGTTCAGAGGAGGTACGTAGTACTGATACATGTAAGATTGATCCTGTCTTCCAAGCTGTGTCCTGGGAAACACCCCTTAGCCTAGAGTAAAATGTGCATCACAAGCAGATTCATACAACTGATTTCATGTACTCATTACCTGACGGTCAGCTTTATCGTGTCCGGAACAGTGTGATTTTAGGATGTTGTAACTCGGCATGGAAAAAAGTGCTGAAATAACTGAACATTGATCTAAGTTAAATGTATTAACAAGGAAGGCTGGAGACATTAATAAGCAACCTTGCAGGCTGAGATCACTCTTAGTGTGCATTTTCATAAAATGGGTTCTTAGATTTGTTGACTGGACTCAGGGGTTTTATAATTGGACAATTTCATTTCCGGTGAAATGCAGTAACAGTATGTCGTAAGAGTCTATTATATTTGCTGCACTGTTTGGAAACAGGCCACAAAATACTCGATTTCTAGCACCTTCTGCGTTCATTGGAGTCAATTACTACCTACACATACCTGGTACCACACTAGGGGATGTACCATAGGCCTACTGGGGATTTTCTTTACTCATTTCCTTATTTGCTTTTTTTTCCTTTCCATTTAGGCATTTTTCTTAACATTGGAAGAAGAGGTACAACCTCAAGAAACCAAGTCTGATGTCTTGTGGAAATTGTGAATAGGCTCACAGTTCCATCATGCATGACTGATTTTTGAATTACAAATGTACACCTGTATAAGAGAAAGAGAAATTGAGTACTTATCAACATCTCGAAACCTGGTGTGTGGTCTGTAGTGTTGATTTTTATTTTCATATCGAACTGAAAAGATACATGTACATAGGCCTATACCAGTAGATCTTGAATTTAAACTTTCTTTTTTTACTACTAATGGTCGGTGCTTTTGAAAACTCAGGCAATAAACAAAAGGGAGCCCTAATATCAGGGATTTGTGATTACTTTAAGCACTCCAGGATGCATGGGCATGAAATTAAAGCGTATTTGAGAGATTGTTCAAATTTGATGTTCCACTTCTCTGAGCTTGCTTACGAAGAAGGCAGGAAGTGCATGAATTGCTAGAGTTCACATTATTTGCTTAGCACAACCAAATATCAACATTATCAGTGCTTTCTCAATATTTGATCAGTTGTTTGAATTTCTGTGTGGGATGACTCCATTGACCCTGTGTTTATGACTAGGTTTTTGGTTGTTCCTCTATGAAACCAGGACAACTTTTAACGCGGCAGCATTTTTGCTTGTTTTGACTGTTGTCTTATTTTTTTCCTGCTATAAACCAAAACCAGCGGAGGCTTTCAGGTATTTCCATATTCAAAAGAAATGTCTTGATGCGAAGAGGAGGTGTGCAGTGTGGTATGATTATGTTTGTAACAGCCAACACCCTCCTCCACCTTCAAAAAAGGAGAAAGCCGTTGTCGAAAACCTTTGGCAAGCAGTATTTCTCATTCGATAAAGTATCACAGTTTTGTCGCTATGGGGACAACTATTGAGCACGGAAGAGTTACAGGCTGCCTCCAGCTTATTACAGGAAAACTTGGACAAGTCAGTTTATGCCTACTTGCCTATCTACACCCAGAAGTATACATGTATGTTTATGTATGTATTTGGGTATCTGTAGGGTTACAGGTTGGATGTGCCCCGGTAGATTGTCTATCCAAATTAGTTTTTCAGCCTGATAATGGGGATAATATACAATTGATACATGTAGCACCTTGAGCAGTTGAACTGCTGGATATCAAGGCGTTTCGCAGGTATGATGCATCATAGTCAAAAATTTCAGAATTATGAGGAATCTGACTTACGGATTAGCGCTCATACATTTAGCTCTGGTGCCTCATGATAGGACCTTTGAGAAGTCAGACCAATATCACGGACCCTTTGCCAATACATATGAGGCATCAGACTCGTTTACGTATATATGTTTGTAACCCTTCCTATACTGTAGGTATCAGGACATCTCGTGCCCAGGACAACTCGTACGTACCCAAAATGTCACACCCGGGACAACTTGCACCCGAGTCAACTCCCACCCGAGACATCTTGTACCCTGTACACTTCGTACCTTGGACAATTCGTACCCAGTAATAAATGCACTTTACTTGCACTTAATTTGATTTATGATTTGAATAAACGTGCTTCATTAATTAAAAAAATTAATATCAATCACGAACAAGGGGAGTAAGGCCCATTTCACTGTCTGCAAATCGGTGATTCTGCACTTGTCAAGTTTTAGAAATTTGTGTCAATCACAAAAAAGACAAGAAAAGCCCTTTTCACTGTTTGCTAAGCAGAGGCTTGGCCTGAAGTTTTTTTGGAAATTTGTGTCAGTGATGAACAAGCCCAGTAAAGCCCCTCTAGTGCCTGCTAATCAGTGGTTCTAACTAAAGATGCTGCACCACCTTTCATCCCATCCGCCGCCCCATCCGCTGCCCCACGCACGCACTAAAACCTCTGGAGGATATACCTGCATGCAGGAAAAACAGATTGATTCAATGCCTGGAACTAATTGCCTGCGCTAAACAGACATTTCTTTTCAGAGCGACAAATATTTAACAATTAAAAGAAAATCACGTGAAATGCTTTCCATGTTTTGTTTTCATTCTCAGTTGGTTCTTATTTCTACCACTCAACACTTTCGACAAGGCTCAGTTTTTTTGAGTGCTAACTGAAGAAAATCCAGTTACACGCAAAACAGATGGCTGCATTATCAGCAATCAAAAACCGTATTTGATATGCCATACTATAATTCTGACGTAATGTCGCCACAAGCTATAATAAAATGCAATGTTCTCTTGGGTTACGTGTTGTCCTGGATACGAATTGTCCCGGTGTGACATGTCCTGGGTATGAGTTGTCCCGGGTATGAGTTGTCCCTGGTTCAAATTGTCCTGGGTATGAGATGTCCATAATTCATTCTGTACATGCTTCACACATTGTTGTTCTTAAGATAGGGTGCATTGTTACTTGTTAGATACAATTGAGAAATAACTGAAGAACTGTGAAGTGAAACAAAAGTACGAATGGCACTGCAGTTAGAAACTTTACGACACCATAATCAAATGAGTTAGGATTCATGGCCCACTTGATGAAACGTCACTTATTCCCCTGGAGAACTGGTTATCACTTAGATTGCTCAATCCAAATTCCAAGTGCCTTCCAGACAGATGCGTCTTCACGACAGACACAGTATCAGATTAATTGGGTTCCTCCATTCCGAAGTAATTACAAATTAAAGTGCTGAGGTCCTATGGTACTGATAGCATCCTCACAACCAGCCCTGGGGATAAAACTGTTAAATCAATAATATGGGCCATCATTAAGGATGTAAAAAGAAAAAAAATCATATACCAGTACATGTATTATGCTCTTCAGTGGATATGAAAATGGAAGTTAGGTTAAATAATAAAGAAGTTCAAAAACAAAGAAATTGGGGCTACCACATTGTAATATACCGCATTTACCAGGCTTCTGTCAGTCAATATGCAAATTTTCATCTCATCAGAATTCATTAAATGACCCACTGTTGCATTAACTATCAATTATGGGAAATGAAAAGATGAAACAATTTTGCACTGCAGGGGAATAACCGTCAAGAAAAAGTTTCATGTACATGTACCGGTCCAATTATTAAATTAGTTCTTTTTCATTTCCAGGGACAGTACACAAAGTTCTATCCATTATTACATGGCCTGTCTTTGCATTTGATTGACCAGTCATTGATATTTTTAAAAAGAATTTTTTGTCTGTTCACCATCTAAAGGCGGAAGAAAATATTTGCTGATGCTATTGAAACTAATCATAATTCGTCAGTCGTGTGTCATTTCCCTGTATAACACATTTCCAACTGATTTACAGTTCTGGCCAGTTTTTGTAATATGCATTACGGGTGTTGTGATTTCATTCGTGGCATTCCTAAACTATTTATATTGTCCGGACATCTGGTAAGATACTAAGTGCTAAGTGGAATTGGGTCAGTATTTTTTTATCATCTGTGGCACCAGATCCTCCTGCATGGCTTGTGAGTTGGACGGGCTATGCAGATATTGTTGGCGAAGAGCTGATGATGATGATGATGATGATGTGACTAAAGGTGATAGCAGGCTCAGACTTGGCAAAGACCCTTCTCGAGATGGCTGACGAGAATGTCAACTTGAAGTCTGCATGTAAATGTCGGAATGCGTCAGTACATGTAAATGCAAAGAGATCTTGCCCTGAAAGAAATTGAACTATAACGAAGATGAACATTTACATGAAGTGATGTCCAGTTGTGCTGCAACGTACTTGCGATCTCTCCAGTTTATATGAGAGGACACATCACCCCTTGTAATAATTTATCGCAGTTATACTGCACTCTTCCTTGATCCAGCTTGTTTAATCGCACATTTTATTAAAAATGATAACAATGAGTGGTATGCATGCATGCGTTTAAAACCTGCGTTCTTTCAACATTTTTATGGAAATTGTTCACTGGAAAAGCTTATGAAAGGGTTGAAGTACGACTGAGTACGTATATTCATTCAATGGTATGCACTGCGAAACCAAGTGATATGTACATGTACATATTTGAAGAAGCCAGTGCAAATAAAATGTCCAATTTTTTTATTAGCCAGAATAGGAATCAAGATACCCTTTCAAACATAATGAACTCCCACTTACCAACCGACAGTCAGGAATGTGAAGTGTTTTGAAAAAAAAAAGTTGTTGGTTAATTATTTGCCAACAATAATAATTGAATTCAGCGAACTGAAGAAGACATGCACAAATGTGTCTGGAGCTGGGTAACCACAAACACTGTGTACATCAGTCTGGACCAGCTTTCACAGGGTGCACTGCATTTATGTGGATCAATATTGGTCCTGGTGCAAGACTGTGTGACTCAGGCCACAAGAATGTAGGAAGTACCCCCAGTGGTCCCTGCTTGGCCTGCATAATCCCCCAATTTTTTTGGGGGGGGGGGAAGGGGCTGTACATCTAGAATCATTTACCTTTCGGATTCTTCTGTTCTTTTAAATGTTTATCCAGATACAATTAGGTGAATTTACATTTTGGAGGCTTGTTTGCCCTTTGTGTTTTTTTGTTGTCATGTAATCCTTGCACCATAGAGCACACACTGACCCTTTTCAAATGACACTGGTGCTGACATGTACATGTACATGTATACTGTAGTGTATTGTTAATTGACATAATCAAGTGTCAGTATGTGAAAGCATAGACTATTAAAAGCCAGTTGGATGTGATTGGATCATAGACAAGCCAGGTTTACATTACCATGGAGCAGAGTTCTACCTGAAACTCCACAGTTATTGTGATCATTCATGACTGCTTCAGCTTTGTACATGTACATGTAGTGCCCCTATGAGTACATGTACATTTATATGGTTCCTGCCCACATGTATGCTAAAATTAAAGATTGTTGAGGAACAAGACACACTTCTATGCCAGTTCTACTTATTTACATGTTGCTGTCCTGTTTCCTAGCAACAGATCAGATTTTATGTTTGTCATTGGGATATAGAGTTAAGTATGGTTGAATATCAGTTAAATTACACCTTGCGGCTATTAAAACTTCATTGATTACATTTTACCTGTACTTCATAAATTTAGATGCTTAATGTGAGAATAGAAGGCCTCATACAAAACACCAAAATGTAGCTCGTGTACATTATTGTACCAAAAATGCTTTGCCTACTAATCTTAGCTGTTATTTAGACATCATGGCATACATGTACATGTATCTCTTAACATAATCTTGGTTTCAAAAATCTTTTGTATGGAAAAGCAGATGGCTAACGGATAAAAATAAACCAGAATTCGTCCACAAATTATTCATGAAATAAATGTGATGGAAGACTTCCAATCCGCCAGGATGGAGGTTTGTACTTGGGAACTGTACATGTTTGCCAAAAAAATTAACCTGCCAGTACATGTACTGGTAGATTTGCAATATTGAATGAAATGGAACATAATGTAACCAAATCAATACGCAATGATGCCAAACAGCAGACTTTACAATGAAATATGACTCATTCTTGATCTTGCCACAGACACTTTTGTGGCACCTTCCATTTTATGATCACCTAGTCCATTCTCAAAAGAAATCTACACAGCTCTGATGAAATCATTGCTTGTGCCCCTCTTGCTCTGGTTTGCGGTGCACCCCTCTCCTGAAGAGTGGTAGTGCCCTGTCAGTAATTACTTGCCTGCAGGCGGAGGGTTGTAAGTCATTCATTTGCGGGTAGGACTCCATACGCCTCGCAACCCACTGTTCATCTCTTTGGCAGGATCAGGGCGCTTGGTTCCCAGAGTGTAGAAAAATTCGGGACCTTTTTTGGTGTTGCTGTGCAATATCTGATAGGATTAGGAGCCGGACTGTACACATAGGACAGTTGGTTGACTGGAAATTGTGAGTATGTTCTATCATGTGTTTGTAGAAATTACATTGTACATGTACCTGGTACATCACTACATGTTGTCGGGTTGTGCATCGGGACTACTTCATCATGTACATGTACATACTTTGTCATGGATGATACTGCGGTCTAAAAGTACATATTCATGTACATGACATGCATCAGTATTGAACAGTTGATATTGGTTTGGTTTGGTTGGTTTATTTCTATACATCACAGTTACAACATAAAGAAACAATATTATTACAAAATGAAATTAGACATGATGAGTGGCGGATATTAGACAGAAACGCTTGCTGATGGCCTGGTTCCTTATTTGTCACAATAACATCCATGTGCAGCTGTATTCAATTAGGCTATAGTTACAAGATAGAGGAGAGAGAGAGAAAGAAAGTAACATAATTGAAGGTACAGCTGAACGTCAGAATGAAGCAAAGATTTTGATTGAAGAATTTGATATTTGCTCTTTCACATGTCATTCTTGCTGGCATGGTATGATCTTTGACAGTTTTTGCTATATTGCAAGATTAGCCATGATTATAGTGCAGGGGAAGGTTCATATTTCGCAAAACCCCTTTTGAGTGTTAACACTTCTCTTTAGACCACGCAAGTGAAGTCTTACATTTAATCTAATTGAATGTAATTGGTTGACGCAGTCATTGCATTGTACTGGTTTATTATGAATTTTTGTGAAATACATGAACTGTTGGCAATGTTAGCCCTTTTGTTCAGTAGTAGTACTATCGGTATATGCTGTTGATAGGCTTGGTTGTTTTGGAGTTGTTTCCCACTTTCAGACTTTATGGGAAAACAAATTTTGTGGCATAGACAATTTTAGCTTCATTATTTTACTGAGGGTGTTTTCCATCATCCTAACATTTGCTTTTTATGGAGTTTCATAACATGCATGGCTTTGTTTTGGTGCAGTGCTGCTCTGTTGCATGTTCAGTACATAATAATAATTTGCTCACCAATAAGGCTCATTTCAAATCAGCATCTAAGTAAGAACATACATTATGCATACCCACATGTAGTGGTGCTCTAGGTTAGGATTTTCAATTAAGTCTGTACTTAAATTATGATACTGGTCAGTGGTTTGTCTTATGCAATAAATAAATTAGATTAATTAAATTAATCAAGAAAGCACTGGTAAATGATCATGTTATCTTGCAGTGTGTTTAAATTAGTCTGCACAATGCCCTATTAGCTTTCTGGTCAGAAATAGCCACTGTCTTTTTCCAATTCTTTGTGTGGGGTAACCTAATTTGATCATGCATACATGTACGTGTACCGGTACATGAACAGGTAGCTGCTTCGTACACTCAGTAAACACGTGCTTGATAACAAGTCCAGGGTTCTATCTGTTCATCACCATTGTCGCCAAATGGTAAAATTTACTCATTCTCCTGTAATCCTGAGCCTTTGGTAAGAAATCAATTTTACCAGCATTACTTGTGTAGCTGTGGAAAATGGTATTTCCAGTTGGAACATGTATATTTGAAATTTACCCGCTGGATCACTTGTCGTAAGGCCATTCAGACCACATGGAAAGTAGTCAGTACTCTTCCAGAAGGGTTTTGGAGGACATTGTCTGTCCTTGGATGTGTGAGGTTATGTCCCCAGTCCATCTTGCAATCTGTTCAGCAGTTCCCATCATTGCACATCTCAGGAGGAGGCATATACTAGTACATTGTAGTTGTGAAATGATATTTTAATCCAGATCACTTTGACACTGTAGCTTGTCGCTGATTAACTCAAAATCTTGCCTTTTTTGTGGATTTATGTTAGTCATGTAGACCATGGGACTTACAAGACTGTAACGATCAGTTGGAGTAAAAGGTCGAGTTCGGACGGCCTGTTCTTGACACGGGTTTCTTGTTCTCGCGCTCAAACAGCGGGAACACGACTCAAGAACACTGTTCTCGGAACAGGATCACACACCACCTCCTCGTCAGGGTTTTACAGGAACACACGGAAAAACTCGCGAAATTTTGATTTTTGAACAGCTGCAAAAAGTAGAGAGATGGCTTCCAAAGTCATAGACCATGTAGACAAAGGAAGTTTTGCAAAATTATCATTAATTATTTTCCGAAACACAGAAATGAATGTTCCTGTTTATTTAGAAAAGAATTCAGCCCATCCAAACCTTAACTCTCGAATAACGTACATGGACGCCGCCATGTTGCATGTTGCTTGTAATAACCGGTTGTTAGTTCCCGGCGTTCGAGCGGCCGACCACGAACAACAAATCGAGCTGTTCGTGAACATACAGGAACAAGCCGCCCGAACTCAGCCAGAGAGTAAGCCTGGTGATCCAGACAAATGTTGCCTTTTGAACTACTGGTATGTATACAGTACATGTACTGTGCAGTAGTACAGTGTTCTGTACTTGTGCATGCTTTATACCTTGATCGAAATGCCAATCAACATGAAAACTTTCATGTCCCAATTAACATGAAAATTTTCATATGAGTTCATGTGGTTCCAACAGTTAACTTGATAAGAACACACATTGTATTTCTACGCCAATTCATATAGTCACCTACATACGATTGTCAAAATGTGTCCTCCAAACAAAGAAAAAGAAGTTGTCCGTATATTGTAATTGTGAACTCCCAACATCGGTAGCCACACACACACACAGCCTTTTCAGAAGTCTGCTCACAAGAACAGAAAGCAGAGCGTGAGAATTTCTATTTGGCCAAGTGCAATTGCAGGTGCTCTTTAACCGAGAAATTTAACATGTCGCTGGCATTTTGACATCAGCTTGAATGCAGGCAAGTACACGTACTCGTACATTGTACATGTAGCATTATTTCCCTTCAAAATTTTAACACAAATCTGCTGTGGCAGTCTGTGACCTCAACTTGACCTGCAAACAATGTCGAGTGTATGTATGTACACTGTACATGTACATGCTTAACGTACTGATACACTTCCCACAATGAAGAAGGTTTTTGTCGTTTGTTTATGGGTCAAATTAAGGGGTCAAATTAAAGGGTTCCTATTATTCCTAGCAGTGTGGCAGTACTTTCTGACAGTTCTTTACAGATGTATTTTTGACAATCCATTTGATGTATAGGCCGATCATCATCAACTTCAGTTGATCCTGTAGCAGTGTTTCTGTGTAACCAAATTAAAATTATGTAGTACCATCCAAAAGCAACACACAAGAAATACTACCAAGTACTGTACCTGTGATGTAGGGTTGCTATGTTTTCAAATGAACTTCATTTGAATATTTAGTATTTTCATGATTATGAATTTGCATGTACGGTACATGGAGGTCTATGCATACATGTACACATCATAACTTTGTCAACATGTTGATATCTGTGGTGTGCACAGTGCGTAGATTTTTAGCATTTTCAGTTTATTTGAAATATTGGGCTATCAGCTGGTAGCGTATCTTACATGTCTCTGAATGAAGAGGAATTGAAGGTTTAGATTGTGAGTGTATGGTGTTTTAATTATGGGCCTCAATGATTCTCTATTACTTCCCGTCTTTTCTCCACTTGGCTTGTAATATCTGGTAATACAGCTCCAATGCCTTCCCGAAGTGCTCTTGTTAGGGCAACAAGGATCAAGTTGGACTTCCTGGTTGTGGCAATTAATTTTCAGTCCCTCGGTAACAGTGGTACCAGCACCTGCGGTATCAGTTGCAGTATCGAAACTGGAAATGAGGACTCACACAATCAGAATGTGAACCGCAACTGCCGAAAAGTGAGTGTTGGTCCTGCAGAGTGCCATATCTTCAGTGTTGAAATAAGGATGAACTTTGTTTTTCTTTTGTCTTTTGTTTTCAAAGATCAACCATCTTCTGATTTTTTGTATGTTGTCAGGGGTGTGAGAATTCAGCTTTATAGCTGATTTCAGCTTTTTTGTATGCCTGATCTGTACAAAAGTATGGGAACCTTTTTACATTTCAGCTTTTTGCTAGCTGTTTTCAGCCACTCACACCCCTGAGAAATGTCCTTTGTGAATACCGTAATTGTAAGCCCTTTGAACATTGGAAGTGCTAAAGTTGTATTATACAAAGTAAAAATGCAGAGTATGCTCATAAAATCAACAAGGTTTTTCAAGAGGGTGAAAAATGAAATAACGGTGTGGTATGGTACAGCTATAAATATATGTATGCATATTTTCAAAGTATCGTACATGGGGGTCAGCTCATACATGTAAGTCAGACGCCTCATGTGGTAGGTCCAACGCCTCAAAAGTCTGATGATTTTTTCGTAGTTTGTTTCGGCCTACAGATCCAACGCTTCATTAGTCAGATGCCTTGTAAATCCGAAAATTCAGACTTTTGAGGCATCGGACTTATGAGGCGTCAGACGTACGATACCGACCCCATACATGTACATGTTAGCAGGATTGTGCATCATGTACATTAGCCTAATGTACTTACATGCCATGTATGTACTTTTCCATGCACTTAGACGTACATGTACAGTACATGTACTTGCCAGCGTCTGTGGCTGACCTACACAGACAAGTTGATGGACTTGGCGCATTTTAATTGAAATCTCGGACACTGGATTTAAAAGGCTTCATGCGCAGAAATCAAGTGTGAAAAAGAGCTGACGCTGTGAAAATTAATATCTTTGTGGATATGGCTTTGCAGTTATATTAATTGAAATTCCATTTTCATTAACACTGTGCTGGTTATTCTAATAACCAGTCTTGACCTTTGATGCCAGGTCTGGCCCTTTTTAATGACATTGACCACTCTTGCCTTGAAATTTCCATTTAGATTTCGGTTGCGCTTTTAATGCTCTTGAACTGCCGGGTAGGACCTTAATATTTAATGAGTTATGCAGGCACCATGCTGCTCATAACATAAAGGTGAATGCCGAGCCTGAAGTCAAAAGCAGATGGCAGTAACCCGCTGCTGAGCTCTGTTGAAGTCCAAGGGTGAAGATAGGAATATGATATGAGGATTTGGGTCTGCAAGCTTGCTTCCGCTTTTCAGCCAGCGGCACTTAAAGAAATGGAACTTTTGTGACGTGATAAACAGAATTTTTTTTTTTTGAAGTGATTGAGCAGTCATACTGGAGAATTCTTCTTGCACCAGTTGATATGAATGGCCTTTCCAAGTGGGGGAGTCAGAGAAGATTCTTTTGTAGATGAAGTGCTCAGAGACCTTGAAGATGTCTGCACAGGCACAGCAGATGCCTCTGCTGATAGAGGAGACATGTATCAATGTTTGAGGACATCCGTTTTCAATCACTGTTCTGCAATGCACTCCTGCCTAGGTTGTACTTGCTTTGGTTTCATTGCACGATTTTCCCAGGCTGCACAATGACATTTATGTTCGACCTGTAATATTTTGTTTCATCCACATGCATGACTGTTGTCACAAAAGTGTTCTCAGTTACCATGTTACTCATCAGATGTAAATTAACATGGTCTGTTAATTGTTTGGTTTGTTGATTTAAGCATTGAAGAGATGATGAAACAAAAGGCCTCTGTTTGATGCATGGCAGCTAGCATGATTAAAGAAATACGTCAGCTCATTGAACACAGACAAGGAATTATTGTACTAAGAGAAAATATACAAAGAATGCTATTGAAGTACCGGCTGGTACATACAATACATGTACAGTACCAGCAGGTCCTATCTAGTATTAATGGCTCAAATGTTTCAGCATGCACCTAAGACTAAGTGATCAATCTTTCGTTATCTTGTCAAAAGCTCATTAGGTGGTAACCTCAATCATATTCCTATTGCCCTCATGGTTACCTTTTGCAACAAAAAACAAAGGGCCTTGCTGAAAGATTGAACAGTTTTGAACAGTGCCTATAAACTGCAGGCCTTGTGTGCGGTTTTTGGTATGTAGCCAACCAATCAATTCCCTGTGGACAGACCAAAGTGTGAACTTCACTGATTCCTACTCACAGAAGTCAGTTACAACACTTGTTTTTGAGGACTTGTCTCCCATTACGCTGTAGTTGAGAGTTAGTTTAACTGGTTTTTTTTGGAAGTCACTGCCTGTAATATCCAATTTTCTGACCTGGTCCTTTCTCCCCTCCCATTTTTCCCCTCCAGTGGCAATTCCTCACGATGAGGTTGTCAGGTTGTGTATGGGGAGGCGGGCTTGATTCTTGGAGCGGACGAGGTCAGGTGTTCCCAATCAAACCAAATTTGGTTTGAATTCCCTAAAGACACAATCCAAGATTTCACTCTGTTGCTCTGAGTTCATGACGGTGACATTCAATAAGGGCAGTTTATGGCATTTCACCACAGCCTAATTATGGTTAGACCTTTACGATCTGAAAGTTCTTTTTTTTTTGTACAAGTTTGTGTAGGTGCGTTGTCCCTGTACATGTCCTACCATTTATGCAAAATGACAGTGAAAACATGTTGCTTATTTCAAAAGTGAGCACAGACATACATCAGAGTTTGGGATTTGCATTTATGCAGAACGAAATAAGTGCCGAATTGTCAGAAAAATGAGAGAGGTGCGCTTTCGTAAAATTTCCACGTTATCTAAATAATGCACAGGCCTTTATTAATGCACGTCTCTGATATTAACCAAGAGGTTCAGATGTGGTAGAAACAAGAAATATGCAAATGATAAGCAGTGAGATTGTTTGTGCTGTTCCTTGCGCTATGATTGTATTAACAGTCTGACACAAGCACTCTGCTGCTTTTCTGTTCTTACATTGATGAGGTCATGGTTGTGGTTTACAAGGTCACTCAAAGGTTGCTTATTTTTGTGGTTTCCTAAAGCTACTGAAACTCTCCAGTAATCAGTAGAACAAATATTGTTGTTAATTTACCTGAAGGCAGTCTGATAAGCGTAAAATTAAGCTCATTGGTTAGCATAGCTCCAAGGATGGCTATGTTAATCAAGGGGTACTTGATTCCAAAGACATGTTAATAACAAATAAATGGAGATTAATAAATGTCAAAGAACATTTTATTCAAAACAGTAGCACTGATACATATACCGGTGTAATTAAATTGAGAAAAAGATTGTACATGTAACTCAAAAGTAGACTGATTTGACAGTGGAGACACGAATGATTAAGTCATTTTTTGCCTCATTGAATTTTATAAGGTTGGCTCCTCATCTGAAAAAGAAACAACGTAAAAATTTGCATCATGTAAAAGCTTGCAGATATGTCGTGCATTGTACTTACTGCCTTACTTCTTAAAGAAGTATCAGCTCACATTTATGAGAGCAGTTGATTTACAGTGGGCGTGAAAAAAAGACAGCGTAATTAATAAGGATCTGACAAGTTCAACTTTAGTATTGTCTACACTTGACTAAAAGTAGTTTCGATAGGATATTTTAGAAGATCTGCATCAGTATACATGGTACTACCCACTGGTGACCAAATGTCTGGCTGCTCGCATTACCCCATTACAGGGTAACTGGAGACAAAACCAAGAAATAAAATCCACCAAAAAGTGTCTTTACCTGCTACCTCAATAGTTCAGTGGGTGGATTGTCTCATTTTATGCAGTCCTGAACATGACTTAAAGGGGATGGGCCCTGTTGGGAAGATTTCCTGTAAAACATGCATCAACACATAAAACAAACATACATAGAGAACACATCTGCATAATTTCAAAATGAGCTGATGAAGCACAAGAAATATTGCCTTATCAGTTCAAACCAGAATACGCATTCTTGTCTGGAAAGTCGAGCCCATCCAATGACGTCACATTTTTGCCAAGATTTGTCTGCTGCCCTCATTGATCGATTTCGATAAGTTATTGCAAAGAGCCTAGGTGGGCACTGAAAAAAGCACACAGAAAAAGCCAATTTTTGCTGATTTAATGACATAAAAAGGGGTTAATCCAACTCATTGCATATAAGACGGTTGAAAACTATGATATAACGTCAGTTTAACCCTACATGGCCCATCCCCTCTAAAGACTGAAAAGAGAAGATACTTCAGTTACAGTAACCTTTCAGGGTTGAATATTGGCACCCTGAACAGTTACAGACTTTCCCCTTCAACAGGCCAGTAGGAAGTTTCTTTTTAACTGGAATTTAGTTCCTATTGAATAAACCTTTAACTTTGTGTCATAAAGGGAGACAAAAACATGGAGCAGTGAACAGCCTGTGTTTGTAACTTTGCATGGATTGTATCCTCTGAAAAGCTGGAGGGAAAGGGGATAGTATTGGTAAAGTGATTGTGATTGAGAACCGATGTCTTTGATGAATTCTCTGAGGTCAAGATGGCCACTCATAGTGTTGTAGTTGAATCCATCACAAGTGCACACAAGTCAGTCATTAGTCACCCAGTCCCAAGTCAAGTTGTAAGCACTTCAAAAGAACCCTGACAAAGACGTTCCTTTGTTACCGTCAGTTAAGTCGACTTTTGGTCACAAGGACTACAACACTTGCCGCAAGGCTTGCAGACTCTGAAGGAATAGATTTTGGTTCTTAGACTTTAATCAAAAGTTTCCCTTCACAATGCAATATGCATGTATATTTTACAGTGTACATGTAGCTAATGATAAGTTAGGCCTTCATGGTTAGCCCATGATGGCAAGGCCTTATTATACCTGAGTGTAGGTAGACACAGTTGCAGACCTGATGTGAAGTGTCTTAACCATGTGTACAGTGACCCTACATCACTACAACAAGGTGAGGATTAAAAAAGCAAGGAAACTGGATCGATCTTGGACTGATGGACATCAAGCACGCCCCTTGTCCAAACCCAGTCCCCTGATTGTCCCTAATCCCTTGTCAGGTTTGATCCCATAGTCATTGATCAAGAGATCTACATATTGATCAGGAGATTACATCAGCTGGTTTTAATCCCCGGCCCAGCCTTTTGTACCAGTTGTCATTGGCGTTTCCGTTTTTGATCACACCTGGATTTCAAAAGGCAATCGACCATGTGTGCTTCATGCCTTATGCATGCCTTATGCATGTTTCTGCTGAAGAAGTGGTCTTTGTTGGAGCTGCTTAAATTGGATCATTGAAAAGCACAAACCCAAGGTTGGTACATATATTGTTTGTACACTGCAGTATAGCCTCGCATGCATGTGGTAAGACATAGAAGAATTCCTTACGTTTCAAGATGGGGGTAATTTTTCTGAAACTTTTCTGTAAACAGACTTAAATATTTAATGAAAGTTTTATACTCTGTATCATAGTTGTATAAGTCTCATCTCTTACCTGCACCCCCAGCCACTAATCCTCCCCCCCCTCAGATGCACAGATCTTCACTAATTGTGGAGGAAGATTCTTGAGTTTATTCCCTGGTTTTCCATCAGTTTAATTGTGCATTTATTATGAATGGTGATTACAGATTTTGTAAGTCTGTACTTTCCCTTCTCAGCATCAAATCAGTTAGTGGCCTTGTTGCTTGAGAAGAGTTATTTATATGCAGAACGCCCCGAAAGTCCTGACAGGCTCAGATAAAAAGCCAAATTGTTTCACAATTTACATGTACATGTATGTGTAAAGGAACTTAGAAAATGTGTCTGTTTTCATCAGAATTTATCTTTGAGGGCAGCGGTCATGAAGAGGAAATAACTTAAGAGACTTGATCTTGGTGTGTATTTTTGTAATGGTGATTTATGGGAAACTGCTATATGACGCTGAAGACATCTTTCAACACCTTCACATACGTGGACGTGCACACATGTGGAGAATTGTTGAGTAACCTCTGTAGATGTGAAATTGTATTTCAAATTGCCAAATAGGCCCACATTGTTGCCAGTATTGGTGCAAGTGAGACCTAAACGATAGGCATTCATGCAGGTAAGGTTGTACATAAACTTGACTTTCGCATGTACGGTATCTTGCTGACATACAGTACATGTATGATATCTGAGTCATGTTCTCAGTTGGACCCAAGAACATTTTTGGAAGGGGGCAGTGCTCCCTGGGTTATTCGACTCACTGATGGCCTTGGCCTATTAAAAAATAAAGAGCCTAAAAATTCCACACTCAGTGGCAGGGGGTTCTGAGTGCATGGACTTGTGGATGTCAGCTGTCCTCCATCCCAGTGTGTGATTAATGGGAAGTAACGTTGTTGAAGCATTACCCACACTGTTTACTTCAACCCAACATATTTCAGTCTGGAGTCCTAAGATGATGCTCATATGTGTAGTGGCTGTGGGTTCTCTTGTCTCTCTGTTTTACAATTGCAGTGGGGTTGGACATTCTTTCTGGGTGAATCATTCATTCTTCTAGGTAGGAGGTCATTCTTTCCAGTTGTGCAAATTACTTGCACCAGTACCTGCTTTCATTTTCAACTTTGGTGCACAGTTATTTTGTTCAGTAAAATGCCATAAAACATTGACCCTATCAAGTCTCATATCCTTCAGACTCTATCAGGAGATCTTACAGAATCTTGTAGAATTGCAGAAGGCAAAGCCCAGGCACTTGAGGCCCTTTCAAAGCGGAAGGGTACATGTACATATATATGTTCTGGTCATACTGTACCACAGGGTTCTTGCATTTGAAGCAAATTCCAGGACTGAGATAACCAAATCTTTCTTGCCCAGATTTCATTCCTTTTCAAGTGAATCCTAAACTAATGGGAATACAGACACCCCTTTTATTTTATTACATCTGTGAATATAGTGAAGTACATGTACATATGTACAGTACAAGGTACATGTATGTGCTGGTACAATGTACATGTACATGTTCATTGTACATATGAATGGTGGTACATAGTATATGTACATGTACATACAGTACATGTACATGTACATGTGTATGCAGATGGTTTTATTCCTCCATGGTCTGCTGAAGTGTTTCTCCCTTCCACAGTTTGAGCACAAAGATTACTCCCAGAGCCTGTATGGAATGCTGTTCATGGCATTCAGTACTCTATGCCTAATTACCTTACATTAAACTTAAGTGGCTGTAAATACACTTGTCTCCCAGGGAAAATCGAAAACAGATTCCTGGCAGTGCAATTGGGGCTCGCTGGCCAAGTGGATTTTTTTCCTGTGTTCTGCTCCTTTCCTCCGGGATAAACTGCTGAAGAAGAGTCCCAGCCTCAAATTGATTTCCGTCCTCCCCCCTGCTAAGTGCCCAATTTTCCAGGAGCAATAGTGACAGTAGTGTCTTTTTTAGGGACATGCCCCAGCTGGGGGGATGCCGGAATGGACTTGTTCATTTTATGACATGCTGCTAGAGAGGGATCAAAAGTTAAGTTGGAAAGAAATTGGAACCCTCTTCGTGTATTGAGGATGGTAGAGGTTTGAGGATTTCTTTTAAATGAAAGGACAAAGGATATTTGTATTGTGCCTCAACATTTGGGGATGCAGAATGGTAGGGAGAGGTTGTAAGGGATTGTAGAAATGGAATGGTCCAAATTAATGCATCGATCAACCAACTAGGGCTCTTTACAACCAGGTATGGAGGTCTAAAATTCTTACTACAAGAGTCTGGAAGTTTAACGGATGAATGCTAAAGATAACGTTTGCCTATGAAGGACAGTTGGAAGAGTTGCCCCCCTCCTCTCATCCCAACCACCCTCCCAGGTTGTTCAGCTTTAATTGGATGGTACACATATACAGGAATCTGGACATTGCGAAGCACTCTCGGCTGCTTGAGCATTAAACACACAAATTTTACTCAAACTCAGTGACACTCATATTTTTCAGGTGTTCCTATTTTCTGCTGTGCCTTTTTTTACACATTAGGGATAAATAAATGTTAAACAAGACCCAACTTTGTATTCCACTTGCCCATTACTGCCCATCAGTGTGACAACAAGGCTTGTTAACTTGCCCAACCAGCACTGTAAAAACAAACTCTTGCCTACTCATCTCGTGGGCCGTGGATATTCATTGCTTATTTCACCTGTGATGATTAAATAAAAGAAAGTCTGAGCTTTCATCTCGGAATAAGTGCCCTCAATGGGTGCTTAGAAGGACCACCTGATCCAAATGGCAAAATAAAGCACCTGCCAGCCGCAAACAGTAGAATTTCTCCCTCTCCTCCCCGAAATATTCACAAGAAGAATTTAGCATTAACTCAACACATTTCAATGACCCTGCTATTTGTGGGGGCCTGCAAGGACCTTCAGAAAGATCCCTTATTGTCCCTAAGCCTCCAAGATATTCTCTTTTTGGAGCTGAGTTGCGAAAATAAACACTCCCCTCTCTGCCCCCTGGCGAAAACAAACAAGTGAAGCAGCTTCCGCCCAGCCCTTGGCTTATGTGGCTCGCTTTTCCCCCCTCCGATCTCTGGCTGGATCATTTTTGTACGGAGAGCTATGGTATGTTTGTTCGAATGCATATGATGCAGTCAGTACATGTAGGAGGAGCAAGAAAACACAGCCTGGATGCACCACTGCCCTCACTGCCAGCCACTCCATACACTCCAGTGGGGCCTCTTCCAAGGGGAATAATTTGTCTCCTTGTGTCAAATTTCTTCTCCAGTCTCTCTACGGTGTTCAAATCTGGACTTCCTTGTCATTGTGTAGCACTGGGGGCTTTTCTCACTTGCAACTGCCTCACCAGACATGGTTCTGATCAGTTTTTTTTTTTTTGGTGGCCCTTCCCGAGAGAGACCAAATAGCTGTACACAATTGCCTTGCCCTGAAAAGGGGATTCAGGATATTTCAGTAACTGACAGGTCCTCAGAATGGCTTGCTTTGTCCAGCCGAAAAATGTTTGACAGCGTTCTCTTTGCAGCCAAGGAATAAGCTGCCTTATTTCCCCCGTTGGGAGAAACATCAAGCACAAAGTCCTTCAGCGGAGGCTTGGCCCTTTTGATTGTTATGTGCAGTGCAGTTAAAGATTCCTTTATATTTCAGCAATATTACCAGTACCATGGTCCCGAAGTATTCACTGAGTTGTCATCATGCATTAAACATAGCAGTTCATTTTGCTGACAAACCAGTAAATCTGCAGAGTTGTTGAACTTCAGTTGAAACCAGAAGGTGGCTGGAATGAGTAACGTGGCTCTTACAAAACAGAAGTAATCTACATGTCTTGTTGATGCAGATCGTTTGGGCGTCATGCATTTTATTCACAAAAACCATGAATTTGTTCATTTACTCTTACTGGTACATCCAAATCAGGAATTTTTAAAAGGCCTTGCTTGATGTACTAAAAATTTAAAGTGATGCTTACTCAGTTGGTTGGCAGGATATATTTTAACGGAAATCATTACAAACTGCAAGAAATGTAATTCTGTGCAAATGTTAGGATACGTGCATGTGTGGTACATGTACATGTCCGTGTAGTTGAAATGTGCATGCTCGACAAGGCACTATACATGTACCCGGTACATG
The DNA here is from genome assembly GCF_001949145.1 of Acanthaster planci. The sequence continues at coordinate 285,305 of NW_019091519.1, forward strand.
TACATGTACATACATGTAACTCTCTTGGATGTTGAACCTGAGAAAAGGCTTTCCCAGCTGTCTTGGCTCTTGATGGCCTCCTGCATCAGGCCAGTCCTATTCAATGTCCCTCTCCTGTAGGTATTTCGTGCATTGTGCATTTATGCATGTGGTACATGTACCTGGAAACAAGGCTATTTTCTGATGGTCAACAAGGCAGCAATTTGAACAAAACAACCATTCCAATTCCCTGAGTTAAGTGGTGTTCCTTCTTTTTTACTACATACGTGGTGAATATATCATGTCAGGTCACTCTCCAGTCTCTAAGCATTGAAGTAGAATGATAGTTATGCGGCAGAATTATCAAACTGTGGAATCTGTGTTCTGCTTGAGCTGCAATGGCTAACTGAGAAATCAAATTAGTGGTCCATCTGTTAATGAAAATTGCCACAGTGTTTTATTGGCAGCTGGTGATTGCATTGTCCTTGGTTCAATAGGGAATGCAGCCAGACAGAAAAGCCAAAATTGTTTGAATTTCAGTTGGGTCTCTGGTAACCCAACAACAAATCATATCTCCAAACAGACATGATTTTGTAGCAAGTTACAGCAATTATTTTGAGGTTGGTTATAGCATCTTATCAATCATGATTGGTGACCTTGCCCTTGGTCATTTGAGAATGTGGGTAAATACAAGTACATTTGAAATTGTGATAACCTTGAAGTACATGCAAGCTACAGTGAAGGTAAGTATATGTACACTGTACATGTATATGCATAGTGTGAATGGAATTTCCAATTTGTTATTGCAAGGGAAGTGAAAGTCAAACTTTTTATGTGAGCTTGCCAACAGTTGATGATTACACTTGAAATGAAATGATGAAAATACTTCAGAGTACAACAGTGAAATCATTCCAGCTCAGTTGAATTTGATTCATTCGGTAGGAAACAGGTGTCCTTTACAATGTTGTAATTTTTAAAGGTTTACTTACCCAAAACCCGTGACGATGTCACTGTTATTGCTTTTCTGTGCTCTGTTTTTTTAAGCATTGAAAGTGGCATTGAAAAAGTATGATGACCCTGATGCGGTATGGATTTGGTGGCTCTCACTGGATTTGCATCTATTCCATTGTTTTGTTACTAAGGCAACAGTGATACCACAGATGTCCGTTAGTGCTCGAGCACTGGAATTATGCAAAGAGCAGCTACTGCATTTGCATCTCTGGTAGTTCTGTATGTGTACCGGTACATCCCTCACCAAATGGTATTGCAGTTTGGTTATCGTTGGTAATTGGTTATCGTTGCCATATAGAAAAAGTGCATTGCAATTGTGAAGAATTACTCTGGCACATGTGTGTGGGCTCTGCATGAATAGTCGCAGCCTGCATCATAAATGATGTGCAAAAGCCATAAATTTTCAATTTGTTGCTTGCATGATCTGACCCCAAGTCCACATGAGAAAATTGACAAAAGTTCTCTTTTTAAATCCCCATAACTTACATTGATGTAATTCGCAGGGTTTGCCAAATCTGCAAAACCATTTTTCTCTCAGTGTGTGGTGATATTTATGAGCCGTCCTTTTCTGTCACTATCTGCAGGCTTCTTGAGTGAGCAAGCAACAAGATACATCACCTTCTGTTTGCCCTAACAAAGAGGTATGTGTGTCTCTTTGGACACTGGTCTGTGCAGGAGTATTTGTGATTAATTCTGGCTTGAATATGTGTTTGTTCTTCTCTCACGTTGCCTTATGGACATCAGTGTGTTTTCCTGTCTTTCGTCCATGATCATCAGAGTGATTCAGAACTTAAGAGGTCAGCCATCCCTTCCAAATCTGAATGCACTTGCAAACTGTCCAACGATCCATTTGGATTCTGTGGTAGGCCTGCATTCCATAACTGTACAGTAAGACTGGTAAAATTTTCCTATTTAAGCGAAGAGGCTGGGTTGGACGTCCTATAAATCACTTGTTCCCAACATCAGATGAAGTGAAAGTATATTCATCCTAGCCAAGAAGTGACAATGTTAGAATTCTTGATATGTTCGTTGTTTGGCAAGGATATTGATAAACTCACGGAAAAGGCAGAATGGTCGAGTGCTGATGTTGCAACATGAAAGCAATATGTGCATGTACACATGTATGCCACAGGGTACAGATGGGTTAAAGTAGAACAAGGTCGTTGTGGGCATTTAGAAAGCACACCCATTCTCTACATGTTCAATTGTTCGGATCATTCTGTTTCATGCCAAAATTCGTAAAGTTGCTGCTCAGTTAAAAGAATCGGTTTTTACATGTACTGGTATAATGACATTTTAGAGAGGAAAAGTACATTGTACTGGTACCAGTTAAGTTTGCTATTAATTCATACCCACCAGCTGAGAAGATTTGTTTTTTGTTTCTGGAAGGACAAACCCAAAGTATTTTTATTAATTTGTGTCAGCTGTAAACAGAGGAACAGTTTAAGCAAGTGAACTTGTGACAGTGATGAGACAGAGCACGGGATAACAAGTAAGAGCTTACGAGTACACTTGATGTACCATAGGCTCCATGTCAAGTTGACAAATTGGCTGGCAGTTACTTAACCCTTCTTAAAATTGAAGTCAAGTTGTTAAGATGCTCATCAGCATTTGTAATGTAAAATGAATGCCTTGTGAATACAAGTACAAATTAGGACTGTCTGTATCGCACACCATGTGACAAAGGGCATAAGGTGTAAAGGTTGTGAAAGGAAAATTTCTGCTTCATTCAGCGGATCCCACATCAAGCACTCACTGAAGAACAGAGAGAGCTCTTGCTTCTCCAGTGTTGGGGGGATATTCAGTGGGCTATCTTTACAAGGATGTCCTTGCTCATTTTGTAAGGCATTCAAGAGGCTTGAGTCACTCCAGGGAGATCCATTGTGGCTTCATACCAGCCCTTGTCCCAAGGACTGTGGGCTTAAGGTGTTGCTTCTCCTGGGGCCTTGTGACTGTTTTCTAATTCGTACTTCATGACTCCCAGCACCTCATTTATGTGGTCAGCTTGTGATTATCAGCTATTGAAGATGTCCTCTGTTTGCCATCCCCTGATTGCTGCTGGAGTTATGTAATGTAACCCATGAGAGACAGACATGGTCTTTCCTTGCTCATTGTTTCTGTGGGGGTGGATATCTCACTTCAAGCTCTCAATGGTGGGTAGCCTACATGTGACGTGAAAGCAGTGGTAGAATGAACACATGCATTTGGGCTCTGTCACCATGAAGAGTCTTTACAAGGATATCTGTAGGCCAGAGAACAGGGCCCAATTTCACGGCGCTGCTTACTGCAAGCGAAAAATTGGCGCTTCCCGTAGCAGAAAATTCTGTGCTTACGGCGAACGTATTTCACGGGTTAGAGAGGAATTTAAGCATATGCGCATGGGTATATATACTGGTACATCCCCTAACTAAGGATTCTGTGCTTAAAGGGTTAGTGCAGAATTATTCAGCTTGCGCGGTTAGCGCAGATTGGAGATCTTAAGCACGGACTGCACTAGCAGCGCCGTGAAATTAGGCCCAGCACTTTTTGAGTCTCCAGTTAGACTTCAGCCCTGTGATATGGATGGTACATTTACCTGTGCAGCGGAATTCCTTTGTGATTATGAAATGCTAAATGCTTGAATATTATTTGAGGCATGGTTGCATACATTTACCTACATGTACTTGTAGGAGATTTTTTGGATCAGAAATGTTGGAACTAACATTCCTCAAATGTTGAAACCGAACAGTACACTCACTCAAATTCAGCGTGCCCTCTGTTTTGAGATAAATACAGTACGTGTGGAACATTTCCACTAAAGTTTCCTCTGTTAATACGTCACAGTGGTTGTACAGGTCTGTAAGTATTGAAAAGTTCCACATCCAAAGGCAAAACCACTGAAAAGTTTTTGTCACTTGAGGTGCCAAAAACACAATGCCTCCAAAAAGTTGGCCTTGGGATATGTGCCAAAATGTACAACGCTCTCCTTTTGTGGAAGGGAATGTGTTTCATATGTTTGCCCCACAGTGTTTGACTATTGGGGCCCACAGATACTGAGCTGTCAAACATTTCTCTTGGATTGCTTTGTGAGCCCCAATTTCAACATACATGTACCTGTGCTTCCTCATTGGCATCCCCTGGAAAAGCATTGTCAAATGTCTGCATTGAACTTGCAGTTGATAATGGTGGGAATGCGCATGGTTGACCATGTGGGAAGAAGCAAAAAAGCTCAAAAGGCCAGACGTCTGTCACGTCATAGTTTCCATGTATGCATTTACATGTACATGTATCTTTCCCACAGGCAAATTACTGGTAAAGACATTTCATCAGGTCGTACCAGTATGTGCTTTTCACCCAGATCTCTGTCTTATAGTTAAAACATCTGGGAAAGTTGTCTGGTGCCCAAACAGAACACCAGGCCTGGATGCAATTTTTTAGCATTCACTGTTGGGACTGTTTTCATGAAAACAGAATTGTCTATTGAAAGCTGTAAAATATGGTACAAGTTAATTGTTATTTCCCATTTTGGAAGTATTGACCGTGACATGTGCATGTACATGATTTATGCATCCGTCCTTTAAGCAGACGTGTGAAGTCTCATAGCACAAAAACTGTGGGAAAAAGTAAAGTACATGTGCATGTGAACATGTACATGTACGTGACACAGTGTGCCTGCTGAATGTGCGTGGCAAGGTAATCATTGCCTTGTAATGACTTTGCAATATAACTTGCGCCTGTTTCACACCAACTGTGGGAAAACTAGTGCGTCACTCACACACACCCTGATGTGAATTTTCTGCCTAGTATGGAATTTCTCTTAGCGCTTGACCTCTTGAGAAAACAAAAATGTCGGCCAAGTGATTTAATATGGATCAGATGAGGACAAGCATCATTTGTTGGAATGGTCCTATCTTGCATCGAAGTTGACAAGGATATAAAACTCTGGAGAAATAGACTGGTACATTTTGTATCCTGAAAAGGCCTAGTGTGTGGCAGTCCTAATGGTACATTTGAAACTATCTGCCCTGATGTGAGCTGCAAGTGCATTCACACTGACAGACAGTGACCACCATTGTGAAAGCAGTCATGAAATAATATTTTAAGGACTGCAGCCAGTACCTTTACCTGAGGCATAGTTCAGTCTTCCTGATCCAAGGATTTGATTGCTTAGAAAGGTTCAACAGAGGCCTGCCTGCCTGCTTGTGAGCCAAAGGTACTCTGCTCACTCCCCCCCCCCATTCCCAGGGTACAGGACAGTTAGGGCCAAATCATGTACATGTAATATTTACCAAGCCAGCAGCTGATAACACCCTCCTGAAGACCCCGAGCAGTTTCATTAACTTTGGGGTGTCTGTCCTGTGTGCCTGTCTGCATCAATATGAGCCTTCATCAGGGACAGTCTGGGCAAACAGGGAGCCTCTCCCTGGCATCTTTGGATGATCCCGATTTCTGTTGTGGAATAGAGGCCACATAGATTACTCAAGATGGGGACATTTTGGTTTTTCCATCTTCCCTGAGGCATCGAGCACAACTAAAGTGGCTTGTGCATTAACTTCTGCCAGCTTTTACGTTCTTGCTTCTCCTTGCATTTTCAAACCTGTTGTGTTCCAGGTAATGGAACTTAAAGTGCATAAGTGTGCACGCAGCAGTGTGTGTATTGTTTTCCAACATGTAACTTACTTAATCTGATTCTTCTCATGAGACGGTCTTTAACCTGCCTTTAAATGCGAACAATTTTAAATTCAAACAATTTTGTGAATGTGTTTTAGGCTTTCTATTGATCTGCAGTATAGTATCTGTACTTTCACACTCATGCCATACACGTATACATGTATTTGAGGATGTGTAAGTGTGTAAATTGTATGGTAAAACAAATACGTTGACTCACAAATGGTTTTCAATGGTTCAAGACTTACTTCATTTTCACAATCATTGCATAATGAACATTTCTTTGAAGTTGTAGAATTTCAGTCCTTGTTTGCTTGGATGAGATGCACGTTCTGAGAATTAAGGGAAGATGCTGAATGGGCCTTTCTGTGGTAGAAATTGAAAGCATGACCACCATTGAAGAACTGTACTTAAGTTGAGAGCCATTATTTGGCTTCCATACGTGACATCCACAGTTACCAAGTACAACATGTACATACATATATGCACTTGTCATGCAAGAGACGATGCGGGGTTGTGCATTTGAGACAAAATAGGCACAGGTACATGTACTGGGTACCAGTGGGTATACATGATCTGCCCTTGTCTCTTTTGAGAGGGAACCAGTAGGATGGTGTCTTCTGGAGTTCCTGCTTCTCACCCAATTCTTACCATCTCATGCCTCCTGTCTCTTCCTTCTTAATTCCCTCCTCTTCCCTTTGGCATGTCCTTGTTATCCCTTGAATCATAACATTTAAACTCGTCGAGAAAATAATAGGTATCATCTTGTAAATAACTCAGGTTCTGGATGTTTAGATACATGGAGGTCCAATACATTCCAGTACCTTATCTCATGCTCCATGCATTTGGAAAACCGATGTGCCTGTCCTTGGACACAAGCTTTTGTTTGTAGGCATAAAATAACCTGAACAAGGGACTGCTTGTGGTAGTGGGAGTATGCTGTGTGTGTGGTATTGTCATTACAGCATTCTTTTGTTGTCGTTATGGGACATTCCCATGCTTTCTGTTGCTGTGGAATTTTTTTTTATGAAGGATTGGTGTGCTGGTTTGTGCTGTGCATTGGAGAAGTTTGTTCCCTGAAGCAGTCTGTTTGACTGATTTGTCTGTTTTTCTAGGGATTTGGTCACATTTATTTTCAACAAAACAACGTGAGAGCATTTTCAAGTATTTACACGAACATGTGCAAATATTGTGACCAGCGTCTTTACCATGGCCTTGTAAGGTTACTATTTGAAGTATGTTGTACTGGCATGTATGGGGATTGCATTAGAAGCAACAGCAAGTAAATTGGTAAAGTTCATGTGTTCCCTGCTCAGTGCATGCACTGTTACCGGTTCATGAATCTCAACTACGTTGTACCTCAGCAGTTATGCTTGTTGCCTTAATAAAATTCTTAACCCCGAAATCCATGTTTGTACTCGACCTTAACCCTAACCCTCCTCAATCCTTCACCTGTTGGAGGACTGAGGAGTGTTAGGGTTTATAGCACATTGCTGTGCCTCCCTTAATCCTGCAAAATCTTACAAATACTTTTGGAATTTGATGGGTCTTGAAGGGCTATGGTCTGTGTTGTATTTTCTGGAGATCACTTTTATGTCAATTTGAAGGATCAGAAATGTGTTCCTCCTCATCAAAGGTCTAAAATTTCCCACGTTTTGTTCTCTGTTGCACCACATGATGACAGAAACACACATGTAGTTATTGAGTGACACTGAAATTAACTTCCAAATGCACTAGTACTCAGCCTTAGTTGTCTCTATGGGATATTGCAAGAGCTGCCAGAGACAGGTCCATACTTATGCATGGCCAGGATTCGAGGTTTGAGAATACACGAGAACTGGTTCAGGGGTTGATTTTGTTTCATTAGTCGCCTCCATGACTCAGTCGTCAGTGCGCTTCTCTCACCACGATGGAGCCAGCAGTTGATGAGCTTCGATTGGTGGCTGCGTGATTCATGCTGGCATTCACAGAGCCATCGATGAGGATTCAGAAGGGGACCTTACCCATGTGTACTCATGACCATGGTAATGAGGACACTTAATGGGACTGTTGTGTGAAGATGGCACTAAATCAACCTGAGCCTTGTTTCGGCATGCGGTCTGGAGATGCAGATGGCTGATGATCTCATGAGAATTTTCTCAGAATTATTGTCATTCAGTTTCCATGGGTGTTTCACAGCATTAAATTGGCCTATTTACCATGCGACAGATCCTTGGTCACACATTATGCCCTAGTCTTTTCTACAATTTATGCGCGTTGGAAAATGTTGAATATAAGTATGCAATGACTGATGTAAAACAGATGTTTGGCATGGTTTCATTCCTTCTACATGGGTACATGTACAGTATATGATGAGACACATGCTCCATATGTTGTATGTTCTACGAGTTATCAACTCTGATGCTGAAATCCTGTGCTCCAGTGGCATTTCCATAATTGGGATTGTTTCATTGTGAACATTCTTGTAGTTACTGGACCACATGCATGTTGTTACCACCACACTTCAGCTAACCACGAGTCATCTGAAAACTTTTGACTCACGACAATCATGTAACTTTCTGTGTCTCCCTGGTATTAGTACAAATGTTACAGTGTAGAGTGTTCTCTTATTGTGCAGAGTTTGCTGTTCAGTACTTATCTCATCTCTGTCTTGTTCTTTAACACATGTACATGTAGCTGTAGCCTTTGAGGTGGTCAGTCTTTTGAATTTCATTCCAATGTGATTTTGAGGGTAGCCTTTTTCTTTTCAGTTGATCTGGTCAGCACAAATTGGAGCCCCTCTGGGCATGGCAATCAGACCCAGTTTGGTCTTTCATCAGATTCTCAGCTCTGCTTTTACACCAGTACATCACATGCACATGTGTTGCAGTTTCCGTCATCAGTCTTTTGTTGGTCAGTGAAGTGAAGAGTGCATCATTTGTCCCGTCAGCCCACACAGCAGGGCCAGGGAGAGCATTGTACTCCTCCTTTCATCCATGTTTAGCACATCCAGAGCTTTCTTGCCCACACTGCGCAACAGTGTCCATTCCTGTCTTAGATGTGTAGGATTAATTGTGTGGATTAGCGATCAGTTTGTGGAAATGGTTCCAACTCTCACTTTGAAAAGAAGAAAAAGTTGAGAGCTGCGGAGGGAATTTGCCATGGAGGTCCTACATGCATGTACATGCCGTATTGGTACCTGTGCTCTTTTGAGTTTCGGGCATGTTGGAGAATGAGCTTGCTCAGATCGGATTGATCCAGGTAATGTACTGGTACATGGTGTGGGCTGGATTTTTGAGTTGTTGATTTCAACATAGGTACCTAGATGCTGGAGTGGAATAGTCATGGAGTGATAATTATACATGTACATGTAAAGCTTCTGAATGAAATTGTGATGTCGACATGTACCTTGATAAGTTAATATTAGATTGTCAGATTAACAGATCTTTATGTGCATGTGTATACGGTGTATTTTTAAATCAGATCAAAGCATTGAGTTTAATCCGGTTATTATTGTCATGACAATCAACCTACTGTCGGTTTCTCTTTCGCATCGGTTCCCTTTCCTGCTGTTTGTTTTCATTCCTTACTTTCGTTTTTCCCTGTGTTACATACATAAATAGGTGAGTGGACGGTATCTAGATGCCTGTACTAACAAAGCTGGTATCAATCTCTGGTTGATTGTTAGTCATTTAACCCATCAGCATTATCTTGATGTCTTTATTCCGTTTGTTTTCTGTGTGTCATTATCCCTTTCATTCCCAACCCACTTTTCTATTAAAACCCTAACCCCCTAGGGGGTGTGGAAAATCATATTAAAATTGGAGGATTGAGGACTGTTAGGGTTAACGTTTTGTGGACTTGCTAGAATTAGCATCGTTATGGTAATGTTGAATAGTTTCATTTAGATGAACTTCTCCACAGTATCATTTTTCAAGTCTTTTTATTTTATTTTTATTGCTTGTAACCACTAACTACCATTCAAGGACACATGTGCCCAAGCCCATCCCATTTCTATTATCACTACAAACCACAAAGCCACAAATTGCAGTGGAATTTCTAATCATCCATCTTGGTTGGCTACGCATTCCAGTGTGTGGGTGATAGTTTATGCCCTTGGCTTTCTGTACTTGGCAATTCGACCGATGATGAAAGAAAAAAGAAGTGCAATTTTGGTTCTTGTTACTGGGTATGCTTCGCTAATCGCGTGCTGTAAACAACCTTTTGGGTAAAAGTGGCATCTTTTGCTGTACAAGGCTGTGTAGAGATGTACAATGTACTTGTAGAGACACTGCAGTTCCGGCCTACGCACTGTGGGCAGATTGTATTGCAGCAAATTTTGGGGGAGGGTTTATATGGAGAGAAAGGATCAATTGAGTTGCTAGATGTGGGATTTTGGTTAAACCTAGTGGCTCGGTCTGTCAGCGCAGGCAGTTAAAGTGCAGGAGTGGTTCACAATCTACATGTAGATGCCGCATTTGCCAAGTACCTGGGTATCATACAACTGCAAAGTGAGTATGACATCTCTTTATCTTGGATGTCAATGATGCTGGAAGAGTAACTCAAAAGATTGCAGTAGTTCATTTCATTCACTGCATGTGATATGTCCTAAAACATGTACATGTACCGGTACGTACATGTGTGTACACATGTACATGTACTGCGTGTGGGTAGGCCATACTTTAATAAGAACCAAGTTGTTTGGACATTTCTCTGTCCTCACAATGTTTTTTGGTCCCCACAAAATAGATGAAGTACCGTGTACTTGTACCCACAGCCACGGAACAATACACATTCACGTATACCACTTAGTTGCTATGTCTGTATGTACATGTACATTTAGCCACCCCTAACAGTCCCAAATCTTCCGATTTTAATATGATTTTACATACACCCGAGGGGGTTCGGGTTAATGACATCTGCCACTAGGACTGTTTTGGTCAACTTGTCAGCACAGTTTTGCTGATTAATGTTGCCATGGACAGGTTGTGGAGGTGGGTCGTGGACCAGGTCATGGTAGTGACAGAGGACCAGCTCCATGATGGATGTCTTGCTGGAAATTCAATAACCTGACACATATGGGTGCTTCATTACGGCAGTGGAGCAGGCATTCAGGCGAGATGATGTGATGGCGAAGAAAGTGTGTTTTTTCCTCTGAGAATACTGATTGGTTTTAGGGGTCTGAAAGTTTGAGACCCAGGCATACCCATAGGTCTACTGTGCTGGGAGGTTACATGTGTATGCATACATGTAGAAGACCAAGGTTTATTGTCGGCCATATTACATCGTCCAGTCCGAAAAGTGATATGATTAGTACCTGTGCACGAATGTTCTATTCTTGAATGGTATGTTTATTGATTTGTAATACAGCAAACAAAATCATAAAAGCTGTTCATTGTGTTTATAACATCTTGTCATACTGGTAGCTTTCACATTGAGCAACATGTCTGAATGTTTCAACAAGCACAAGCATGTGTTACACCGGTACTCTGGGCAGACAGTCATGAAATAGTAATGGTTATGTTGAAAAGACCAGACACCATGTAAAAGATATGCGCACTTGTATGTTGTTACTGAAAACTGATACTAGGTAAAGATAATAACCAGTGGTTCGCTAAGTATATGCTATGTGTGAAAACTTTAGTTCGACTACCAGTACATGTACATGTATGGCTTTGGTGTCATCTTGGGCTGCAGACGTTTTTTCAAATGTTAGTAATTTGGCTTCGCAGTGGATATGTTAAGTTAGGTATTTGCTCTTACAATGTCGTGTATGAATATTCATACTGTATTCTCAGTGTGGTCCAAGAGTTGTGAACAGAACTCACTAACTGGCCGCGTAGGATTCAAACCGATGACTTCCTGCTTACTCTTACCGGTACAGATGTTGTCAAATATTACTGTGGAATGAACACATGAAGACTGGTTTTTTTTGTGTCTATGATGCAGCAGAAAATGAAAAATCAAGTCACATCTTAGGGGACTCAATGAAAACAAGTCAAGCCGGAATCCTGTAAGCATTAGATAAAGTTAAGGTTTGTGGAACCCGTAGTAAAAGTGGGCAGAATTTCAACAACTGCTTCCCCCTTGGTTGCTGCATAACAAGTTCAATCGGTTCTTGGTTTGTCTGGGATTAGAAAGAGTATAAGCAGCATTCATTGGTTGCAGTTCTAGGCTGGTTGCAACAAAGAGGACTTAAACTTGTGAGGGTTGACTGATCTATTCGGCAGTCTAATGCTGGGAGGTCATTGTAGACATTGTCTTCCAATCCAAGGCAGGTTTGGGTTTCCTCAACTCGGCCTTCTCCCGTACTCAGCATTTTGTGTCTTGGCTATCCGTCAATGTACTGTTCTGGATGTTCACTTTATGTGCTTAGTCCATGAGTTTTGTTCACTTTGCACACGTAAGTCATTCAGAATGGGAAGAAAAATCCCCAAGCAAAACTGTAACACTGCTTTTTCCCAAAACCATTTAGAAAGCTGTCAGAAAGTGTGTGAGTCAGTGACTGGCACAACAAGAAGCAGGTCGAGTTGCCTAGTTATATAAGGAATTCCTCCCAGCAGTCACTCCTGGACAAAAAAATACTCCTTTCATCGTAAAAATCACTTCATTTCACTCTCGCTTGGGGCACCCCTTTGTCCATCGGAAGTGCACATCCCCGCCGATGCGTGACCGATAGTCCGGTGGACTGAGCTCGCTTTAATACTGTTCACAGTTGCTTTATTGAACCTGCCAACTCTGCATGGCGCATCGTGTGTATGGGAGTAGTTGTTGTGGTAGGGTAATGTTGTTCGCAAACTGAGCCAGTGGCAGCGTTAAATGTGTTTTCATCTTGGCTCTGCTGGAGTGGAAGGCAGAGCGTGGCTTTCCCTAGGTGCCAGACAGTCTGTGCACTGAGGTGGAAAGAAACCACTTCCTTTTTTCCCCCTTTTTTTAAAGATGTACGTGTACCACAGAAGGGCGGTTGAGGGCATTTGTATGCGGGAAGGTAAAGGCTTAAGAAGGCTGTAGAATGTACCACCATGAGATGTAGATTATTGGGGGGGGGGAAGTAGGGATGGTTTCAATCAAAGTTCCCACAGCTTTTCCTCCTGTTTGTTTAAGGTGTGGATGCTAGGGTTAGTATAGCTGGGATATGTCTGCCTGTGATGGATTCAGTAGGGGGATCAACTCGGCGTTAAAATATACAGGATAAGAGGCTGGACTGAATGTGTGTCATGCGTATTTTTAAATAAGTTTGATCATGTCACATTAATGAGCTTTGTGTGAAGCCTGCTGCAGCATGGCAATGCATCATGTCACACCTCAGATCTTCATTTTAATAGTGTCATTTGTCAGGAATGAGTAAGAGCCTGTGATCTCAATTTTTGTCTTGATTGCCGTTTGAAGCTGATAACTGAGCCATTACAAGCATCCCGTGTCTATCAATGACGTGGTCCCTGTACATGAATTTGTCAAGTTTCGTTAAGTGTTCATGCATTCTGGTTCATTCACGATGGCCTACATTGTGCATTACACATGTACATGTAGCCCGCTCTGCTCATCTCAATCATGTACCGGTAGTTCTTCCACAGCAATGTGACTGATTTAGTTACAACTGATTAATATTCAACCAGTCTTTTGACTTGTTCTTTCAGGTGCACCATGATTGCTTCTGAACTGTCAGCACACTGGAGCTGGATCTAGTCAGGAGTAGATACTTCTTTGGGAAATTCAAGGAGGTCTACCCTTCAGCAGTTCTGTACACCTTGGAAAAAAGGATACGTACTGTTCAGTGCTTGTTGCACAATCCAAAGGTCTTCAGCTTGACGTTGCCACTTCCTTTGGTACATGTACACCAATCTCGATTGAGAACATTTTGATATCTACTTCTGCATTTATCATGGCAGCATCAGCGAGCTTCGGCCCGAGGGAATTTTGTTCATGCAGCCACTGTATCCTGTTGGTTTCAGTAGTGTTGTGCCTAACAAGGACTGCCAGTGCAGGCTCTGACCTAGTACAAGCAGAACTATGGAAACCAGTGTCGTTGGGGACCGGTCTGTCTGACGTAACAGCCACCGTGGGCAGGGTTTTCAAGTTTACGGTGCCGGAAGACGCGTTCAAGGGAGACAACTTAAGATACCAGGTTTGTATTCATTCTGCACCTGTAATTTGTCGTCGTTTCATTTTGTCAAAAAAGAAAACTTTGGTACAACAAAATTTGCTCCTGACTTGTGGAAAGGAAACCCAACCTGAAAAGAATTTCAGCAAGTCCAAACTGGCTTACAATTACAAGACATTTATGGGATGAACATTTTTAACATATGCACTGACTGCCAGTTGATATTTTTGTTCTTCTTATCCTTGCTATTTTCTGGTTGTTATCTCACAAAAGCCTCTTCATGCTGTCCTCTCTTGTTTGAAATAAGATAAAGCTGAAGTGATTGTGGGCTACGCATTCCTGTAGTTAATCTCATGTAAGTTTCCTATCAAAATAAGCAAGGCCTGCTCACAAACCTGTGTTAACATTGGTTGACTTAAGAGTATTTCGTACACAGGTCAAATTGGAAATTCTAAATGTACATCTAACAATTATTGATTTGATGACACTGGGTGGACTTCAGTGTAAAATTATTCAACAGAGTTTTAAACGAAAAATCTTTGGTTAAAAAAATTGGAGTCACAAATGGAATTCAATTTGAGTACAGAAGTGTTTCACTTAAAAAGAATACGGAAAATTGCATTTTGCACCAGAAATGCTGACTGTGAGTTGAAACAGTTCAAACTGCTGAGTGAGGATTGACCTGAGGGGGCAAATCAATGATCTGTACTTTTTGGCAAAGTCAGAGTCAGGCTTCAGCAATTCGGGGTGTTAAGTCCCGCCCAGCTAATGTCCACAAACACTTTGCAAACCAAGGTGTAAAGTTTCAGCCAGGAAAGGTTAATCGATGCGTGCTCATGCGTTTAGCTTTTCCCTTGTGGGTTTGCCTACTTTGGCCTATCTTCATCCTGCTGTGGAGGATTTGTGTGTTCACTGTGTTAGTAAATAAAGTACAAAATGTAACACAGGAATGTTATTTTCAGAGGTTCTCCTCTTCTACAGTTTTACACAAACACACAGTTATTTACTTGATACCAGTACATGTATGTTTGACATCAGCAGTGTCCATGAAAACACGCATGCGTCATGTTTTATAAATTTGTGTCAGTGGGATTCATGGGACATGTGTCCGTGTTGGAATACTGTATTTCATCTAGCCCTCACACTCTCAGTTCAGTGTAAATCTGCCAGTAGAATCTTGTCAGATTTGGCAGGATTGGTATGAATCCAGTAGGTCTGTGACAGTTACACTTTCAAGTTTCAACAAGTAGACAGGCTCATCAATATGGGCACTGGAGAAAGCAGTGGCCAACTCTCCAGCTTCTTCCAAATCTCAATTGCATAATTAAATACACATAAACATACAGTATATGTAGCCTCCAAGAAAGAGGGTCCTCTTCGGCTTGTGCACAGATAGTATCACTGTGGATTTCATTACCCTGTTTTGCTCAGTTTCACCTGATCTAGTTGCATGATGTACAAATCATGTAGGCTATATATTTGAAGTCCAGTCGCACTTTTGCAGGAGAGTCCAGACAACGTAATTGCATCGTTTGGTAGCTTTTGGCAGTTGCCCCAGTTGAAAAAGCGAGAGTAAAAAAAAAAAAATTTTAAAATCAAATTTTAGAGTGCGCTGTCATTTGAAACAGGCGTAGGATCTTATAGCTTCAGGCTAGACAGGTCAGATCCTATGCTGTCTGCGATGACGGCGATAAAAATGTGGTCATGACTTTTGCCATGCCTGGGATTCCGATTTCTGGTATCGCCTGATGTACCCAGTGGATGATTTGATCTAACTGACTTAGGGGAGAATGGTGACAAATATGGTGCAGGCAGAACCAAGACTTTGTGACACTCGGGGGAATTCAAAAATCAAGAAAGGAGGTGAGGTATTGGTGAGTGTGGCTGGATGTGTTTACCTGGAGATGCTGGATGTTGGGGCTGATGTTAAAAGGCTCATTCGTGATGTAAACACAGGAAGGGAGCTTGTAGGGGTGAGGGGATCAGGCCGCAACAAAGGGTCATTTATTTGGCAATGTTCATCATCTTAGAAGAGGTTGGTTCCCCGTAGGTTTTTTGGTTATCTAGGCATATATGTAACTGGTAAATTTTACTGGGATAGCACTCACAGTGCAAAAGCTTGTGCAGAAAACACGAGGGGGAAAGACAACTTGGGGCAATTTTATTAGAACAGCAGCTGTAATTTATCACTATTTGGAAGTTGTTTATTTGTAGCAAAGTTTTGAATGACCAGAACGACTTCAATGTGAGCCTATTCTCCAGGGTGGTACATTTGCCTGAAGACTTCCAGATTTCCTTATTCAGCTGAATGAGAAATTGGCAATTGTTTCCATCTGTTACAAGATAGGGAGTGATGAATTGCCAGCTACGTTATGACAGCAATGAAAGGCAGCTCACAGACTGCTTGAAACCAGATTGCTTGAAACCTTGCAGCGGAAAACATTGATTAATAGCTCTCCATTTTAATCCCAAAAGTGTTTTTTCCCCAGCAAGTCAGCAGGGGTAGAGGCACCAGAATAGCCAAATTTGTTTCTTGACTTGTACATGTAAATAATTTATGCACAAAGACACAACCAGTGCCAGGCATGGAATATATCCAAAGATAGCTGACGACCTTTCACACATTCTGTGCATGCTGTAAAAAAAAAGTCGAAAAATACTTTACAAAATGTTGGCCAACATAATATTTGCTCTTTTCAGTTTCCGACTTTCCATTTGCCTGCCTTTTGTGCTTGTACACTTTGTAGTTTTGTTTCACCAGCTTGTCACTGAGTAAAAACTGTCGAGAGTGTACCAGGAAGCCTAAGTTCCCCAAAAAACTTGCACTGTATTCTTGGCTTACGTCCATAGCGAATTTTCCTAACTATGTGCGCAGTGCTTTAAACAATCAGTTAACCTGTATTCATCTCAAAACGTCCTGATGAGTGATATTACATGTAGTTAGGGGTCATGTTCTAGTGGTTTAACCTGTCTGATTTTTTGGGGGGTCAGTTTGGTTGCATTGCGGTCGTACATGTACATGATGTGCGCTCGGCTTCTTGAAATCTTTGAACAGGATTTCCCATTTGGAACATTTCCAAGTTGCTTTCTGTCTTCATGTTTATCTCATCATGTCCGCCTCCTTTTTTCCTCTGCAGAGAAAAGGCAAAAGGGAGATGGAGTGGTCATACCAGCGTTTTACTGGAAATTGTTTATTTTTGTTTCACCGCTCTTGTAAAAACATATTTTGGTGGACAGGAAATGCATCTCTCACCGGCTCCATAGATTTTGCTCAGGAATTCCCCACCCCCCCAAATTGATATGAGATCTTACAAAGCTGTTCTGTCTCCTTTTGTAAACATACATTGTACATGTACAGCCAGAAATATGCTGTGTATTTGTGGGGAAAAAATGGAATCAGTTACCTGACTCTGTATCTTAAAGACTGATGCATTGATCCTTGATGATTGCATCCCATCAAGGTCTGTGTTTTGGGCTAGTAAGTACATGTGTTATCCATTTGTCCTTAATGGTCATAATGTACTGTATATGTACATGTAACCAGAGTTGACTCGAGTCACAATTTTTGGTGCGACTTGACTCGAATCCTGACGGGTAAATGACTCGCTTGACTTAAGTCTCTGCCATCAGATGAGACTTGACTGGACTCAAGTCTCTCATGGAGACTCGAGTACATGTAAGACTTGGGTCTCAAAAAAAATGATTTGAAGCAAAGTTTGAGTTGGCTGGATACCTGTCACTCTAATTTATTTTCAGTATGTCTAAATGAAAATAAAAAAATGACTACATGTAATATGTACATGTAATTGTGTTTTTATTGTATTTTGTTCCAAAATTTGTGACTCAAATTGACTCAAGCTGGGTACTAGTACTTGACTCAACTCGACTTGACCACACAACGTGACTTGACTCAAAAGACTCAACTCAAGTCAGAATGTTAAATGACCAAATCAGGTCACCAAATTTAGTGACTCCTTACAACACTGCATGTAACAAATTCTTTTCAAATACCGCTAACTTGAACACTGACAGTAATATTACCGTATTTGGCTAGTGATATGCTGTCGTATTTTGGGCTGTTGTATTTTGTCCCATTCAGAACAGGTGCCTTTGATGTCATGTTCAATGCCCAAATGCCAAAATATTCACAGCGACTGTTAAAAAAATCTTGTCAGAGGAAAGGACTTCAAGGATTCAAATGAATTTACAGCACTTGGAAAAGTTAGCCTACATATCACGTGTAGGAATAACTACGGATTGATACATGTACTGTACATGTTGTAACACAGGTACAGTAACACACAGCCAAGTGCCCGGTCAACAGAAGTTATTAGAAATTATCCTTGACTCACACAGCTGCTGTCATTCATATGTCTTTTGTTGGAGTTTGTTTTGTACCTAGTTCGACCCAATTATTCTGAATATCAGATTGCTAGATGAAAAGCATTTGAATACAATCTGTAGATGTCAAACTTGTACCGTGCCCAAAAAATGTAGTTGTGTTCAGCAACCCTGAGGGAGACAAGGCTCAAACTGGTCAACTGCCAAGAAAGGGTTTTGTGGTCCAGTACAAGAGTGGCTTAATGAAGGGTGTGGAGCAGAAATTGCTTTTTGTGCTCTTTTCTCAGTCATAGAAAATTGTCCAGTTTGCCCCAGATTAAACCCACCTCCAAACTTTGTCTGAACCAGATTGTTCATAATCCACCAGGAGTATTTGGGGATTTCTCTAGGTTCAGGAAAGCAGAGCCCAGCAGCTGTTACGTTACATAGCGCTGGCTGTCGTGCCCCTTATAAAGTCAAAAGAGCAAAGCATCATTGGATTCCTGCACAGTGGAGGATTTCCAAGGTCCGTGAAGATTCAAAGCAGAAATGTACATGTACATGGGGTCAGGGTAAAAAAAAATGTATACATCCTTCTGGTGCTTTGTGTGGTCTCCTTTCCTTACTTACACCATCAAGAATTTTTCGGTAGACTTTTTCCTGCGAGAAGAATTTGCAGTATAAGCGAATCCATCTTGACTGCAGTGTATCTCAATTAAAATAAATTGGTGATGAGGCGGAGAAACAAGCTGGGCTGATTGAAAGCCGTAAAACCCGTATGTCACCTGCAGTCAGCTGGGCCGTAAATAAAGCTGGAGCATTTGTTGGAGTACTGCCATAATCCAAGGAACAAAGATGTCAGTTTTTACGGCTGTGCTGTTTCCTCAAAAATGAAATTGATTGGAGATGTCCATGCAGTGCTGAAAGACCGATAACACCGTGAAATGTATGAAAAATTTGTCAGAATGACAAGACAATATATTAAAAATGCATGGGGTATAGTCAGTTCAGCACAATGTAATGCTTGTGTATGGCAGAAAACAACCTAGCAACATGTTATTGGCGCTGGAATAATTTTAACACGACAGTACATGTACAATCATACAACATACCGGTACAAGAAAGAGATTTAACATTTCATTGTTGAATATGTGCATTCTCAAAAGTGTCCTCAAAATGATAAGGAAATTTGCACATTCTTAACTTCAGTTTCAAAACACATATGCAGGCAAATGTAAGGCACATGTGCTAAATATGATCTTCTGCATGATGTATTTCTTGTCTGTCTGTCCTGAGGGACCGCAGACCAATAAATGACAATTTAATTTTCTTTGACCCTGGACCATTCCAGAGCAAATTGGTCCGGCATCAGTTGAGGAGGATAATGTACAGCCCTCTCTGGTGCAGTTCAGGATTTGTGATCCCTTCTGAGACATAAAAAAAATGAAAACCAAACAAAAATGAGCTGGATGTGGAATTACTCAAATTTGATGTGAACAGTCTAGCGTACCAGGTGATGTGCTGTTGACATACATGCTATTACATGGACTAGTGGACTTGCTTGAGTCACATACTGTTGACACCCTGTCTCCACTGGAAATCTTGTAAATTTCTCTCAAATTTGAAGATGTTTTTTTTTACAAGAACTCTTCAGTGGTAGAGACCTTTGGTAAAAGTGTTGGCAGTGGAGTTGTGGGATAAGTGTGAAAAGAATGGGAGAGGCGAGTTATGTTAATTAAACGGTATGAAAATTTGCACTTTCTGCATAAATCTATTCATCAGGAAAGCATAAAACAACTATATGTAAGTGCATTGCTTAGTAGCATTTTGAACTTTCAGATGTTTTTTTCCCCTGGAAGAATTTCCTGACAAAAATCTCATAAAGGGCATGCTTCAGAGGATATCTGTGTGCTGGTTGAATGCCTTCAGTATATCAAGCGGGTTGTTAAATAGTTGCTGTGCTGGCAGCAGAGATAGGATGCCAAGCAGTCGGTGTAACACTTCCATCTTCCGGGCTTTACCGCAACTCCCCTCTAAAAACCGTCCTGTTTGCATTCACTCTGCAGTACTATTCAATGTGCGTGTGATTCATGGGCCAGGCGGAATGTCCGCTCGCATTAATCTAGCCGTCACGTCCCGCCGGTGGCCCAATCATGTGCAAATTCTTTACCCGCTGGTTGCTGGTTATCATGGCCAGTATCCAGGCTGAGTCACGCCCAAGAAAGAGAAAGACGGGGAGAAAAGACCGAGTCAAGATACAACGTAATAATCAACCATTCTGCCATCGCAGTTGGTAGCCCAGTGTATTAATGCAACAGCAGCCCATGGCTGGGTTGTGTAATGTATGTTTATACGCTTAATTTGCACTGATACAAACAAGCTGATGGTTCTTGAGTTGTACATGGACGTACATGTAGGAGCAACAGGATTGTACAAATATTTTGGTTATGCATGCTCACGCTTTTGCTACATCGTGCATCTGCCTGCAGGACACACAAAAGGACTGACGTTCATGAAGTAGATTGTTGTTTTGTCCAGACTCCTTGTGTGTTACATGCGACAGTTTAGATTGACGTGACTTTTCTCTGTTTTAAGAGGAGTGGATGAATACGAACGTGTATGTTCAGGTCCCTTCCCTGAAATTGCAGGTTTTCTGAGGAAAAATGTGTACAAGTTTTGTACATAAGATGGAGATCCACTAATTCAGCAGTTCTGTGTGATTTAAGGAATGAAATATGCACACTCAGAGTCTCCCACAGTGTAAATAATGATGCCATCAGCAGCATGAGTTTAAAGGGGCACTTTTGATTTCCCTTGTCTCCTTCTTTGAAACAGTGGGATTCTGTAAAAAAAATAATTGTTCCCTGGAAAAGCATTGAGCTCTCACATGTGCTGTGAGTCATCATTGGAAGGCCAAAAAATGGTTGCAGTGTCGGTATAGTGAGCCAAGCTTGTGTCGCAGTTGGAATAGGAATCATAAGTTATCCAGGGTCAAGTGCAGTAATTCTGTTGAGGGTTTGGGTCGAGGGAGCCAAGATTCACTGCAGTGATGGGAAAGGCAGGGTGTGGGAATGCAACATACGAATTGAAATAGAACAGTTTCAAAAGGCCTTGAAGTCTCTCAACCCTAACCCCCTAGGGTGTATGTAAAATCGTATTGATACTAGAGGATTTGGGACTGTTCGGGTTAAAGGACGAATGTGTTGATATATGTATTACTACAGTGTACATCAATTAGCACGGTACCAGCTTATTAATCTACAGTTTTCTGGTAATTTGTGGGTGTAAACTCTACATTGCCTCAGATCAGAATTTCATGACAGTTTACACTGGTTGTCTAAATTGTTTGTAGATGACAGGTCACCACTTAAAAGTCTAGGAATAATTTTTTGGTCAGACATTTAACAGCTCCAAGCTATCTGGTCCCTTGGCTTGTCTGCATGGTTCTCTTTACATATACACGCACAATGGAACATTGGGCCTAGGTCTTTGCAGAAAATCCCAGATGGGCAATAGGTACAGGTATGTCCTACATGTAGTCCAGGAGAGTCTGTAAGGTTTAAAGATGACATTGATGTATTTCAGGAACCCTGTGGCACTGCTTATAGTTCACCTACATATAAATGGCTCAACCATGTCATGGCAGAGTGCACTGCTTCTTCACAATTAATGAGATCTTGACAAAATCTGGTGGGTTCAGAAATCTGCAATAATTCGTAAGACCGAGGTGCCATATAATGCCCACAGCCATATTTGGTCAAGCTCACACCAGGCACACAGCGCATGCAGTGTTGCTGGTTGAAGAGTGTGGTTGGCTCTCAGCTCCCCACAGCCCAACTGCAGTGCAATCCATCAGTGTCGTGGTGAACGTCAGGCGTGGTGTACACACTACATAGAGAGGCACCTTGCCTAAATATGTGGATAATCTATTCAAGATCAATCCTAGGATAAGGAATAAACCCAGGGTCTAAAGCCTTCTGTGTTAAGTCAACAGTCGCTCATGTCAAAGTTGGTAATACCCAGATTTTTCAGCTTTGAAGAATGCTTGACATCAGGACACAGGCAAGGTACACATGTACAGTACATGACTGACATTTACTTGTGAGCATATTTAGAACCTAGTTCCTCCTGAATTGTTCCCCTTCCATCTGGAAATGAACCAATTCATTATGGAAAAACATGTCATACATTATCTTGTAAGCCCTCCTCCAAAAATCCCTGGGGTGGAGAGTATCTTGTGAATTTCAACTTTTACTTAGAATGACATGTACATGAGAAGAGTGAGAAATTCAGTGAAGAAGCTAATTTATAAACCTTTTTCAAAGGTTAATCTTAAATTGAAATTGTAAATTTAGATGAATTCATCCTGATTAGCATCTTTTAAGAGAGGGTGTCATACTTTAAGTTTGGTTATGGCAGTGACTGCTTTTCCTTGAAAGATACTGTGCATTAATAATTTGAGTTTAATTGTAAAATAAAACCATTGATAATAGGAAAAGTACAGTTTCGTGGATTTTCACTCAAACATCTCAAATATTTCACACCAAAATTCCAGAAAGGCCAGGGCAAGCAGGCAGATTCTGGAACAAGTCATGATGGTTGACCTTATGAGGTCAGCCCACTTGATCAACATCTGTCATCATTTCACAAAGACCAGCCCTGTCCTGATTGTACTGCCCTTGTTTGTGGTGTCCCCTTCCATTATTATGCCATAACACTGCAGGCCCTTCAGCCTGGAAGCCTTTCCTAGGAACATTGAACCACAGAGGGTGCTTAGTTCAATGGCAGCTTTGTTTTAAAAGAAGTTGATTTTCGGACTAAGTTTGGTTAATTTTACGCTCCGTCAAGTTCTGATGGCAGTAGCCCCCCCCCCCAAAAGGATAGGCCTAAATATTTAGCAAAACAAAATTTAAGAAAAGGAAAAAAAGGGGAGAGATGGATCGCAAGTTTTTCTGTACTTTCTGGCAAGCATATGTTTTCCTTTTGTCTTACTCAGCATTCTTTTGGGACGTTTGTCTGCCTTGTCATTGCTTAAAGGGAAGGTCGTTCATCTGTCTGTAACATTCTGTTTGTCTTTTTGTTGTGAAGGGGATGTGTCAGCCCATGGCATACACCAGCAATGCAAAACAAAGGAATTACATGATATTAGGTGGTTAGGTCCCAGGTTAGCTGACTGTTTAGTTGATACCATGTAAGCCACAAATCAAGTGGTGGTGTGTCACCCTCTCCTTCCCCCAAACTGTAACAGTTTATGTAAACAAGCCATCACTGATGAGAAATTTTTGTTGTACATACATGTAGCCAACAATCCTTAAAGGAAGGATGTTACACAAGTTGCCAGTTGTAACTGTCCACTTTCTAGACCTTGCCAACTTGTCAAGAATTGGACCCCCTTGATGTCATTTGGTTGTCTTGCAATTTATTGTCAAGTCTGAATCAATATGACTGGCTAATGGCATGGAACCAGCCAATCACAGGCATCACCCAGCTTGCTAGTTTGAAGAAGTTGACAACCAAGCTCGACCTTCGACACCGTACTGTTAATGCTTTTGTCCAGGTTTTTCTTAGCAGGTCTGTTCAGCCACAGTTTGAAGTTGTTCACCACAACATTTATATTAGAGCGTATGGGTGTACCACCTTCACCCTATCAAGCGCTGTGCAGTAAAATGTCAGAATTTATGAGCATTTCAAAAGGAATTGAAGTCCTGAGCTTGTTTAACAAGTTGTAAATACCGTAAAGTTTACATTAACCTTCAGAATGAACACTGAAGTAAGTTATGATCTGGAGATCTGGACTTTGTTGGGTCCTGCACTTGTTGGTATAACTCGATCCTAGAAGAAAGATTTGCCTACGTGTACCTGAACATGTAGGTTAGGACATTGCTTACATGTAGAGGTCATCTAATAAACTGGTTCCCAGAGTGATAAAATGTGGTGTAGTTTGAAATTAAAGCCAGGAGTTATGTGTATGATACCAGTATCTTAATACATTTTAGTTTTGACTGTCTAAAATTTATTCACATGTACATAAAATAGTACATGTATCCTGTGTTTCCCATTACACAGTTAAATTTAAAATTCACTGCATTTTTAAGATCTGACTTAGAGGGGGGTGTTATGCATACAAAATTTATAGTTCTGATCGTGGGTCAAACTGAAATTTTTCGTGAAATTCAAAGTCAGTGACGAATTCTACAAGTTTATGGTCATATCGGTGCTTTCTGCCTATGAAGGGTGCTTTCTGCCTATGAAGGTTATCACGGCTTACAAATTGACTATAAATTGATAGTATTTGTGAGTAATTTGTCACTATATGTAAGTGCTTGCAATTGTTGCCCAATCTCAAGGCTGGAAATGCTTAAGAATATATACTTAAACCATGCTCCCACAGCCATTTTGTTCTGCAAAACCCAGAGCTGTTTCAACACTTATGGGGTATTTAGGACAGGTCTTGCCACAGCATTGAGGGATTTATTGATCTTTGCTGCTGAGGCAACATTAGCCTTCTTGACCTCAGTAGAGATTAGGCCCTGGTGTTGTTAAACAGGCTGTCCTGTTTCAGCATTACTTGACATTTTGGGGGTCAAAAATTGGAGATTAGTAGTAAGGTCCATGGAGAGCACTTTGGTCCACAGACTCGGGATGTGGGACACATCCTAGACCCTCAAAGTCAAAGGGTACGTTACTGAGTATTTTGTTACCAAAGAGTAATCATCTTGGAGTCATCCTGGAGACATATCCATTTAGTGGCCTTACAGGGTTTCTGGAGTCAAGTTAGTTACTGATTGTTCAACTCCCAATCATCAATATGTCTTCATTCATTACACCGTCTGGCTGTCTCTTTCTGGCAGAAATTGCCAGTCATTAAGGTCGAGTGCCTTTGCCAGTCACCAGTGATGTGTTACTAGATACTCTGCAAATTATTACAAAATGAAACCCCTCATTGGATACTCATGCTTTTATTTTTAAACTATTGGTACTGATGGATGGACTTGTGTATGAGCAACCCAGTTTCTCATGTTATTGGTACAAGTCTAGACACAAAGCATGTTACCAAAAAGCCAATCTGGGTCTCAAATGGAACATAATTATGATTAAGGGATCAATATTGCACTTTCTTTCCCACCTTTGTGTTTTTGGGAATAGATGGTTGACCTATGCACGGATTCAGTGACCTATATAAGCTTATGCAATAGATGCATAATTGACCTTTGTTTGTATTCGTGTTACCATAGCTTTTGACAGGGCTGTCTTGAGGCATCTGGACACCTTGTGGAATTTTCAGACCCCATGTTTCATTTCTCCTCTCTAATTACTTGGAATTCATTATTGTGACATGCTGATCTCTTAAAATGCAGATTAGACACCCATTTTCAAATTTGGCAAGAACCTTTAAGAAGACTCCATGAGACTCCTGTTTAAAATCCCAAACTGAAGCCAAAGCTTAAGATGAATCTTTCTTGTCTTTCTCCTTTTTCAGATTACAGAAGCTGGAAGTGACAGTCTACCATCCTGGCTTTTCTACAACACTGAAATGCAAACACTACAAGGAATCCCATCAGAAGCCGATCTTAATCAGTACTACCTACAGGTCACCGCCATCGGAAGATCCTTCAATTCCAGTAGGGCAGCCCACGTGACTGACATCTTCTCCATCTCGGTTTTGCCTGAGAGGAGGGCACTGTCCACAGCCGCTGTGCCCCTGAAGGAGGCCACCACCTCCAGTAAAGCTGGCTGCAGCAATGACGAGGCGGAGATAGAGGCCACGGTCCTCCTAGATGCCAACTGGGACAAAATGGGAGTGCAGGAACGTCTGAGAGTCGTGTCCAAGATGTCGCATCACTCCAGGCTGGGGATGGATGTCTTCCGGTTGCTGCCGGCTGGGAGCAAAAGCTTACTGGAAGGATCTCTGATGGTGGCTGGTCCCGGTAACATCAAGCGTGAAAGGCATCCGGGCGTGGCCCTCAGCTGGAGAATAGGCTGCAGCAAGACGAACAGCGTGGACAAATTCCCGGTGGTAACGGTCTTGGAGACTGCCTCCAAGGATGGCTCCATGGCAAGTGAACTGAAGCACGACATTATTGGCTGGCGTGTGACCAACGACAGGCCGGATAGGCTGAAGCGTGTTAGGCGTCAGGTAAAACTCCTGGGGACACCCGTGCCCACACCAGTGCCCACAGTTACTCCACCCAAACCGACCACGCTCAGAGACACCACTGTTGTGCTGCCATCGACCACGATGACTGTCTCACGCACATTTACTGTCGTGGAGCCCACGCCCTCGTTAATGCCCACTATGAGCCAGCCCAGCATTAGTATCAGGCCAACACTGACTGCATCACCATCCAAGTCAGCTTCACCTACTCCGATGCTCACTTCCTCACCACAGCCCAAACCTACTCCCTCTCCACTTCCCACAGTTGTTCCTTCCTCTACACCGATCATAAAAACACGTACATCCATGCCGGAACCAACCCCAACCCTAACCAAAACCTCAACACCAACTGCTAGCCCTACTCCAGCCCCAACCTCAAGCCCAACCCCTACCCCAACTCCAACCAGAATGATGACAACAACTGCAGTCGTCAAAACCACAATGTCCCCTACCCCTGCACCTACACCCTCAGTTACAAAACCTACCACCCCACAGCCCACAACTGTCAGACCTGTTGTCAACACTCCTCCAGAAATCCACAGGCGTCTCAAGAGGGTGGATGCCATGCAAGGAAAGTTGTTGCGCTTCAAGATCCCGAGAAATACGTTCCGTGACGCAGAGGATGGTGACACCAGGCATTTGGACCTGATGTTGCTGACTTTCGATCATGCTGAGCTGGACCCCAGGTTCTGGCTTAAATTTGACAAGGAGACACAAACACTAACCGGTCTGCCACTCAAGGAGCAAGCTAAAAGGAAGAGGTACGATTTGATTCTGGTGGCTCAAGACAGCCAGGGACTTGAGGTGCAGAATGCTTTTCAGGTGGTTGTAGCAGCAGCACCCAACCCGATAGATGACTCGAATCCACCACCAGTGAAGATGGGAATGACGCTGGACATCGACTATGACACTTTTGTAAATAGCCCCGAAATGCAGCTCTTTGTCCTCAACAAGATCGCCAAGGCGTTCGGGGATCCCAACGCGGATGCCATCACCATCACGGAAATCAGGCGTGGCTCTGTGATCATCTCGTGGGTCAACAACACCCTCCCCACGGACTCCTGCAATCAGGAGCTCATCTTGGAGCTCCAGTCCAAGATAATGACAGAAGACGGGAAGCCCACACAGGCGCTGATTGATGCTTTCCTGCCCGAGTTCAACATCACCGAAGTGGAATCCTTGCCACTGGGTGCGTGCGTCACTACTAGCCCAGCACCACCGACGACAGCCACGTCGGATCCTGGTGCCGGAGGCCAAGACCCACCGCAAGATATGTGGATAAGCACGGTCCTGCCCGCCGTAGTGATAGCTGTCATCCTCCTCATCGCGGGCATCATCATCTTCATCCTCTACCGCAAGAGCCGCAAGGGCAAGCTCTCTGACGAGGACCAGAATACCTTCATCAACAAGGGCATCCCCATCATATTTGCCGACGAGATTGACGATGGGGAGAAGCCGCCCTCTTCCTCCTCTCCGCTCATCATGAAGACCGAGAAGCCACCGCTGTCACCCCCCGAGTACACCGAGACCCAGCAGCCGCTGATAACCAACAATGAACAGCGCGGGGGAGGGGACGAGGAGGACAAGCACAGCCTGCCGATGGTTGACATGTCGGGCACTCCTTCCTATCAGCCCCCACCTCCGCTCTCTCCTTCTCCACCGGAAAATAGGAACAATACCCCCTCCCGAGACATAGCCAGCTATAGGAAGCCACCAGCCTATGTCCACATTCAGCCTTAGCCTTGTACATCGACACGGCGTAGTTTCTCTTGTCAACTTGTGAAAGGACAGTGACTTTTATTAAAAACATCTCTTTATTTAAAAGTGTAAGGAGTTTCCTGCCTGTCATGAAGGCAGTTTGTATGATTTCAAGTTACAGTTTAGGTGTTTTGAATCGAAAGTGAGGAATCGTCTTGAGGGACTATACATGTACGTCGGTAGTTCCTAGTGAAGGCTGCAGTTTTGCATATTGCAAGTTGTACAATATGTAGAAACAATGCATCCCACCTTAAATTATCGTAACGGCTTCTTTTGCTACATTATATGTATAAAAGTATTTATTAAAGGCATTCTTTCCTTTAAGTTCATTTACTCA
The DNA here is from genome assembly GCF_001949145.1 of Acanthaster planci. The sequence continues at coordinate 313,592 of NW_019091519.1, forward strand.
TAATGTATTAGTTTGTAATCAATAGATGCGATCCATCTTCAAGGTTCACAGATTTTTTTTTTTTTCAAAAAACGAACAAACTAACCAACCTACATAATTTTTAAAAACACTGTCCAAGACCAATATGGTTTACTTGAGGGAAAACTGTGATTTTGGTAATTGGTTGTTTTACAGTTTCATACACATGTAGGCATATGGATCAAATGAGGAAGTCACAAGTGGGAACTTGATTAATTCAAGATGTGCTTATTGGTAGTGCGCAGAACGTGTAGCGTAAATAGAAAAGATGTGCCTTGTCTTTCTTTTTGGTAGTGATGTAGAAGTAATGGATCAACTACAGTCAATTTCTCTAATTGTAGGATTTTTATGGCATGTTTCCAAGAACAGCTTTGGGGCCAAAATGTAATGAAGCAAGAGTGTGACATTAAGGGGCACCATGGTAGATTGTATCAGGTTGTTAATGCAAACTCCGAAAAACTTGATCTGTAACTTGTGGGATTTGTTTTTTGAAGAATTTTTTTTTTTATCTTTATGTAAAAGGAAACAAAAAGATGTAAATTCGGCAGTCAACAGTGCCCTTTATATTTTTGAAGATGTTTTTTAAACTATATGTTGATGGACTTATTTTAGAATGAGCTTCGAAAAAAATGCATGTTTGGTATAGCGATAATATTTGGCAAGGTGACCCTGACCTACTCATGTGGTGAGTGCTTGGTTATAAAAATGTTGTAGTTAAATGCATTGGCTGCTTGTCAGCAGTATTGCAGAAAAAGTGGAGAAAGTTTTTGCATCTCCCATGTTCATAGAAGTTTCAATGCTGTTAAAATGCTCAAAAGTTTCACCCTTCCACCCTCCCTTTTTTCTATGGAAATAAGGTTCAGTCCAAGTACAGGTGTGTATCTGTGTTAGTACCAACCTCAGAAGAGGTAGGCATGCAAAGCATCGTAAGGAGTTTATGAGATTCTTTTTTCCTCAATTTAATGTTGTGGCAGTTACAATACTACAACTGAAGTTTACCTGACTGGTATTCACCCCCAAATTATACCCGGAACCCTGTTGTGTAGAAGTGACTTAAAAACACTTTAGCACTCTGCACTGAGAGATCATGTAACGGCTTCACAATATAAACAGATTTTTGCTCTGTGGGAGCATTGTTTGAAAATATTTGAGGTGCTGTGTTGTGGGTTGTGGGAATTGATAGGGAAATGTTTGTTCTGAGAGTGGACTCCATGTGGAAACAAAAACTTTCAAAACTTTGATAAAACCAGTCAATGATTCAACTTCATTTCTTTGAAGTAATGAAGCAGTTAGTCAAGTGGACTTTTGTTCTTTGTTTTGCTTTTTCTATGCAATAGACCTTATTTATGTGTTTGCCATTTAGAAAGTGAAGTTAACTTCTCATTTTGGGAACCGTAGAGTAAAAATAATAGCAATAAAATAAGTCTATTACAGATTCATGCCATTTCGTGGTTAGAATAATTTACAATTTGTGATAAACTAAATCTAAATGTTTGAAGCCACATTAAAAAAAAAGCAAGTGAGGCTTCAAACGCCAAATGGTCAGGCACCACCCCATTTAACATATTACATTGAGTATGATAGATTCAGGGAACAAGATCAAAAATGGCTTCTGCGTAAATGAGGTCTATTGCTTAGCCGAGTGAGAGGTTTGCACAGTCGGCTAGTAAAGCTGTGTTGTATCGGCATAGGCTTCACCATGCATTGGGGTATCGCACTTGATTGGTTTAACCCAGGGTTAATCCAATTGGCAGGGTAGGATCATGCAATATTATAAACCCATTTATGCAATTACTGTGAGGTTTAAGCTGCCTTGGACTTTCAAAGAAAAACTTCCCGGGTAGAAATTGTTTTCCCACAATTGCAGTTACTACTAATGTTGTTAGAATGCATTACAGGAAAAAACGTTATTCTGTACTCAGTTGAAGATGTTTGTAAGGCTTTTTGAGTGTATGTGTTGAAAACTATATGAGATTTCCTTCTTCAGTTGTGAACTGGCAGGCTTGTCCATACAGTTCATTCACTTGTAAGCAGTTTCCTAAAATTGCATTTTTTTAAATCCTAAAAGGTGTTTTTCAAATATTTTAGAAACTTTATTCGCATTTTTGAAATAACGTAAAAATCCCTCCTGAGCCATTAACACAGCTCTACAAAAATCTACCATTGAGCTTATTTTTTGTATGTAAACTGCTAGTGTGTATGGCATATACATTTTTAAATTTGTAATATTGTGAAGTGTTTTTTTTTGGGGGGAGGGTTTTGTTTGGGTCTTTATGGGTGAATGCTGAAAATTATTCATCTGCTGTTCAAGTGTAGCATTCATTTCCAGGGGGTGCGACAACACATCTGATAATGTGTGTGTTACTCTGGAACTCTAATGGCAAAGAGCATTCGTGTACATTTTAAATGTATTGTTACCTCTCGTATATACCCAATATTTTAACCACAAGCTCCTGAGCTCTTGAGATAAGCCTCTGGTGTATTTGGTGCTTATTTATATATTAGTTGATTTTTTTCCCTTGTATCTACAAGACTACATGTACATGTATATTACCCTGTTTCATTTTAATGTCATTTTTTATTCATTTAAAATTGTGTTTTTCTCCTGTGTCATTTTTATTAGCTTTTTCCTCAAAAATCTCATGTAATATATGATATGCAATTTATTGTGACTTTTAAGATGTTTGTGTTATCTACATTAGAGGGAAATTGCCTGTTGCAGGTATAATGTGCATTTTTGTGGTAAGTACTCCGTGCCAGGTAAATGCAAGGAAACATTTTGGGGGGGAGAGTATTTGGTTTAATAGAGAATGTCGCACTGGGGTTTTTGCCTCGCACCACCCTACAGAGTAACCTGTCTTTCATGGCGATGTGCACAATTTGATTGGAACCCCCCCATTTGTAATATCCTTTTCAAAATCAAATCATGGCAGTGTATGGAAGAGAAGAAATTTTGTGTGGAGAACTGTGCCCGAAGATCTTTGCTTGGTGGTGTTTGCATGAAATGCTACTTGAAAATTGTAGCATCATCTTTGCCCAATGGAGGCAGTAGCATTTTGTAAGAAATATTGCACAAGAAGTTCTGGCATTAGATTCCTTTTTCACCAGAAAGGCTTCAGCTGGATGTAGTGGCTGTGACTATGACTGTGGCTGGTAATGTGCTCATAGAAGCCATTAACTAGTGGCTTATCAACTTCCCATAGTCATGAGTTTTACCATCTGAAAAGTCACTGCTGAAAAGAGACTAAATACTGAATAGGTTTCAATTTGGGAGCCTCTTGCACAAAACTTTCCCCCAACTTGAACCATATCTTAAATTCTTTCTACTTGCACATACCAGGCTTTTCTGAGAATGAACATGCTAAAAATTTCTTATCCAAGTGTTATAAATGCTGAGCATAGTGATATAGTCCGAACATTTCCTGCAAGTAATGTGATTGAGGCACACGCTTCAGGTTGGTCTGGTTGTCACTGTGCAAAGTAGGGCTCAATAAATCAACTAATATTTTGATTTTTGTGGGAATCACAAGATTCCAGTGTCAACCGTCTTACAAAGTTTGTACCACTTCGTACTGCAGATGTGTCAAATAGTGATTTTTTTTTTGTCTTTTGGGAGTTGAATTTTCCGAAAGATTGCAGGCTGTTACTTGTTTGAATTGCCACTGTGTCAAATATGGTTGTTGCAAGATATTCATTTAGGGAGAACATTTTGTAAAAACAAAAATAATAACAATGATAACCACTGTTGTCTGTTAATTGTCTGTCATTGTAGCAGAAAATGTAGGACACTCATTTATGAAAAAGTAGTTATTGGATGGGCAATAGTCGTACACTTTGACAGCGAATAACAATAATGCAAGGTGCTCGATCTTTTAAATCATTAAATAAATCGTGTCAGTTTGTTTTAGCTTGTCTAGATTTATGAAAATGTACCCATGCAAGCACAGTCTGTGACTTGAGAGACACCGTTTAAGATTTAAATGGCTACAAATTATGATATTAAATTGCTTGCTTAATTTTGTATTATGTGGTCTAGTATTTGAAAATCTGCTTTAGAAGTGAGACAAAACTGTTGATGAATCGAGGCAGGAACAAAACCACAGAAGCTTTTTTAAAGGTTCAAAGGGGAGACATCTTTGAATGACTTTGTACTTCATAACTATTATCGCGTCTGTTTCATACATTGTCAATTTACGTGGTATTGTATATGTCAGACATTTTAACCGTCTTCTCTGTACACGTAAGCTGAAAAATACTACCAGTGATTGAATTTCTTTTGTGAATATACCTTGATAGCTATAACGTAGTATGAAAAAGTACAGACAAAATGCTTCTGGAGTTGTAATGTGTATCTCCGTACTTGCCTACAAGTTTGTAACAATGCTAGCAGTGAACCAGTATGTTAATAATAAACATTTCTTTTGTGAAAGACAGCAGTTGTATATCTGCACAGTTAATTTCTCTTAACGTCCAGTACTACAGGAGGTTCTTTCGATGCTTGTCACTGGGGCTTGCTTTAAGTTGCTTAGTTTTGCTACGGAGGATAAAGTCCTCTGGGAAAGAGTTTCCATATACGGACGCCAGTAATTATTCCCTACTGTGGCCTATTAATCGTCGCAGAAAGCAAAAACCTGTCAAAAGTTAAATTTAGGAGGAAAAATCCAAGTCGATTACTTAGAAAAAACAGAATTCTTCAGATCGTTCTCATAGGGTTTGTGTATAGGATGTCAAGTGGTGTCCGTATATGGAAGTCTTTCCCCGCACTTATCTCCAGTTTCCTCAAAATTTTGGACACAAATCCCCTCTTCGTTTCTCCACGATCTTGTCTGAAAGCACGTTCATCTGGACAATGTCCGACTCTGTTTTACGTTTCTAATTCTCGTGAACGATACCGGTCAGTCATGATAGCGCCCTCTCGCGGCGGCGGTTTTGTGTACCAAATAAATAGGAATGTTTCGGAGTATATTACGAGACTGCCGTACGAGACTACAGTTCAGAAAAACACAGACTTGACATGCCCTTGGGGCTATCGCTTCAGTCTTTATGTTGTAATGTTTACTTGGTTACTCAGAATAAAGGTTTGTTGTTTTCTTCTAGGGTTGTAAATTCTTGTTGGAGTTATACTTGAAAATGTACAATGTACATAATACCGCAATTTTCGTTTACGTTACTTCGGGGATGGGTTTTTTGCATCAGAAATTAATCTGGAATAGATTTCCCCTCTGTTCACTGAAAAGGAAGGATTTTGACGAAATAATAAATTAACTACAGAAATTTGAACTTTGATCAACCGTTTCCTCAAACAAAATGGTCGTATAACAAACCAAAACGTTCACGGCAATTTGAAGGCACAAAGGGTAATGGCCACTTTTCGGCCGCCTCGGTAAAATCTATTTTTCTAGTATACAAAAGCAGAAAGTAAAGAGCACGGTTGTGTTTAAAATGGTCGATCCGCTTTTCTGAAAGAAGGAAAACAAGTGGCGACTTTTCGGCTGTCTGTAATCAAACCGTTTGACCCACCTTTGCTTCTCTGCAAAAAGAAAAGCAGGTGGTCATTTTTCGTCCGTCAGCAAATGGAGGGAAAGTAAAATCTGCTTTTCTGGCGAAGAAAAATGCATTTTCACAAATCGTCCAATCTGCTCTTGAGGTAGCAAAAAAGTTAAGAAGTGCATGTTCCAAAAACGTAAAATCCTATTTTCCACTATTCTGAAAGCAGAAAAGGAGATGGCGACCTTTCGTCCTCCACAAATTTAATTATTGTTCAAACAATTAGTTCCTTGTGAAGACAACCAGGACGTTTGCCTCGAACTTCGTTTTTTGGCCGGAGTATTCCATTTTATCTGGATGTTTTGTAACGAGCCATCCACATACCCATGTGTGCACGTGGTCACATGTTGGCAGTTTTGAATTTAGTCCCCGGCTTAGTCATCCAAAGTGCTAAACCCTAAGAAGTGTTTCAACACTGGGAGGTTTTAAGAGGGTTTTCAGGATGGAGGACGATAGCGCTCAGCCATCCCATTTGAACTGCATGGGCTTGTTTCGCAGGAAGTGTTCAGTACGTGAATAAAAATCCCTAAGTATAGCTTGGATTTGGAAGGGTCCATAAAGCTTTCCGATACCCATTAAAGCAGTTGATGTAGATTTGATGGGGGAAATGAAACATCGTATTGATTCAGACCAACCTTGAAGATGTTGAGAAATAATCTAGTGATTGTTGAAAAAGTTGGAAATTCACTGACGTTAGCTTAATGGCCAAACTAACACAGTTACGCACTATCAGTATCAGCCCTACTCAAGGTCATAGGCCCATAACCTGGATGAGAGATATTCTTTTTCAATTTTTCACCTCAAACCGATTTTAGAACCTCTTTTCCCTCTGTTTTACACGTTTGGGGGGAAATTGTAAAAACTGGGGTTTACTAAAGAATGCAGGCCGGTAAATAGGCTGCTTGCGCGGCCCAAATCACAATTTGTATGTACTCAAATACTCTACGAAATAGAGCATTTTGTGGCCCATGAACTTGAAGATTTGTAGAAAAGATAGGTTTAGGCGGGCAAAGAGAATACCAGCTTGCGTTGAAGTGGGATTTGGAAAAAATGGGTGCCTAAAACGGTCTATTTTTCGAGAAGTGTAGGCATCGGTATTTCAAAACGGAGAGGAGCTTCAAGACCGCATTTTAGGGGTGACCTTCCATGGAAATAAAAATCTTCCGAAGTCATCGGTTAACGAATGGAATGAAAAGAAAATGAAAAATCATAAACTGGGCTTATATTTGACGTGCTTCTCAAACGCCTGAGAAACTCTTGAGTATTTTCCAGATTTTTTGAAGTTATGGGTATTTATCACTGTTGGCTATGGCAATTTATTTACTGGCCTGCAACCNCTGGCCAGAAATTCTCACCTGAATAAGTGGGCTGCACCCCTCAATGCAAATATTTACAGCGCCACCAAGAGGCGGCTCAATGTCACAGTTCCCTGGCGCGGCACAGGCACCGGCCGCATCCGGTGACAGCTGTTTCGATGTTGCTACCCTGAATATTCCTTTATTGCTGTTTTTGTCTTCTTGATTCATTTGAAATAGGTGAGTGGATTGTTAAAGAGTTCTATACACAGGCATCAGTTGACACCCTACGATGAGTGATGTTCCAGTTGGAGCTCGCTGTTCAGTTGTACCATGATTGTACCTATCCAGATCCACAAACCCTCTAGACTAAAGACTTGGTATTTTCCCTCCTAATTTGAACTTTTTTGGACATGTCTTTTGCTTTTTGACGCGTATGTGACGTAGCGGGCTCCGTGGGGAATAATTTCTGGCGTCAGTATATGGAACTCTTTCCGAGTTCAATACACTGTCATTATTTGTTCCGCTGTGTACAAACCAAATGAGATCGGTCTGAAAAAAATTAAGTAGGCCTAAGTGCATCGTTTTCCCTGCTAAATTTGACTTTAATTTGTACGTTAGTCTTAGTGTTACTGTTTTCTGACAGGGGATGCGACATCCACTGTAGGGAAAAGTGAGTGACGTCCATGCGTGGAATTCTTCAGACTCAATATTGTCATTCATTTGCTCAACTGCAATACCTTTATCTCCCAAAACTCTGATAGGAACTTGGCTAATATAATACTGTGAGTCTGCATCTACCCCCACTACTGTGGGAGTGTGGCTGATGACAACTCACTCACTTTCGGGGTAGGTCAGCTTCCAGAGTAACAACGTTTTTGGACTTTGGGGTCATGCAGCTCATCTGCTGTCTTGTAACATTCAATTTCAGCATTCATCTATGGCAGATCAAGACAGTAACCAATCCGGTGTACTCCAGGAAATTCTTAACCTTCCGAGCCTGGTGAGGGCGCTGTATTACTCGGACGACTTCCAGACTCGTGTGTGTTGGTGGTTCGTGTACACCTTGGCGGTCCTCGTTGTTTTGATACATTTTTCCTGGCAGCTGTACGGAGCAGACATCTCCAAGACCTTTATGCAACAAGGTACATGGTCTCTGCGATGCCACAAGATGGTTTAGGGAGTGCCAAGGTCATGTTGGACTTTGTTGATTGACCCACCTGATTATTCGATTTCTGCAGGATCGCTTGATCTTGGTGTTTAAGCTGTCAATGATTTCAACTTCAGGCGATCGCTTTTTCTTTCCAATTCATGGTTGTGGAAGAATATTTTTATAAAGGGAATTAAAGTCAGAGACTTCATACAGGGTTGACTGCTAGTGTACTCAAGATTAATAAATGTAAATATGCATTAAACTGGTAACAGGTTTGTAATTAATGATACCAGGTGATCATTCGTAGATATTCTGGACAATGAAACACTACAGTGTATGATCTGTTTCTACATGTATCTTTTGTGCATATGCATTTGGCAAAACTTTCATTTTTCCCCCAAACTTTACTCCTTTCCTAAGGCGATTTTTGACTACCCGTTTTTTGATCTGTATTTATATCGTCCTGGTTCCTGTCATTTTTCAGGTGGGCAGTACACTCCAACAAGACAAAGGCAAGTTTGTTTGGAAAAATTAAAAAAAAAAAAATTGTTTGAAAGTTGTGTTGGTTGTATTTCAAGTGCATAACAACTAAACATTTTGTCAGTTGCACCACAAAGTAATATACCATCCACAGACTTTAGAAACGTGGCACATCTGTTTGTGGTGCAGCAACTATCCACAATAAATTAGTTTGTGATACAAACGACAATTTGGGAGAGAATGGATAAAATGCAGTTTCAGGACACAAACTCAACTTCAGATTTCAGATACTTTATAAATGTTGCACATCAAGATCAGTTCGAATTCAAAAAGTCGTTGATGAGTCAAAAAAACATCATCAGCTAGCAGTGCCGTTTTTTGAATTTATGTAATTCATTTTGTGTCACTACACAGGTCACAAGATGGCAGCCCTCCTAAACAACATGGCAAGGTGGATTGACCAACAGATGGCAAACTGACAGTAAAAAAAAATCATTTTGAAACTATTGGACCTTCAGGACCATCTGAGGTTTCCTGAAGGGAACAAGGTACAGAGGGGTTGTCTGCAGTGTCTTTCTTGCCATGAGGTGGCCCTGAACATCACCTCAAGGAAATGGATTAACTGCTTGTATTGCCAGCCCGTCTCGTAGATCAAAGAGTTGCCTCAGGGTAGACCGCTGCTTGGCAAAAACCTCTCTCATTCACCCAGTTCTTGTGTCTAAAACTATTAACTTGAACTGTACACCAAATATTGTGACATTTTAATGCTTTGTCTTTGATCAGAAATGTACTGTAATGCACATTTGTTCTTGACAGATTTTATACATATCAAAATATACATATTTATATAATTTATTCATAGTGACATATTTAGTACTCTTGATTTCGGTTTCCATGTAAACAATTGCGCTACTTTGGGTACTTGGAAATTGATTTGGTTTCATTTGTTTATTTTGAACTCTGTGTGATTTTTCTTTGGCAAAGCTCATAAGATACTTCCATAGTGTGCTTGTTGAGATGTTTGATAGCAGTAAATCATCGCATTTCTTTGCTGTAATTTGAGGTGAGCAGTTTAAGAAATGGTACGTGACTGGAAAACCAATGAGCCAAGTGATTGCGTATATGAAAAGTTATACACCACTACGATCAAGGTCAAACTTTGCACAGATGAAGCAGGTGTTACTTGAAGGGTTCCTGCAGAGTTCCATGTCAGCCTTTGTGGAGTGATATAACTTCTATGTGTGAAATAAAATGGAATATGTACCCAAGGGTTTTGGAGCTGAAGTTTTAGGAAAGAAATAAACTGATGTAAAAAACATCTGATTTATATCTTAATACTTGGTTTCAAGTACCTTCTGTGGAGACAAAATTGCAATTGCTTTACTCTTTCAAATGAATCATGCACTCAGTGTGAAGAGTAACACTAACCATCCCTGTACTTAATTAATGTGTTTCTGTGCCAAAACTGACCATTTCAAGCAACTGAACATTATATTTGGTATCTCTTTGTGAGATAATTTTTGCATTTGGGCAAGATGATCAATTATTGCCCTTGATCTCGCGTGTGACCACATTGAGTTATTGCCGTAATTTCTGTGGAAACCTTTAACCCAAGCCCCCCACGAGCTCTCGGCCAAAATCAAATGCAGTGCAGTAGAAGTAATCACACATTTTGTACTTTAACAAAACTTGACTCCCAAGCCAAGTTTAATAAACAGAGGTGGCTGGGAAGTACAGTTAAGGGGTAACTTCACAGAGCTGCTTACGTAGAGAAATCTGCACAGCATATACAATGCATTCTTAGTAAAAACAGGTTACCGGCCAAAAGCTGAACACTTGACACTGGCTCCCTGGTCAATTTGCTCCATATCAATTTGCTCTGTAAAACTTTCTGCTGAATGAAACTGAGTCTTAAATCCACTGAACTGCTGCAACATTAGATGAAGATGTTTAAGAATGGGGATGGTTTGATGAAGTTAGAATTGGTAGTGTATTTCTCAAAGTCACCTTTTCCCTCCTTTGCTATGTCTCAGCTTGGTCTGGCGGAAGCACCAGCAAGACTTGTAGGTCCATTACGTTGGTTCCAGTCAAACCAGTTTTCAGTAAATCCTTTCCGTCATTCAGTTGACTGTAGAACGAATAGGAATCATTATTCTTAAGTACGGTTTCCGCATCAATTCCTGATTGGCTGGCCAGAGTCACCTGACTGGGATCGGCCAATGCACCGGCAGCATCAGTTGGTCCATCTTGGCCATCAGTTCCAGCGCTGAGGAACACAGCACGGTAGCCATCATGCAGGAGTTTCTCAAGATCGGATTGGCGTTTCATTGCCAAGGCGACAGCCAATGACATCTCTTGGTTTCTTCCGCCCCTGCCTTTGCCTGTCACGGCCACCGTTGTTTCACCAGCGCCAATCAAACATATTGGTGCTTTCCTACTGTAGGCAGTGTCTACAATAGCTTGGATTTTTTCAAGGGTTTCTGCCTGAAGTCCATGCAGCCTGATGAGGTCTTGACCAAGCGTCTTCATGTTGTGGTTAGCACATCCTCTTTGCTTTACATTGTACGATTCACAGGAGTAAGCTGCCATTTCAACAAACATCTCCCCAACTTTTCTGGCCTCCCCTGAAAGGTCGGTTGAAATCAACATGGCCGCATAGCCCAAGTCCTCGGCATATCTTTTAGCATGCTCTGCAGCCATTTCATTATGTCCGATGCAGAGGTTCAGGACGTGGTCACAAGACGCGGATTCTGGTTTCTCAATGGCTGCGTCTGCGACAACCTTCTCTTGAAGGAAACGGAAGACAGATTTGGGGATGGCGTCTGCTGCTCCAAGACTTGAAATGATGTCCAGGCAATCTTGTGGTGTGGAGTCATCTCGTATGGTAGGCCCACTGGCGATCATGTCTAGCTGGTTACCAATGATGTCCGACAAAATAAGACTGATCACCTGGAAACAATACAAAGTAAACAAATATGTATATATGCAAGTTAACAATGACCACGATATTAGGGCTAATCAATACTCAAAACCAGTTGCAGATGGCAGTGTTGGAGTCAAATCCATCATAAGCCCTTTCACAAGTCCCTTCACATATCCAGTCACAAGGCAAGTTATAAGTAACGGTGAACAATGACAAAGGAGTGCTTTTGTCACAGTTCATTTGAATAGCTCGTGAATTGGCTTAAGACTGAATGACTTCTGATGGACTTGTGCTGGACTTACCGGGACTGGTAGGGACTTGTGATGGACTCAAAACAACACAGGCAGATGGTATTATTTTTACTGGAAACCCTGACTTCTTAAAAAAGGCAACACATGTTGGTCCACTTTCAAAACATAGCAAAATGTCACAACTACTGAGGCAAGATATACTGGCCTACTTTTAAAACACGGACAAATGTCATAAAAATTGAGACTTGTTGAGAGTCATTTGAACAACATTTGTACAATATCTTACCCCAATTTCATATTTCACAACACTCAAAGCTGTCTCTGAGGACCAATTACTGTCTACAACAGGCTTTGTACAGTAGCTGAGTTCAACGCAAAGTCGACCTCCACAGACTTTTCAGACACTGCGTGTTTTTAAACCAAACACAGGATGAGGCCGGCATACAGCTCTGCCGTCTGAGACCCTAGGACTGGTGAACAATTTACTCTTTCAGTACCCCTAGGGTAGGAAATGATTAAATCCTAGGTATGGCACTAAGGTAAGAGGAATAAGTTACTGGTTTCCTGCCCAGCAAAGGATTTTGAAGATAGCAGCAGGTGAGTTCAGCTAGCCTCACCTGGGCAGGATAGGCTAGCTGGCCTAGTCTGCCGCCCTTCAGTCTCGACAGGTGCTTCCTGATAGTGTTCAGCTCGGCGATGGTGCAGCCCCTTCTGGCAAGGGTCCTCGATACCTCGTACACATCCTGCAGAGTGATTGGGGGGGTGGGGGCTGGGAGAAGAGCCGAACCGCCACCTGGGCGGTAGGGGAAATAAGAAAGACATGTTAAAAGTTAAACAGACTCAGTCAATACAAGGGCTTGGGAGTAAAATATAAATGAAGGCAATTCCCAAGGCCACAACTGACTGACCTACCTCAAGGACTGGTATTGGAGTTTGACTCAGTGAAAAGCTGTTTCATACATACATTTGTCCCGTTTTTCAAGATTAAAGCAAGCTCAGTATTCAAGCACATTTCTTGAGTCTACTCCCTGGCAGCTCAGTACACGTCATTTTCCATTTTCCACTTTGCTCTTTGACCTCTCACCTGACACAAGAACAATCAGCAGGTCCCCCTCGCCGAGCCCCTCGGTCAGCTCGGTAATTCTCTCTGCTGCCCGCTGAGAGTCGCTGTCGGGAAGGTTGTTCTTGGCTCCTTCAATGATTGTGACTTTGGATGCAGCAGATGGCAACAGGTCGCTGCAGAGTAGTTGAACAGCGCCGAACAATGTAAAAAACTGTACCGGAAAAGTACCTCAAAATTTGGCATAAATTTAACATAATGTGGTGAATATGAATCTCTAGTTGTAACACAAATACAAAGATGATAACGATGGTGTGAAATCATCAAATAGTTTTGGGCCACTGGTTGAGGGCTTGTTACATCTAATCAAGGATGGATCCAGAACCAAATTAAAAGGGGAGGGGGGCCTTGGGGGGAATTTGAAATTTTTTTGGTAACCTTCTATGGCCTCTCCAAGGGGGAGGCTACATTCTGGGGCTTTTATCACACTTTTGGACAAGAGGGAAACCAAACAATTGCCTTTCATAATTAATTAAAATTGGACTATTCTGGGGGGGAAGGGGGAAGCCCCTGCAAACCCTCATCCATCCTTGAACCTGACCATGGGGTAAGAAATTTGAATCCTTCAGCTGGTTACATGTTGCAACTTTTTCAAATGAATATACTACATTAGGGAATCTGACTGAGATATGGTCCCCAGCGAGTGCGCTCTACTGCTGAGAGCAAGCTTGTTCGAGGACCATCGGTCAACTAGTGGTTTCTCTGTGACATGACCGAGCCTGCTCTCTAATCCTGCGTGTGAGCAATTCCTCATCTAACTAAAGTAACAAGTTATCACAAAGCTTCCATGTTATGCACTGAGATACACCCAAACTGATCACCAGAATGTGTCCATCTCCAGTACGAAGGCCCCGGAGAGTCAACCAGAAAAGTCTATCAACATGTTATGAGCACTAAATCAAAGTCAGTCAAATTACTGATCACGACAGGTCTTCATCAACTTTGCTCCCAACTGTTTTATTTCAGTCTGTGACAGTGTTCAAGCGTGCTCAGATTGACCGACAGAATGGGCTCACTTTGACTGAACATACATTCTTCCAGCCTTTTTGAGGGCTTCTTGTATGCCAAAGGGCACGCTGGCAACACCAAGCTGGATGTGTTCCCCAAGGATGTCATCCACGGCCCCCACCATGCCGATAACAGCCTTGCCAAAGCCTACAACGTACACATTGTGGTCAACCTGTTGGAATACATGTATGAGATGTTACAACATGGGACGGGAATGCAAACTTGGTCTAATATCATGGAGTTGCTAAGCATTATGTGAATGCTTTTACTACATTTCTGGAGCAAGTGACCCAAAGTTAAATAAGCACTACACAGCACGCTGGGCAGACTTGATAACACTGGCCAATAGGCCCATAGGCCCATATACTGATGATGTTGGGCTTTGAACACATGTACACTTTTCTACGGAGCTCTGAACCTGTCGTCCCCACTCAACGCCTGTAAGAAAGCATGCACGCAAACAAAGCAGGATTTCATCAGCACATGGGCACCTGGTTCGGTCCCTCCTCGTCACTGTATCCTGCTCTTCCGAACGTGAACCGACAAGGATCACTATACATACACTGCAAAAGCTGTTATAGCATTTTTGATCATTACCTTGTACTGTTTCCCACTGACAGTTAGACAGTTACCGTGGCAACTGAGGGTCTTGGCAACCATGCGATGAGGCAGCACTGCATCCACACCAGCGGCAAAGATGCTCCTGGCATCTCGCTTCAGCTGGTCAGTTGTAACATCCTGGAGAAAAAATTCAACAAAAACAAAAAGGTGGTCCATATATAATTCTTCCTTGAAATTAAACAGAAACGCAAACATAGTTTTGAAATCAAGAACCAGACAAATTTCTTCCAAAAAAGCTCATGTGTCACTCAACAACTGACATGGAAAGCACTGTTTATGCTGGCACAAGTTCACTCTCCCATGGCCTTCAAAATCCATGCTGGGGTGGGTTTCAGAGGATTTTTTTTCAGAATTGAAGCTGTTATGCCCAACTATGGCCTAGGCCCCAACAATAGTTTGGCCCGGCCAAACTACAGCCCAAAGATACATGTAGTTGGTACTGAGGCTATAGTTGGAACATAACAGAACCAGTAATCACTATTACTCTCCTGCTTGATGAAATTTAAAGCAAAATATCAAGTACAAAGAATGTACCAAGTGCTAGTTTTTGCACTGTGGAAGATTTGGGAATGGAAGAGTTTCGAGTCAAAAATACCAAGAAAATTACAATTTGGGTAAATCATATTTGGTTTATTTACCATACTTAGGTTTTTGAATGTGGGCTTCGTGTGTCTAGGCAGGGTCAAAACTTTGGGCAGAGTCCGCCTCAGACCGATTCCACAGAAGAAAAGCAGTGTCGCCATCTATTCACCAATGAAGGGACAGGTCTGTGATCAAGCACCATTAATCCAACGTTGTAGCACAGTATCATACGGCCTATCTGATGCTTGTCAGATCCCTGTATTGTTAAACATGGTCTACCATTCAATTAAACATGTTAAAAATGGCCGGGATTTTTGCAAGATACACTTTATCTTTGGATTATATTTTTTCAATGAGGCAAGCCATGAGAATGAAAGTTTTAGATTTGTGTCTGGAACATTTTGGGAAAGCGTGAGGCTTTTGTCCTTATTCATTAGGCTTTTATTTTTAGCAAGACGGTGTGCGTACCGCTAGTGGCCATGCATGGTGCATACCCAGAGAAGCGCGTATGCATGTATCAGAGAATTTAATCGTTTGTGTAGTAGGGCCTAGGTAGGTATGTGCAAGTACCTAGGTATGCGCATTTTAAATCTTTTTTCTTTTACTGTAGCTTTATGATTTGGGATTTGACATTTTTGGGGGATATACTTTTTATGAAAATAATGATTTTTTTCGGCGGGGTGTTTTGGAGCATGCATGCCGTGGACGCAAATCTCAAACTTTCACTGTCGTGGCCTAATATGCTCTTACTAGGTCTTCCTCAAGTTGTACTGCCTACTGATGTCTAAAATCTTGGAACTGATAAATGATCCTATTTGAGCCCCTGCTGGCATAACCCCCATTAATTATATGTCCAAGCTGACTCGGTCAATGACCGATCCTACTACTAGTACTGTGACCCCCATTCACCATGTTTATTACATTTGTTTCAACGGTGTGTAGGCCCATATAGGAAGAGGCTGGACTGTCCTTTCACTTTTGGCAGCTTTTTAGGCCTATTCGACTGTCCACTGCAGTACAAACATGTCATGACGAACGCAGGAGCGCGGTACATGACGATGACCATGATGAACCCCCGATCATGAACATGTACTGTCATGACTGTGAATGTGATGTACATGTACTATCATGTAGGTGAACAAAACCAATGCCCCTCTTCGGCCAATCGAAAAAGTAACTATGACAGACGAAAGCAAATACGTGAACTACATGATAACTGAAAAAAGCAATCACTTGATGTTCCTGCGCTGCTGCGCCTTCGCCTGGTCATACTCGGCAGGTATATTTACATAAGTATATACATGTTTGTACATGTACTCTGCAACACAATCTGACAACGCACGTTTGACGCAGTCGGGGAGCCAAGCCACAAACCACAAACCAGGAAGGTTGTTTGGGAACCAGACTGAACGGATTGACGTCAATGAGGGCGCTCTTCTTACACATGGTTTATTTAGAAGAAGCACGAGATGTGAAAATTTCGCTGATTGTACGCCGAAGGCACAAGTAAATTCAATGGACATTTTGCATGAATTTAGGTGACGCTTTTACAGCTTTTCACTCATAAACTCACAGGCCATTTACCAAGGATAATCTGAGATCGTATCTTCGTGGTGGACGGGGTTCACAACAGCGGGAAAAAATGAAGCTCTCTGACTCTGTGATGCGAAGCTTTCGCGTGGCCAAATTGTACAAGGACCAGAACACTGAACGCATCAACAGCATTGACTTCTCGCACAATGGAGAGACAATGATATCCAGTAGCGAAGATGACTCTATTGTCATTTATGACTGCTTGGAGGGAAAGTATGTGTTAGACCGGGTACACTGAATTTTAATTTGGCCGTGGATAATATGTTCAATGGCATTTCGCAATAGTGCACGCCTCCAAGAGTTTGCAATGCATTGACCAATCACAACGTAAAATTAAATATCTGTCAACCCTTTCCAAATGTACATTGGGTCAACAGTTTTTGCCTATTGTGATTGGTCAATGCATTGCAAACTCTTGGAAGCACACTATTGTGAATCGCCCCTATTACTTTTTCATGGCATGATTTAATGCACGGAGCATGTTAACCTTGTGGGGAATGTTGGAGACAACATGGAGTTGTGATTTACAGTTCTGGAACAAGCTGAAGATTTTGAGAGATCTAACACCACTATGTCTACTTCTAGTCCAAGCAGCCAAGTAACTTGGACCCTACAAATNCTAACCCCCTAAGGGTCGCTGGCCCTAACCTTCCCCATTCACACAAACTGTTTTTTGGCAAAATTAAATAGAGCTATGCAATGCCTACAACTTGTTGTAATCATTTTTTCCAAATCGGCTGAAATCAGCCAAATCACGAAGATTTTCCCAGAGGCATATTTCAACTAAACCACATTTTCACGAAGAGACAAATTTTACTCTGGAAATGTGTACAAATGTAACAATTTTGCAGCTGGCACGCACTATAGCAAGATAGCAAGCATTTTCATGAATAGACAAAAGTCACATGAATTTTAACATTTTCATGAAGAGGTGAATTTGTTTGTTTACAAAATAAACAATTTTAATTAACATGTGAATATTATTTGGCAGTTTGGCAGAGTTGTGTTGTTTCAAATCCCCTCTTTCATGCAGTAGTATTACTAAAGTCAAAGGCATGGTAAATAAGCATTTGAACGAGAGACAAACTTCACATACGATTTTCTCAAAAAGTCTTATTCTAGTGATATCAAAAAATTTGTCCCTTTGTGAAATGAACGGTGAAATTTTATTTTCAAAAAAGTTCTAAAAAAAAAGATAGTTGAAATAATACCACCCAAAAAAATCTCAAGGAAAAAAAAAGTGAGCAAAATTATTTCAAAAACCCAGTTCCCTTTTTTTTCATTGGACCAGGTCGCTTGGAAAGAAAACCTACATCTTTCTCTGAAACTTTCACTTCATATATCTTGTGCATAAAAAAGCTTTCTGTCCCTTTCAATTTTTATGTACGTTTGTAGAAAGCCGAAGTTATTCCTAGTACATGATCGCGCTTGTATGAACTAAACTACGCATGGAACTACACGGCGTACGCATACATGTACCTACATGTACAGGTCTCAGTCATCAGCCATAATGGCTGACGAATGAGACTTTTAGGTTTGCCATAATGGCTGGTGAACAAACCTTGTAGGTTTTTGTAATGGACAGGATCAAAGGTTGATGGGTTTTGCACTTGAGCAAGCATTGCTCGTCATGCTTAGTAGAGTTTGATCTTCTAGTTGCATTATGTAGAACGTACTAGCTTGATCATTGGAGAAAAGGGGATGTACAAGTATTTTGCTAAAGGGTCATTCCATATGAACTCAACCAAAGTCTGGAAATCGTCCATGGTCACCTGTTCAGATTTGGCTCAGTTTTTAAAAAAAGAAGCAGCAAATTCATGGTGAGTGACCACATGTAAAGCTGTAGGCTTCAACTCCCAAGGGTTCCTAAGATAAACCTCCCCCAAACTGAGAGTCACGCCCACTGTTTACATGCGCGAACCAAGAAAAATAATTTGCAACGGGTTTTGGAGGCCAAATCTCCAAAACGAATCAGAAATAGATTTGGCATGTAGTTGCCTTTAAAAAAAATATTGGAGTGAAATCTGAGTCGGTCACCATGGCACCTCTTGTTGAGTTCATATGGAATGATCTTAAAACAGGTCAGTGCAAGCAGTCTTTACTGTTGGAATGTACATACTGCATGTATCAGTACCTACTAGTATGTGTATGCATACTTGAGTGCGTGAAATTAGGCTAAAAATGTGGTCTGACAAACACTACCACAAACAATTTTGTTCAGCAATTACCAGCTTTTGATTTAACAGAATACACTCTTTCCCTGTTTCAGTGCCCCTCCTGGTCTCTCCTCGGCGCATCTGAAGCCGTTTGGTTGCCTCTTTTTATCTTAAGATAGTATTTTAGTGTGCTATCTCTTTCAAGACGCACTTCCGTCATACTGTAATACACTCAGGCTTTAACCTCGTGTAAGGTCTAGGCAATAGACCTCACCACTGTTTAGCTGTCAAGGAAAAGAAAAGGCAGTTGTCAGCGGGACTTCGAAACCGGCGAGGCCTCCACTTAGACAGCTGTGGGGTCGCTGGATGGCACTATTTGAAAAAAGTTAAAAGGCTCCTTGATTGATGCCACGATATAACGTCTTTCAGGATGATGTTTTTGTATGTGATTACCCTGATGTGCTTGAAGTCTTTTGGAGGGTTGAATAATAATGAATAATTTAACATGTCCAAATTTTAGCATTCCAGAGGGGCACAGAATAACTGGTCCACAGAATGAACGCGTGCGTCATTGCTTAAAGGAACTTGGTTCATTTATTCCATCCTTAGACCTAAGAAGACACTGTACAGTAAAAAGTATGGTGTGGACATGATCCGATTCACGCATGCGGTCAACACGGTCATCTACACCTCCAATAAAATGGACGACAACATCCGATATCTCTCGCTGCACGACAATAAGTATATCAGATACTTCTCTGGGCATACTAAGAAGTAAGTTTGAAATGTCTGACTTGTGGCCTCACCTCCTAAAACCTTTAGGCAGCAAGCTGTGAAAGCAGCATTGTGCAAGCACAGAGGGTTTGCATGGCTGCCATCTTGTAGGCCAGTGCTTTTGTTACACAGGGTATCCACACAGGAGGTTTCCCTGTGGAACAAAAGAACTGCCCTGCAAGATGGCTACCGTGCAAAGCCTGTATTGTAACTGTTGCAAACTGTGCTAAACTATAAAATGCTTAACCGCCAATGTTCTTGAAGCTTCTGCATGCATTTTGGAATCTTATTGTCGTAACACCTTTTGTTGAGGTTAGTCTATTCCCAGAGGTTGCTGTGGTGTTTAGTGAGCCAACTGCTTGTGGTCTGTCCTGAAATGGGCTAAGGATTCATATGCAGAAAATGTACATATGTACTTCACAGTGGCGTAGCTAGGATTTCACTAGTGGGAGGGCACAAAGGGGCACCGGCATCTTATGGTGGGGGGGGCACAAGCTTTCAGTGATGTGTTTTTTGGGGGCAAGTTTTTGTTACCCTTGTTCAATATCCATTCATCCATTTTTTTCAGGGGGGAGGGGGGCACCTGGGGTACCCCCCGTGGCTGGTCACGGGGAGAGGGGGAGTTGGATGGGGAGGCTTGTACCCCACTTGTACTTCATACAACATTTGTTCAGTACTTATTTTTGTTTTGCCTTGCCATGTAAAAATTACAATACCGCTGTAACTGAAACTCAACTGAAACTGATGAAGTTGGTTCATGCTCTTGTCCGATGTATGAGGAGTCCATTTACATGTACAACATATGTACCTTTAATAATGCTAGTCATCACTCACTGTATACTCGCTCAGAAATAAGAAACTTGTAAAAACAATCCATGTTTGAGGTGTGTTTGTGATATGTATGTATTTTGGGTTGTATGTTTAAACTCTTGTCTTTTCAGAGTGGTCAGTTTAAGCATGTCTCCGATAGATGATAGTTTCCTGTCCGGATCATTGGACAAGACTGTCAGACTGTGGGACCTCAGGTCACCAAATTGCCAGGTAAAAAAAAGACGTGCATAACTGAGAGTGAAAACTTTCATCAGAATGATAAATATTTTAGAACAATATTTTTTTTTACTATTTCATGATTGGTGTGTACTTTCAAGCCTCACTTTCAGTTTTTTTCTCTACATCTACAACAGGCTTCAAGCACTCACCATCTTCATCTAAGCTATGTTTGATGACATTTGAAATTATTAATCAGAGTGGATCATGCTAAATTGTCACAAAGTTTCCTTTTATTGCTTTCATTTCTACCCTCGAGTTGAAAACTGGAAGAGGTAACCTCGCTTTCAATTTCAATATGGCCGACCCATGTATCGGGTATACGTTATTGAAATCTGAAAGGTAGTGTAAATTTGCTTAAATTCATTTCAGCAATTTTCACCGCTTTTTGTCCTTGAAATATTTTATATTGTCTAGGGTCTAATGCATTTACAAGGCAGACCAGTTGCGTCCTTCGATCCAGAAGGTCTTATCTTTGCCTGTGGCGTCAACTCGGAACTTATCAAACTGTACGACTTACGGTCGTTTGACAAGGTACGCTTCCCATCAGACTCGTTCCATTTTGAAATATTTCATCATTTTTTTGTACAACCGATGTAGTCCTGTTTTTATTCTAGATTTTTAGTCTAGGTCTAGATATATGTGATTACTAATCCACCATGAGCAGAAGCACCCCTTCATCAGTTGAAAAGGGCCATGCTGGTAGGGGGTGTTCATTTTGTTGGTAGTGATGACGCCACCCATGATGCAGTGCATGCACTTCATAGTTGATTGTTGACCCCTGCACCCCGGCAACCGTCGACAGCCGCAGCTTTGTGTGAGGATTAGTGCATACCACACATACATTCTATTCATAGTGCACGTGCGATTTCAATGTGGGCCTGCTGCCGGACAGGGCTTTGCATACCGGGCATACTGCATCTTAGCAGTTGCGGTCAAAAGAATCCCGGCGTTAAGGGGGTTAACCAGCAAGACTGGCGAAGTGCAGCTCACACAGAAGGTACCTCCATTGCTAGGAAAACGATGCCCTCTCTTGGTCCCACTTTGGGTGGATGAGTCTGAGTGATTTATGCCTGGGTCAGTGGTTCAGATTCATGTCAAGAAATTAGGCTGCATTTGACATTTTTTGGAGTTTACCTTTATTCCCCGGAGCCTTCCTGCAACCATCTTCTTGCAGGAAAATTATTGCACACTCTTTGTGTATGTATTTCAAGTTTAATAGGCTTCAGTCTTTGTCTGGCTCTGCCCTCCTCAATCTTGCAAAATCTTCTAAAACCTGGCTGATTTTGCAGGAACTCGGACTGCTAGGGTCAGAAGACATACATAGCACTCCGCTGTTTAAAAAACCTACTTGCAGGAGACATTTCTAGGAAGGTTGAGCATTAGCTAGGTTTTGCTTCGGTCCAAAACCTCCTAGTTTTTTTTTTTGTTAAAACGTGAAGATAATGGAAACCTTATTAAACTGAACTACTTTGTGATACCACACTGGTCACTAGTCACAGATTGCTGAGTCGGCGTCCCAATCCCCCTCCTAGCAAATTAGCAAATAATTTCAAAGCAAGAAAACTCTCCGAAAGTGATCAGGTTTTGACTTTAAACAAATCTTTGCGTGGCATTTTTTTGGCACAGCTGGAAAATTGTTTATGCCCGTGTTATATTAAGATCCATTAATGCGGACCCTGGTTCTGTTGTTGAATCTCTCGTCTTGTGTACTAATGGCATTTGCTTTGTAATCCCTTCGTTTTTCCTCCAGACAAATTCTGTAGTTGATACTTCCTTTATAGAACAAAGACCAAAGTGAATTTCACTTCCTTATTGCCTCACACCTTCCTGTTACCTCATGACTTATGTGCAGCTGAAGTGCTGCCGATAGGTCCTGGTTTTGGGGTGAGGGGCCACCGTGGTATCATGTGACCAGTGTTTCTCTTTGAAACGTTGGAATCGGTAAAGGGTTGGATAGCGACAGACACCTACTGTTTTGAGCCCAGAAGATTAAAGTTTATAATGGCTTGCTTCTTGATGATAATGAGATGACTGTTTAAATTCTTTCAAAGGGTGACCTGCTGGAAGTGCTAGTGATACATGTATTTATTTGAGGTCCATGTGTTAAAGGATTGGATGGAAAAGTTAGAGAAAAAAAGTTGAATATTATCTTTCTTTTTCAAAAATATGATTGAAAGTTGCCATCCTTAGATATCACTAAAAGATTACAGTCTTTCGTCTTGCCATTCAGAGGCCTAGGCAACTTCGGAAACATTCTGGGGTACATCAATGGTCTGTTTCCTGTGTCTCCTTCAGGGTCCCTTCACGACCTTCAGGCTCCAGCAAGATCGGGACTGCGACTGGACGCAGCTGAAGTTCAGCGCCGACGGCAAGCTGATCCTGATATCCACCAACGGCGCGGTCATCCGGCTGGTGGATGCGTTTAGCGGACAGCCCAAGCAGACATTCATGGTGAGCAATTGTTGGATCTTTTTTGGCCAGATTCAGTTTACTGGTCAGGGAAATCCCAGCATGGCACCACAAGGTTATTCAACAAGATTTCCAATCATTTCAACCGGAAAAAAACAACTTTTAGCTCAATTCACTGTAAAGGTAATTTTGATGAACAAATAGCAATAAGTGTAATTTTAAAAATGCGAAAATGAAACTTTAAAACTTGTTATCATTGAAAACTGTGAGCCAGCATTCCCCAGATAGATAAGACTTGTAATATGAGGAATATAAAAAACTTGGTGAACCAGTAGTAAGACATCTGTACTAGCGAGTAAGGGGCCATGGATCTGAGCCCCACCTAGTGTGTGAACTTCGTTCACAAACTCTAAGAAAGCACTGAGGATGTGTGGTGCTTATAAGTTACATTTGTAAAGGGTGAAGCGTAAAATTAAAGTTTATAAGACTAGAATAGAAGACAGTCATAATTTCCAACCATCTGTGGATGGGTAAGTTTAATACTTACATTCTCAGATTGGCTGTTAGTTTCAGTTGAAAGGGAAATAAAAGTGCAGTTTTGTCAGTATTCCTTGTGTGCAAGCGTTTGGTCTCATAGAAACCAAAACTTTATTTCCTGGCTATCTAAATCTTGTTAAGATGGGAATTGCCAATAACTGAAACATGTCACTTGCAGACCTGCACGGTCATTACATTCAGACATGTCCATGATGAAAGGTGGAACAGGCTTTTTATAGGCTTAGTGAGTCCTGTTTTTGCCCTTGTGAGTCCGTTACTTGTCCTTTTACGTCCATTTTGGAAATCTTACAAAGCTGTTTCAGAATGATTGATGTGGCTGTTTTTGGTGTGGAATTTTGTTTTGACATGATCTATATTAAACACCTGGTCTGTTGATTTATTAAGATGCAGATCTCGTAAGTCTTAAATTTGATTCTGCAGGGTCATCTCAATCAGAAGGGGTTGTTGTTAGAGTCGTCGTTCAGTCCAGATGCAAAATATGTCTTGTCAGGTAAGCCGAGAAAAGACTGACCTGTGACATAATGTTTTGGGTCTTATGCAGTGTGAACGATTTAAAATGAGTGTTTCTTTACCATGAAGTTGATCAAAGTTCACATTTTGCATTCCAACCAACCTGTAATTGTTTAGATGTACTAGGGTTCCCAAGTCTCTCTAGTGACAATTTCAGAAATCCTTTCTCCAGCAGCTTTCAGACAGCATGCTTGCGTTGTTCACAGTGAAAGTGTTCACTTTGTTCATTCCTTAGGGTCCCAGGATGGCAAAGTGCATGTCTGGAATGCAGAGAACGGCACCAAGACGGCCGTGCTGGAGTCCAAGCACTGCGAGTCGCCCATGCACTGCGTCCAGTTCAACCCCAAATTCATGATGCTGGCCACGGCGGCGCAGCACATGGTATGCACACCAAACCCTGTCGTAACGAAACATCGTCATCTTGGATTGAATCAGTCATTAGTGTCTTTTTGTTATGTCATGGCTATGAGCTGGCTATGTCATATAACATCGAAGTCTTCAGTCTGAAACACCCTGTCATTGTGCCAGACATCTGTCCAGTTGAACTTACTAAGGGCATTAATCACACTCAAATGGTTTTTTTTTTTGGACCAGATGAAGTAATCTGTCAGAAAACGTCAACCACTGAAGGCTGTGCAAAGCTTCACTTTCCTTTTATCCCTCATTCCTTCATTTCCTCATTTTTGCTACAAAACTTCCTGAAACCTCTTAAAATGTAAAATTCACCGCAGTCCTAGAGCCCAATGACACATTCTTTTTTACATGAAATTTGACGGAGTATCAATAACCATATTTAATGTTAGTGGCTGGGCTGTTCCCTTCTGGAATTCAAACCCTTCAAAATTTACACAAAGGTTTGGATGATTTGCTGGATTTAAGAGGAAAGGGCTGGTTACAGTTACTTTACAGAGGGATTGATGCCTCTTGCACAAACCATGGGCTATTAAGGTTCTGCACAGTTGTGGATTTGGCAGGATTCAGAAAGTTGAATTCTCCCATATCGTCCTATTTGGCAGGTTTTGAATTATCTTGGAATGTTGTGGTTGACAGTAGTTTTGTATGTTGTGTTACACAGGCTTTCTGGTTACCAAGCATAGACGAATGAGATCCCCCACAGCGTAATCATTCCCCAGAAGTATTAACGGACAAAGCAAGTGCTGCGTCGTGCTGACTAACTCAGTGTGCTTGTTAAGAGCTGTGTTGAAGTCCCGGCTGCGGACAGCCACACCAAAACCAGAGATGCAAGAACTGTAGGCAATCTCAGGACACCTCACAGGGTTCAACAAGACATTGGAGCATTGCGCTGGAGCGTCCATTTTTCTTGACAGCACAGTGATGTTATTATTTGGGTCGAGATGTATGTACCTCATCGAATCAACCGCCACAGAGTACATCTTCCTTAATGGCCTGTTAAAATTTTTTTATTGGATCGTAGGCTAGAGTTGTAACTGAAGTGAGGTTTGTCACGGTTTTACAAAAGTGAGGGAACTAACTCAGCCTGGCACGGTTTAAAAGTCATGATGAGAATAAGGTCTAATTTAGAGACGGACTATGACACAGTGCATAGGTTTTTTGGTTTTGTTTTCATTTTGTAAAAGTTTTTTAATATATTTGTTTAGTTTTGTGGCTACTGAATTTTATCCCAGCAGTTTCTGGCCTCTGTACAGTGACAAACTTCATCAGAAATCAGATCTTTGTTGTAGTTGGGTACTTTCAAGGAGGGCACCAATTTCTTTGCCAAATATTGAATTGGTTAGGAGGGAAAAAGATGTGGGCCTTGGAGAGTAAATGCACAAAGGTAAAATCCCAAATAAAACGACTTCAGACCGTCACTGTTCAATGGAATTTAATGTTGTGTGATAAAAGTACTCAAAGTACTTGACCGATTACTTTTCTCCGTAAAACTGAAGTTTTACAAAAATGGGAGTGCCTGATCTTACATTTCTTTTGTCATCTTACCTTTGTGCATTTACCATGCATTGCCCTGGTCTCAAGCTTTGTTCCTTCCTAACCAGTTCAATATTTGGCAGTGAATTTTGCACTCAAAGTACTCAATTACAACACTAACGAAAACCAGATGAAGAAAAAACTGTTTCTTTTGCAAGTGGGCAAACCTGTCTACTGACTCATAAAGTATGTGATCAAGGTGAGACTAATAGCAGAACTGGCATACAGTGTACCTGTGAGTGAGCACGTTATGTCATGTGTAAGCCATGTGAAATGTAAATATGTATATGCTAAAACTTTAGCTTAGAAATGACTTGACAGGTGAACAGTGTTGTAAGCAAGGAATAGCATCATTCGCAACACAAGGCTCCAGAGTATACCCATGAAAATGTCAACTATATTGTGAGGCCCTGCGCCAGATGTAAGCGTTTCCTGCATTGTTTATTTAAATCAATCTCGGATGTTGATCCAAGTGTCATGCCAGTTGATTTCAATTTTTAATTTATATGTCTGAGGGGTGCATTTTGGGAAGTTTCTGATGTTGGCATGGGGTGTCACTGCTTGATGTGATGTTGGTGTTTTAGTGATAGAATAGGATGTATTAGTCTGAACGTACATTGTCGGCTCGAGTACATGTACATGAATGGAAAAATTGTGTACAGATGTCTTTATCTTCTGTCAAATACAAAGTTTGTTAGACTCGGTACAAGGAAAAAAAAATCACAATAATTACTCAACGAACTCACATGCTGTGAGAGCAGATATTGTAAGTCTCAGTCCATTTGCATTGACACAGATGGCTTCATCCATGTTATTGCAAAGTTTTGTGTCCTGGAGCTCTTGGTGTGGTACCCTGACTCACCGTAGACATGTGTGCATACGTCATGGGTAGGTCAGCCAAAGGGCAACAGCTTTAACCCAATCGTGCCAACAGATTATACCCAGCAAGAAATGAGACCGAGGGGTACCCCCCACATGTCCAATCC
>NW_019091519.1:340749-353516 GCF_001949145.1 Acanthaster planci
CTCCGTCTCATACCTCGCTGCATATGCAACAGATGCTGGAAGTTTGCCGGAACAAGATGTGTTGCGTTGAAAGTTGTAAGGCAGTGTCTTCACTAGTCCTGGAAAATACTAACACTCTTTGTGCACAGTTAACCTTTTATGATCCCTGAAATACAATTTAATTTTCACAAGAGAAATCCATAGATTGGTCCTACCGACCTTCTGCAAGACACGCTGGGAGAGCAGTTTTGTTTGGAAGGGGTATTTTGAAGTCTTTACTCCCTGCACATATGCAAGGCCTAAATTTGCCAGAGGATGTACTGTACTTATCTTTGTCTAGCCCTCGGCTGAAACAAATGTATTTCAATTTCGTTTCCCTTAGTGTCCCCCGACAAAGCCCTTCACCCCACATTTTTTACATGTAAATACCATCTTTGTTTTGTAAGAGGAAAGACAGGTCTTGCGACTCTTGCAATAAAAACTATGACTATCGGAGAATATAGTTTGTGTCAAGATTTCTTATTCTGGAGTAGGAGGGATCAGCATTTCTTATCTCATATATGTATTTTGTACTTGTGCATTATGTTTATGGGTATCTGTTGCTTTCTTTGTTTTCAGGGTTGATGATGGTCTAGGAAAAGATGACAGACTTCTTGAAAGGAAGAGACCAATTACAACAAAATATGCAAAAGTCTTCCTTTTAGAAATCATTTGCATTTTAATTTTGAACTAAAATCCGACTATACTTTTTTTTAAATTTTAAAATCAATGACAATATATCCTTTGGCAAACAGAAGAAAAGAAAACCCTTGTTAGAGAAAAAAAGTAAGAATTCAAGTTATAAAAGAAGTTAATACAGAAGAAAACCCTTGTTATCTATACCTAGAGAAAAAGCAAGAATTTGAAAGTTAAGATTTTTTTCAGTACATGTACTATAAAACTTTTGTTGGAATAATTAATATTACAAAATATAATCAGATTCACAAATATTTATGAAATCAATATGATGAGAAGTGGCAAAAATTACCAAAATCTAATAGTACTTGAATAGGTAAATTATTCTAATAGTACTTGAATAGGTAAATTAATGCACACTTATAAACAAAATTCATAATGGCCGGAGTACATACAAGCATCCTACACTGCTTTATTGCAATTTAAAAAAAACTTCTGATATGCCTGTACTGTCCAGTGCTTGATCTAAATTCTAGTGGTAGAAGCCACTTTCTGTGATAGAAACCAAACTGCTCCTATGCCTCAACAAATAAAATTCCTAAATTTGGGAAATTTAAATGCTCTCTACATAAAATTATAGAGACCTCCAATATTTCATTGGAATTTGATATCTGAAAGTAACAATCTTGGCACTTCATGTAACAAAAATACATTTTTTTCCTATGCTAACTTGGGCTAAGCTTGGGAGAACTTTAACATTACACTTCCCTTTATTTGTACACACAATGATATCCAATTACAGCATTTTTATACTTTATTGTACAGAAATGTTTTGTAGCAACTTAACAGACAAGATAAAATCAGTGTCACTCTAAAGATCAGTTGTTTGCCAAGGCAATATACTGAGATGGGATGGAGGAATCCCCAGCGTCCTTTTGAAATGAGACAAAAAAACCTCTTGGTTGGCAAAACGAGATCACAGCAAACGTTTGGAGAGGGTTGTCATGATTTACCAGCTGAGTATAAACCCAGCTCTAAATGAAAGTTCGGATGGTGGACATGAACAAAGTATTAAAGGCGACGCAATGGGAGCTAATCTCCATTTTAGTTTCCCACAGATGCAACTGCATTAAAGTGTCTTGCCTATGAATACGAGGACAATCATGCCTCTGCCTGCTTCAAACCCAATCTTGATTGGCTGCAAGTTTTCATGGAGGCAACTGTGGTAAAGACTTTTGAGCCACTTGGCAGCAACAAACATGTCTGTCTATTATTTCTCTTATTTTGAGCATGTGCACAGGAACTCAAATATGATGTAAACAAAGTGAACGGACTAGAGTACCGGTATCTGCCACCAGCGAGTTTTTCAAAAGTCTCCCATTGCAGTTAAGCATCTTGCTTATGGACATGAGGAGACTTCCCTGGCTGGGTTCAAACAACACATTACAAAAGGCAAAATACACTAACGCATCAACAATCAAGTTATGCGAGACACAGGAGACAAGGACTAGAATTTTACAATTAACTTCTAGTTTATGCTGTCTCTACCTCATGCAAAGTATGGCCTTGAAGTGGCAAGACGGGACACTTTCTAATTAGCTGTCATTTCTTTAAAAAACAAAAGAAGATAAAGTGATGTGCACAAATGACTCACAGGTACGCCGGGACATATGTACACACTCCATGTTTGTTTTCTATTCTTAAACACATACTGATCAAAACGAGATAAACTGCAATGCTACCTTTTCTTACTTCTGAGCATATGCAGCACCATTCATTCGAGGTCCTTGCTCAACTTCAAACACAGCACAACTGGAAGAACTCTTCAGCTTCACACATTACAGCATTTAGACTTTAACTGGCACATTTATCTCATCAGTATCCAGCTGCAAATAACATTATTACGATCCGCATTTAATGCAAATTTCATACATACAATAACAAGGCTGGAACAATTGCTCCATTGACTCATGACAGAGTCTTTCTTCAAGCGTTTTTATCCGTTTGATCCTGGCATTGTGTTACAAGGCGCTGTGCTCTGTGCATTTCGCATCGGTCTGAGTTCCATTGGAGTGCAAGCTCGTGTTATCTTCCCTTCCCCAAATATCTACAAGCACAGATGCTAATATGTATGCAGCATGCATTTGAATGTACAAAGTTACTGTTCCCACGCTGTCAATTTTCTGTGTTGGCTTGCGGGAAAAGGTGCTTCCCACCAGTGATGCCAAATGCATGCACCATGCCCACGAACGTACATGTACAAAGTAAGCGTTCTTGTCAAGACACTTTCGTTTTCCGGGCATGGGCCATACTAACGAGGAAACCAAGTTTCAAACTGGAAGTGCCTGCCACAAAAGTAATATCCAATCAGCAAGCAGTACCAACTCATAAATATGCAGGAGATACATTTTATACAAATAATACCACCCTACAGCAGCGGTTAGTCCAACAGGGATTTGTATGTGACTACAGTACTTACTTTTGAGTGACGATGACTATGTACATTCTGTCCTTCTGTTATGTCTGAATACATCATTGATCCCTGATCATAAATAATCTATTCCTGAAACCAACGGCAAAATGGCGACGGCTAAGTGCTGTCAAAGTGTCTTGTGACAACCCTAGACTCAATTTTCCCTTCTTTGTGGCAAGGTATTGCTTTTGGATGGGTCATCCATGGACATTAAATGTATCATGAAATTAATTAGTCACCACTATGCAGACTACCAAAGTGGATACGTCATATGCATAATTATGTATGTAAGAGGCATTAGTGCGAGAACCAGTATATGCGTGCGCACGCGCGCTCCATTCGTTTATACTACACTTCTTGGTACAAAATGACGTCACACTTCAGTGCTCTACACTGGTAGTCTACATGTACATGTATTGCAAGTAGTACATATGAGCAAACGTATTTAATAATGCATTATAATGTAAGAAGCTCAAACTAAATCCCCACTTCAACATAATTACGGTGGAGTTGTTTTACTTTGAATCTTACCTATTTTCAATACTGTCAACTAAGCTTGGCTAAAATTGTGCAGAAAAAAGGTGATATTTATATTTTGCAAGATTTCATTTTTTTTTTTACACGTATATTGCAAACTCGTTCTTTATTACTTCCTTTAAGAGGCAGGGTTTGAGAACCGAGGAGAAGGGCTTAACATACTGGTAGCTAGACTAACATTTTAAGGATACTGATAAACTTTGAACATCGATAATAAACAGCAGTTGAGTCAACAAAAAAGCATGTACATGTACATTGTATCTACAGTGAGGGCCGGCATACATGTGTACAAATTTCCACCGATACCACAGAAACACCTGCATGCTTTTGTCAGCTCTTTTTTTTTTTTTGTCCAATTTACTTATCACTGGAATACAATGCTCCCCTAATGTCCTGCTTGGCTGAAGCAAATGGGTCATTCTATGCACTCGGGGTCCAAAAGTGTGACATTTTTGTGTCCCTGTTACATGTGACCTTTGTTATTCGAAATGATCACCGGAATTGATTTCAAACTATTACTATTAGTTTGGCAGGTACTTTGCATTAATTCATCCCTCCTGGAAATTAGAAAATGCGCTCTGAACTTCAAAAATCACCTGTCAGATGTGACAGGGACACGAAAAAAAAGGACCCCTAATTTCTAGAATTACCTAAATATACAGACCAATCTACGTGATGGCTGCCCTTGCTGCTAATTTATGTGTGACTGTTGTTGGGTCACACTATGACAACCTGACTTGGGTAAAACATGGAAAACTTCCTTATAGTCATCAGTCATGTGCACTGCTTAAAAAACTGGGTCCCCACTGACCCGCAAGGGCAGTATTTAAAGCTGGGAAGGGGGGGTTGGATCTAGACAAAATTCTGTGACATGGATCCTGCAAGGCACACTTTAAGAGCGAATCCAAATCCTACAATATTGTGGATTCAACCAAGAACTGCGCTTGAAGAGACTTTGACTTTTGACCTTTTCTAAATCTATTCATGCTGGAGACTGCGGAACTAGAGCCTGGTTGAACACTCGTGATCAACTTACAAAGTTTGGCAGCGATAGCTGTGCATATTTCAACACATACCAGGGAGTCAGTGCCATGTGGTTTCAAGGTCTTAACCACAGTTTGACTAAGAATGCTTGAAATGAAATATCAGCATGCACACCCCATGTTCATCTCTCAAATATTACAGTGATTGCAACAAAGGACTGTTTGTTGACAAGTGACTAGTTCCTGATGTTCCTTGCCACCTGCCTGCAAGCATTCAAGCCAACTGCTGTCATAGCAGGTTGCTCTCCTGGCTCCCTCATGTCCATTTTGATATACATCATTGGGTACACCATGAAGTGACATATCGTGGATGGTTGCCGCACCACGAACTGACGTATCGTGTGCACAATGTCTATGGATGGTACGTCACTTCGCGGTGCACCAAAACTATCCTACACGTCACTTCGTAGTAAAACAGATGACGTGTACGTAGCTACTGATATAACCAGTGATTCTACCTCAGGAGACTGGGCCCAGTGCGATTGACCAGCGTGCCGTCAGCCAAGCCTATGGTTGATAATACTTTAAGACCAAAGATGTTCCACGTTAACCAGTAGTACTGGACTGAACCCGTAAACAATGCTCTGGAATCCACACCAGATTGTGCCCTCCAGAGCAAAGTGAAGAAATGGTTCAGTTGAATGCCAATCAGCACCATTTTTCGTTGCCATGCACACTTGTTTGTATTCAGGTTCAATCAACACTAGTAAGAGATACACACTCGGGATACGGCTTGTGGACATTCAGTTGAGTCAGTCTGATATTCCCACAGCGCACACCCCAAATGAAGCACGCACTAAGTTGGGTCAATCAGCACAATGACTCACACAAACGTAACGTACTCGAGCAGTCTTGATGTCAGCTATTTCATTCTAAATGACGTTTCCTCATTAAATTGCCCAATTTGCTGACAGGGGCTTGATTTTCTAGGCACACAGATCAGTCTGCAACCAGCATCCTATCAACAACAAGGACATGCCCTTACTTGACTGTAATAGTAGATTGCATAGCGCCCTCAATTAGTCTCGCGCATACAAATTGGCAAGCACACACTACAATAATTAGCAATTTTAATATTGTTTCCCTATTTTGGTCTCTCTCTCTGCACCATCACCACTTGTGGAATTTTCACCATTAGACTTAAAAGGAAAAAAAAAAGAAAGCAGCATATCGTTGCTGGATAATTACGGGACAATTAAGGGCTAGGCTGATTGGTTGAACAGGCACACCTGAATTTAGTTGGTTGCTTCTCCCAGCGAAAAATTCTGGGTCTCACTGTGGACTGTCTGACGAGCCGAGACCGGAGGTGTCGTGGGACTCCGTCCAGCTGTTCTGGGGTGACAGGCCAATGTGGTGGCACAGAGGGACGATGAACACCGAGATGTCGTCGCCGGATCCCGGCTTTCCATCCTTGGTCCGCCAGCCGTTGGATTTGAGGATCCCCCTGGCTGCCATGATCAGCTCTTGTGCCGCTGAAGCATACCTGAATTTAAAAAAGAAGAAAATAAATGACAACCAATCGGTCTAACAATTCCTGTGTAAGAACTGCCATAATTCTTGGTTTTTCCATTTAGTTGCAGAAAAGGAATATTTCACTCAAAATTTTGTTTTGTTCTTCTTCAAGTTGTTCTCCCACATTGGTACACATTTCTCTACTTCATGAGAATATGTTTACCCACAACATGTGTAACTGTTTTCCTCAAATGCTGATAAATGTTTCCTAGCCGTAGCCAAAGCCTTTTTGTACCTCTTATAATCCCCGGGAGGGAAGCTCAGCATGACCTCCATCACGATCTCCACCACCTTCTCGTTACTGAGAATGTCCCACAAGCCGTCTGTGGCCAAGACCAGTACGTCGTTCTCGGTGTGCTCCTGGTCAAAGAGGTTGTACACTTTGACCTGTTGGTAGGGAAAAACAATGCAACAGTGACTCTGCTGCAACAGCCCCAGACACCGACAAAAGTAGCTGGAAGACATGATTTACAGTCCCATCTAAGAGATATCAAGCCCCTACCTGCCCCCCCCCAAAAAAACCAGCAAAAATCGAAATGGATAACATGAGATTTTAAGGGCAGAAACCCACTCTGTGAAGTGGAAAACAATGTGATAACAAACTGAGAAATTAATGAGACTAACAGGAGTTTGTCTTTCTCACTAAAGTACAGCCATTAGCATCAGGGTGCAGAGCTCTATACAGATTAATGGAATATACATGTACAGTAGATGTATGTAAAGTGCCACAGCAGCGAGCATACTGTTTATAACAACTCATTCTGAACAATAAACATTTATGGTTAGACACCAAACCGACAGCAGTCTGTTATGAATACAAAGCAACTCTTTTTGTGATCCAACAAGTTGTGTCTATTTACATATAGCAAACAAGGTTAAGCCTTTCCACAAACACACTCATGCATAATTCAGATCACGCAGACCAATTCAAAACACAATGTCTCGTACATTTTCGTTTGCAGACGCGGCCTGGTGCGTGCTCATTATCTGAAACTCAACGCAGCACTCAGCATTGGTACAAATGATACTCCGAGCAGAAATGGTTCTTTTGTTTCAACGGAGGTAGTGAAGTCTGGCTGGCTGCGAACACTGACACATGCAGCGTCAAGCCTGCGCGTCCTCCCCAGGGAGCAAAGATGTTTTCAAGAACGATGCATAGGGGGGGCTGATGGTGATGCAACATCATGCTCATAGATTCTGCAATTAGGGTCACGCTTGGTGGACAGCAATGCAATCAGCAGGAATCTATTATTGATGCCCCTAATTATGGCACGCAGGTCGTCTGTAGTGCTGTGCCAATTATTCAGATATGCGATCGATTATTAAATGTTGGAATATTTACTGGCAAAATCAAGTATTCGGAGGTGAAAAATCAAAAGAGTAAAGAAGGGAAAGTTAAACTGGTTGGTAACAAAACTGCATTCTAAGGCAGTTAAACGCACCGGCTGAACAATAAGACCAAACTTTCCCTTCCTTTAAAGTTCTTTGCTTATGTGTGACTTTGGTAAAATTGAATATTCAAATATTCAGTCAAATGGAAGATATAATGTTTGAATATTCAAACAGTAAAACTGACTCAGCTGCAGTGTCTTACCTCTGGCACTGGTGTGAGGAAGGGCTTGATGGCAATGTCGGTGCCTTGAACCTTCAGATCATGATCCCCGAACCCTCTGGTCACACCGATGGTCGCCAGCAGGCGGGCCTTCTTACCTTCACCCACCACCAGGGGGAAATTCAGGTCCTCCTCTGTGACAAGCTTGTATGTCCTGATGACAAGCGGGAAAGCATGGGGCAAGATGAGAAGATCAAAAAAAACCCAAGATACCCAGCACGGTGGTACATTGGTCACTAAATAATTTGACTCTTTAGGGCTTTTAATGGCCAACAAGGCAAAATTTGCAGCTGTACAGAACAGGAATAGAAGAGCAAAAGTAGCCAAATTCTGAGTGATAAAACCTCTAAACAGATCCACAAGTCTGATAAAAATAAGGGAGAAGCATATTCCCCCAATTTGCCACCCTAGAAAATGCCATATAGGTTCAATCTCAGATTTTTTAAAAAATAACTACTGATCAACAAAGAATGCATAAATACAAGCAGAAAGTTCTGGTTTGTATACAGTTGCTGTTATATCAAAATATGCAGAAAAAAAAAACAGTTTGAAGATGCTGTGCTTCTTTGGGAAGCTATTCTATATTTCTGAAGAATTTCTGCTGCACGGAGAAAATGGAAATAAAAATGGCTAAACTTTAATGAGCTTGAAACGAAACAAAATAGAGAGCAACTTTTACAAGGGGGAGGGGAACGGGGCTCATGGGTATCATCAAGAATTTCGGGAGAGACGGGTAGGGCAGCACTCAGCAAACCAAAAACCCCACAGTGGAAGGGTTCTTGTGCTTGGTATTTTCAAGCAATGTTGCCAAGTTTCATCCCCTATCCTCCTTTTCTTTTGGCTTTTTCTTCGGGGGGGGGGGAAATTGGAACACTTATCCCCTTGTCTTCCCTTGAGACACTCACAGGAGGAGAGGAGGCAAGGTAATTGAGGAGGTCAAGCAGGAGTTACTCACCATCCTGTCATGGTACAATCCCTGTACATCACTTTCTTGCCGATGTCCTTTCGGTGGACCCGCTTTTGGAATTCCAAGGCGGAGAACTCGTCACCCAGCAGCTCGGGCTTTACGCTTGCTAAGTATTGCACTCTCTGTCTCTCCGTTACCGGATTGAAGTCAGTCGACATGGGAATGACCTCTGAACCCTTACATATGATGGCTCTGTAGGGATTGTCACAAATGATATAACACAGAGACTGAAAAAACAAACAAACAAATAAATAAACCCCGTCTTGAAAATCAGTCAGTTTAATTTCTTTAAAAAAAAATTTGTTTAATGCAGTGGTCATACATGCACTTGACATGAGCATAAAAGCACAGCAAATAAAACTCAAGGTAATCGTGCAATTGACCTTTACACCATTCCATAGAATGATTCTGCCATTATGAAATGCCATACATAAGATCAATACATGCTACATGTAAATCACTAATGGTATCCCAAATCATTTCAAATGCCCTAATGTCACCGCTACAACGCAGACATAAATTCTAACTACAGAGACAACTTCATGATTCTGGAAGTTTTCCACTGCATTTTTCCCATATGAATGCTTTACCAGATACATATACAAGTAGCTTTGTTCTCTTTTAGTTGATTCATTAGGTCATGAAAGAACTTAAAATTGTGTCCGCATTCAGACATACTTGACCTTTACTACATTGAAACAAAGGACACACCTATTGACAGTGAGGATGGTATCGTATACTGAAGTTCACGCAAAGTGAACACTCGTGAAAGGACAGAATACATGTACATCCATTTAAACCAGTGGGAAAACCCAAGTCTGTAGCAAATGACACTGAATGGAAAAACCAACATTTTATCGAGCCACTGTTGTGGAAAGTTGGACAGAAAAATGCGGTAATTTGTTGAAGTAAAAGACAGATGTAATTGTCGGCAATAAAATGCCAATTTAATAACTTGACATAGTTGTAGATTTATAATAATGGAAGGGGCCGTTTTGCAAAACCAAGTATATCTTTCTGACGGACAACCTGGGGAAAAAGCATAATTTT
Organism: Acanthaster planci; assembly: GCF_001949145.1. Next base: position 350,598 of record NW_019091519.1, read on the forward strand.
GAACACAGTAATGTCTTTGGAGATTATTATAATTTGCTTGAAAAAATATAGTTTCAGTGCATTTCTTTTCTGAAATGGCACGTTAAAATATACATGACTACTGTCTCTTACTTGTAATTTAACATCATTGCCTCTGAACTGGACATTGAAGGCTTAATGACATGTTGAACACACACATTTACTTCATTACATACATGTATGTAACAGCATAAAAGTTATATTTAGAATAGAGCACATTAACAATTTAGTACTTGAAACCAATATTATGCACTTACGGTACATATATGTCTATGGATTCAGAACACGTACATTGGTTGTTTTACACTCTACCTGTAGATTGATTACATAATCTTGTATGATATGTACATGTGCCTGTATGCACAGTAATCAAGTAAAAAGATTTATATTCAAGCCAATGTAGATTCTGTAGTTGGGACAATTGACAAAGGACAGGCAACAGTTCTGATGTTTCTGAAACTGCTATGATAACGATGCAACATGGAAATCATACAGCTGCGTATGACTCTTCCTTTAAAGCCAGCTTTCTTAATAGTTTTCAAGTATGTATGCACGCTGAGGGAAGTCTTTGACTGTGTTATAGAATTACAGAGCTGACTCCACATTTCAGAAGTCATGACAATGTCAATTAGCTGGTTTCTATTTCTGTGAGGTTGACGCTGCATTGCATATCGTAACTGACGATCACGAGTACTCTCACCCATAGGCTACAGGTGTTGATGTGCATCACGTTTACAGAGCCATATTTTATATGTGCATGCATACATTTTACACTTAATTTAAACCAACGATTCCCAGTTCCGATCACGTTCATCATATCAAACAGCTCTGGATTCCAATCCAACCGCCGGAACAGTGCCTAAAAAAAGCATATCACATTTCACAGTGTGTGTCATGTGGTGATGTGTCTACAGAAAATGAAGCGTCAAGCTTCTCATTCAACTTAATCAAAACCAAAACTGCTTGTAACCCTCGCCAATGAAAGTGTGGTGCAGACTCATTTTAATATTGGAACCCTGGATTTCATGTCATATCGGGAACTCAATTTACTGTGTCTGTTCTGCTTTCAACTGAGGCAAAGTATCACTGCTCCTTCATATATGTCATTAAGTCCCAAATTACGCTTTCGTGGCTATGGCTATGATTTCATAATTGGCCTTGTTACAATGGGTATTCATAGCCACAACCAGATTCCTGATTAGGGCTCTGCCTACTGTGCTTTCAGTTGAAAGCAATTTGCCTACCTGCTATCTCCTGCATTGGCTATGTACAGCTTTCCCAGCAGAAACAGGGCAACTAGCACCGTGCAGCCTCCTGACACAGAAAAGTACAGCTTCTCTTGCCTTATTTGATCATCCTGGGCAGTCAAAAGAAGATTAAAAAAAAGGTCTGAAAAGAGGTGGGTTCAGAGAGTAAAGGGGCACAGCCCAATCCAAAAAATCCAGTCCAACAGGGAAGTTGTAAAAAAAAAAATGTGCCAACTCAATGAACTATGAATAAATGATTACATGTTGTAGGTTGACACACACATTGTCCAGACACACAGTGTGGTTGTACAACCATTGCTGTGATTGATCAGAACATGGTGGGAGAGGATTGGTAAAGACAGAGAAGAAATATACATTTGCCAATAATCTCTACCCTTTAAAACATTAATGAATAACCTTAATACCTAGTAGGCCAACATGAGGAAGCGGATTTTTTTATTACGTGCATGTATACTGATGGTCTTCAGTCCCGTAACTACCGGCTAATATTGAGAGCCATTCCATATTACGACACTGACAAATCAATCTTTGACCATTAATTTCTTTAGACAGGGCAGAACACACTAAAAATTTTTAATGGTTACCATCTACGGCTGATGGAAAAATCAATATCCAACTCCTACCATGTCAACGAAGGCGGCCTCCAGGGCACCAGTAACCAGGCTCTCCACTGACACCTCTGTCTCTGAGAAGGGCCACTTATGGGGCCGCAGGTCACCCCGGCGAGAAAACTGCCGGTGCTCGGGTGTGCTGTTGACCAGGAGCTCGTAGACCCGGTCCAGCTTCTCTAGGATCTGGTAGTGGAGCGTGTTGGCCGACATGAGGGCAGCCCCGGTCCCCGCGTGGCCGTCAAAGATGGCAAAGTAGGTCATCGGGATGTCGTCTGGGTCCTTGGGGGAATTATTTTTGAAAATATGAATTGATGAGAAAGAACTCATCTGCTACATAAGCAATGCGCTTCAATGTCAGAATTTAATCTTGATTTCCTGAATTAGAAATAGCTTAGAAGGCAGTTACTTTATCTCCCAGTGCTTCCAGATGTACATGTAGAGTTAGGCCTTTCAAAGGTAATTATAATGAAAACATTCCTTCTACTAGGGTTTTCTTTGAGAGAAGTGTGCCATCTAGGGGCCAATTTTTCAAGGTCCTGTTTATTTGTTCACCTGAAAGTTATAGATAACAGCAGAAACAAGACCTTGAGCAAATATTTCTGCATGTAGACATTCCATTGTTATATTATTGTTGGTATGTTTCTTGCCATCTTACTGCTGAATGATCTCAACAGAATGAAAGGGGTACTGTTAGGCACCAAACTGGGCCATTAGATTCATTAGGCCCAGCTTTAGACAAGTGGAACTGATTCGAACGGCAGCATAAAAAGGTTCGATAGTAGAGCGAGTAATGAATAGCATGTATATGACATCACCAAAAGCTCATGATTAATACATATTTATCACAAAAAAGCATGTATGCGCCACCACCCCCCTACTGTCGCCCCATTAACCGGCAGTCCTTACTTTTCACAAGTCTTCTTTTTACTGTCGCGCCAAAATAATCATTAGGCCGACGTTTAACAAGTCCTCTTTCTGCTGTCGTGCCACCACCATCTACTGTCGCCCCATTATTACTTTTC
>NW_019091519.1:354276-398702 GCF_001949145.1 Acanthaster planci
TTAACTTATAGTCATCACTTTTAACAAGTCCTCTCAAACGTACATGTACTGTATGTGCTGTATGTGACGACACGAATATAGCCGTGATGACATCAGGGTCGTGCATATTCATTACGCTCTCTACTGTCGAACCTTTTTACGCTACTGATTCGAACCCCATGAAAAGGTTTCCATGATTGATGATACCTGTAGTATTTAAGCCATGTCTGCATTACTTGGCTACGGCTAGCAAGAACCCATATGCTTATATAAGCCACTAGTTAGCGGCTCCATGCTTCTCCCATAGGCACGTGTGCCATTTCCAGCCACAGCCAGCCCTACTTACCCCAGTCGTGGATCTGTCCTCCGCTCCCACGGCTACCTTCTCCTGGTTATGACCTTTGAGGACAAAGTGGCTGGCAGCTGCCTGGTCCTCGTTGAATTTGCTCTTCCCTCCATTGGCCGCTCTGAGTGTGAAATCATTGGAAACTTGCCACTTTAATTTGTGAATTCGCTTTGGCTCTGCAACAAGTCAGGGTCCAAGATCTTTGTATATCAAAATGACCCTGATGAACGAAGCACATGATGTAACAACTGTTGCGCAAGCTTATTTGTGACAGTACCATGACAGTTTATTCTGAAAAAGAGCTGGCACAGCAATCCTCTTAAACAGGGTCCCTCTTGATATATAGTGTGTCACAAGCGGGATTCATCTACATGGCTGTACAAAATGAAATTTAACTTGTGTTTTTTCTCTTCAACAATGGAAACTAATTTCTGTCAATAAAAAAATTATACGCCAAAAACACTTAATTCTTATGAGTGAATCTATGTACACGTGCAATACCTTGGTTCAATATTTGATACAGCCTTTATTACACGTGTAAACTCAAATTATTTGCAAGTCACGCTCTTTATTTTCCCACTCATGGTTCCTGGTCACAATTTCCCTTATCCAGGCTTGTTTCCAGTGTTAAATAACAGGTGCAATTCCATCAAAAAGGTTTCCTCCTTCGTCTCACTTCCCTGGTAATTTCCTTGTTCATGTCAACCCCAACACTGAGTGTGATCTGATCTTACTCTTAAAACAGTTTAGCGCCAGTTTAGCGCCAGATGACCCCAAGTCATATAAAAATTACAATAATCCCTCCAGTTGTTGGTAGGGCCATAGCCCAACTCTGTCATTTCAAATGTTGATTTCACATTGTATGGTTTGTTGATTACATTCTGTACCATAGTAGTTTCACGTTATAATATCTGTGCATGTAATGTACGCTCCAATGTTTGCTCAAATTCTTCATCAGTCTTACTATATTAAAATACTTAGTACTAATTTTTAAAGACACAATTTGTTTCCAAAATCTGTTACATGTAGCTCAACAAAATGCTGAATTCAAATATCTTGTGATTTTACCAATTTTTAATTTGAGTCGCTTCTTAGTATTAAATCAAATTTTAGCTTAATCCTCAAGCCACTGTTTGTTTTATGATTTTCATCCTGCTAAGATTTACAGAGTAGGGGGCCTATAACAAGCATACGCTGTTGGATATAAATTACTTATACATATAAATGAAATGAAACAAAAAAAAAGGGTGTTGGAGAAAAAAATTCTGTTTGAAAAGTCCTTGTAAAAAAAGATTTAATTTCTCAAATTCTTTAAATTTTGGACAAAGTAATCTTACTCTGCATATCCACAGTGCCATGGCAGCTTGGATAAATCCCTGGGAACCATGATTGGTCTGATGACAGAGTCGGAAGCGATGGACACTTCCTCAGAGCTGAGCTGGAGAAATTCCGGCCTTGTGTAGGAATACTTCTCCTGCAGACCACGGCCGCTGGTGTCCTGCATATCCTCCACATCTTTTAGGCTACGGTTCTGGGGCATGTTTGCAATCACATTGTTGACAACTTGTCTGAAGCGGTTGAGCATGGTTGCAAACCACCAAGTTCAAGCTCATGTTGCACAGACTGGCACTAGTCCCAAAAATCTGGTTTCCTCATCTGCTGGCATGGGCTTGACATTCTCCTTATGTAAAAAGACATTAATTTCAGTTTATTCGGTTGTAAACTCCTTGCAAGACCGATGTGGTTCCTCCCTTGAACAAAGACATGAAAGAAGGTATAGGTCCTAGTTAGGCCATGGAGGAATAGGAACACAGGCCCGTCAGTATCAGCATTTTATGACATACGATTGTGAATCATGAGTAGCTTGCCTGGCACGTAGTCATGTACATGTACTGTATGTAGCTTACCGTCACCAGACAGCGTTCATCTACAGGCTAGGCGTGATTAAAACCAAATGACTAACCCGAGGCTGACCTGTTGTGATTCACACCGAACTTGCGCAGTTGCAGACTGAAAATATCGCTGTATAATCTCGATCATAATCGGGGGTGAAGTTTAACTTATTGCACGGGTAACTTTGGCTTTTTTCAACTAAATAAGCTGTTCAGGTTCATAAGTTTTGCAGTACAGCCGTGTACGTGTAAATGTCTAATCTGCGTTGCGTGTACATATACATATACATAACTACATGTACATGTACATGTACAGTACATAATGCTGTCACGGGTCGGTCATGTATCGATGACACCCATTTTCGGTTAAATATTCATGAAGTATCGACTACTGTGTAGCAAAGTGCTTAGGACTCCTTATCATGCGTTTTCGCCATGTCGTGATACTATAATAATCGAAAGTGTATTTGTATCATCATCGACATTTGCAAAGTCGCAAAATTCAGAAAAAATAAAACAAACCAAAAAACTTATTCATGAAAAAACTAGCCATAGATAAGAGAATCAAACGCACAACCGTTATGTATAAATACGGCATAAATATTAATTATTTTTTTCAAAATATTAGGAAAAAGCAAGGACGAGGCTTATGTCAACACGTACTCTTCAGCCAAAATCATTTGCGTAACCCTTATTAGATAAATCACTATGGATGGTATACAAATATATTATTAATATTTTTTTCTAAACTGTCAGGAAAAGAACAAAATATACTTTCATTAGCCTAAATCATTAACCAAAAAGATTGCCTTTAAATAAGCTCTTTGTTCCAGTGCAGTAGCTGGTTCGCGTACAGAGAAATTAACATAGCCACGCTCACGCCCCTGTGTCAGTTCACGTAATTGTAAGTTAAGGTCAAATTGCGCGACATAGCTATCAACTGAACACAGACAGAGGCTTTAGTCAAACTAGCTAGTCTCGCCAGACTCAAAGTTTTGTTCCAATATCAAATTGTTTGAGTAAAATGGCTGAGAAAACATTGTGTTTGTCTAAACAACCTGCAGTATGGATTGTTAATTGATGTTGCTCCTGGTATTCCCCTTTTAAAAATTCAAAAAAAGTTTGAGCCAGCCTCAAAGGATACCGCTGAATCAAGCTAAAGGTGTTGATTTTGTTGATCTTATGATGCAAAACAAACTTGAAGTCCAATGAGATTTAGATTTTTAAAATCCAATTTTATTTAGATCTAAATAACATTTACATTTTTATCCTAACATGGAAGACCTGAAAAAGTCCAAAATTTAAAGTCGGGTGACACAAAAGCATAATGTTTAGTTTAAGTATTATGCAAATCAAATTTTTTAGACGGGTTTTGAGACAACTTCACTCTCCAACTGATATCCTCGCACAAAGCTTTTTGGTCTAATTTTTAAATAGTTTTCTTTGAATTTTGAACCTATATGGTTATTATTTTACTAAATGTGGGTTAAAGAACTTCCCAGAAAAGGTTTTGTTTCGTTTTATTTTGATTACATGAATATAGGTCTGGAATCTCTGGATAGGTTGTAAGGCGTGAAAATGTCTATATTTTGACGCCTATGTATATTTTTCTATGATTTGACGTATAACTGATTTTGATTTTTAGGACAGCATAAATGTATTTTCCATCCTTAAGTATCTGGGCTTTTTAAGCTGTAAACGTACTTTCTTTACCCCTTTATGTTGAGCACGCTGCGTACACTTCTTTTTAATTCGTTAAGAAGTTGATTGCTTGATTAAATGATTGCTTGGAACTGCTTGGGGTTTCTTCTTTGAACGTATAATTTTAGTTCGCCCTTGTAGGTTTCCATACTGTGGAAAGGCGATCAAATCAAATCAAATCAAATCAAATCAAAGAGTTCGCAAAGTTTTCTGCCTAATATCCGGAAGCTTGCAGGGGCGGACCCAGGATTTTCCCTAAGAGGAATCGTGATCCTGGATTTTCCAAAGGGGTTGTGAACGAAAGCAGCAACGGTAAAATGCCCCGGCCCACGAGCACGTTCTTAGCGCCACAGAGACGCCCTTAAGGGCCTTACAGCGTAGGGTTCGGGCATTTTTGGATTCTAGACCCTCTGTGGTGCAATGATTATGCAGTATGACCCCCTTTCCCCCTTCTATTCCCGTCTTTTTCTTCTTCTTCTTTTTTTTTTTTTAGATTCATTTATTTATTTTTGGGTTAAAAACGGGAGAGGGCTAGCCCCACAAATAGGGCTGTAGTGGCTCGCTTTTACAATCTGTCTCTTAAAAGCGAGCCACTACAGCCCTATTTGTGGGGCTAGGGGGAGGGCGTGCACACTCCAAGCCCCCTCGGATATGAGTACGCCCCTGGCTTGAGAAGTAACTTGAACTGGGAACTAACGTTATATACACTGTAGAGGCATTGTTTCCTTCAAGATGACAGCTTGCCAGAAGGAATAATTTCACAGGGAGTTTAGTCCCATGCCTTTCAACAAAAATGGAAACTTCAAATGACGGACTGTATGTTACACGACTTGCATATTCATTATCGCTCAGGTGGCGGCTCTGGTAGTGCTGAACGGTTATAATGCAGTATGCTGCTAGCGAACTGGACATACTGTACATGTACATGTACATGTGTACTTGTGGCTACAGGCCAGTATATAAGCCAGTATAGTGTGGTACACGGTAACCGCTGCGGCTTAGATTGTTGCAGTGCACTGCAACAAGCCGCAGCCGCAAAGAGAAATGCATTTGTGTTACTGTGAAGAAAAATGGCGTCATGCGTAGGGGAATCACCGCAAGACAAAGCTAGTGTCGGAGGTGGAAATTGCTCACATGCTTGTGAAAGGTAAACCACTGTTTTGTGATAAAATGGCACTTGGCAGTTTAAAATTAGAAATTGACAGTGTTAACTCATATCTGTTACATTTTTCTTGGCTTGTGTTGATTTTTATCGTATCTATTTTCCACATCCTGAACATGCTGAAAGCCCGTCCCTTTCTGACATGTCGGATGCATTGCATCGAATTCGTGAAAATAAACTGGGGATTGGTAGATAGAGCATACGTTTTTGAATTCGGCTCCTAAATGACCTATATTATCGCGGTAACTCTATTATCGCGGTATGGAAAACTTTGAATTTTGCGTTGCTGGTGAGTTCCCTATCAGCAATATTCGTCCTGGTAATTAATATTTTATGGCCTGAGGATAAGTTTTATTAAAACAGAGTGAAAAGTTCTGCATGTTTCTGTAAGTTTTGATAATTTTTAATAAAAGAGGTAATTTTTCTGAAATTTGTAAATTCACTTTGACTGTGTCCATCATTACCTACCGTCTACCTCTTTAACAGTTGTTTCTAATGCCGTTCTGCCCTTGGATATCCAGGCCCCATATGTCAATTTCAAAATGGCTAAAAGGTGTCTAAAGGCACATTTTAACTCTGAAAATGGCCACTTTTTTGGAGTCAAAAAAGGGCTTCTGCCCTGAAAACTTTTTGTTTGCATAAAGCGTGGCGCCAATCTCCATTACAATAGACTTGCAAGTTATATCCATCATACCTTTACCCTCCACGCCTGGGGCTATTAGCGAATAATTACATCGGTTTTATTGTCACCTTTTTTTTCTTTTCTTAGGCCAAACAAAAATTAGTTGTCTTTCCTATTACACTGGGAAATAAATTAGGGTGGTTGATTGGGTAAAATATTTTTTTACTCTAAATTTTTATAGCCCAAAAAATTTGGGTCGGATGATAGTCTGTGGCTTTTAGGGGGGCGTGTATATTCTTAACAGGTACCAACTCAGTATCAGATTAATGCTGTACATGTGCATGTCAATATTACATATCAACACTGTTATTGAGTAGTAAAGCAGCTGGTTGTTGAAAAACAAACACACAAGAGCCATCCATCTCATGCAAAAAAATAAATTAAAACAATACAATGTACAGGACGATGTACACAAAATTAGGCTCAGGGCAAGGCACCTTAAGTCTTTATATTTTATTAATATGTCAAATAAAAAGTTATAGGTTACTTTTGGATCCACCTACATGTAAATATATGCAGATGACATTGGCCTCAGATTGAATAGTTGCTAGGTTAATTTGGTTGAAAGAGGACTGGGTTTAGCCTTCAGACTTTCAAGGGCAATTATGGGGTAAAAATTATCCATACACGTGACAAATGGAGGAATAACTTCAGATTGAATAGTTGCTAGGTTAATTTGGGTGAAAGAGGACTGGGTTTAGCCTTCAGACTTTCAAGGGCAATTATGGGGTGAAAATTATCAATACATGTGACAAATGGAGGAATAACTTTCACATGGTTGCTTATCCGTCAAAAAGTCAGATTTTTCCACAATTTATAATTCTAAACTCACAGAAAACAGGGTGAGCATACTCAGCATAATAGAGCTTGTGAAAAAAAGTAATTTGCATGAAATTCATCAGAAGATTTTATTTGTAATTTCATGCAATTCTTAGGAGAGGACTCACTATCACTAGGAATTACAATGCATTCAACGTGGCTGTTACATGTATGACAAAGTTATGAGTCCTCTGAAAGACCAAAGTCAATCTATTGGGCCTTGATATTGTAATCTTGGCCCCTTCTTTCTTAGCTTTCCCCATGACAGTGAAAAGCCCCAAGGGATCGCAGATATAGAGAAACCCAGCGATGATCAATCCCAACAGCAGTCCCAACCAGGAGACCAGACCGTTCCGGAGCATCAAAGTCAGCCACATAGAACAAAACTTTTTGTTAGGGTGGAGGATAAACAGTGGCCCATTGTCTACTCCCCCGATTACAACATTGGTTTCTTAGGACTGGAGAAACTCCACCCGTTTGACTCTGGAAAATGGGGGAAAGTTTTCAACTTTTTAAAAGGTACGGAATTTCCGCCCACCTCCACTAGCTAACCGTGTGCTCATGTACCAATAACAAACTTTTACTTATTTATTAATTAAGAGCAAATCATGGAGTGACGTCATCTAAGATATTGGATATTTGGTAATACTGTTTACTGAACCCCAAATCACAAAAAACAAAGAAGCAAACTCGCTCTGTATGTCACTTTTGGAAGTGCATTTTTGTCAGTGTGAGCATTGTTAGCTATATCAGTATCAACTGTCAACAATTCAAGATTAAGAATGCAGTAAATAAATTTCACACTGACAACGTGGTGCCACAGTTCAATATATTTCCTCGTTCACTTTAAAATGTCCCTAGTTCGTAATATTGTGTCAGGAAATTGTTGGTCCTAGGTCAAGTTCATGTACATGCACTTGCCAAACAGCACAGATCTAAAGTGACTGTAAACTTTTTTTTTTAATTTGACAGAAAAAGGGATGCTGAGTGATGAAACTATAATCCGTCCCTCAGAGGCAACAACAGAAGACCTCCTTGTGGTTCACACCAAAAAATACCTGGACAGTTTAAGGGTAGCGATTAAGTTCCTTTGGTTTGTTAATACACCATTTGCTCTACTCATCGTCCACGTCATTTTCTGCCGTGATGCCATGCTATATGTCTCTTGTCATCTGTTTGTTTGTCCAACTGTCTGCCTACATGTAGCTCTGGTTCTGGCTGCCCCATTCTTTCCTTAACTCCACCTCTAATATCAAGGTTGTGACCACTCATCTTCTTTGTAATTGTTTTGAAAGACGCTCGTCTTCTGGTTTTTGTGGGCTATGACATTTTTGGATACAATTAAAACACACTTAAATTTTACTTCCCTGTCTTAATATTTGGTAAAACTTTGTGGTGGGTGAGGGGGAGGCCTCGGTTTCAAGGGGAAGATTTTTTCTTCACCATTTTTTCTCTTTCCTTTCATTTTTCTTCAGCATCACACACCCTTGGGTGAAAGAAAAGCATCCTTTCTTCGGTCACAATGTTCTCTCTTTCTTGTCTTTTGCAACAGTATCGCAGCAAATAATTCCCAAGCCTCTGTATTCATTCTTATGTACATACTATGTGCCATTGCGTGCCACCGTCTTTCTCACAAATGTGCAGGTGCATCATGTGACTCTCTAATAGTCTCATTGTGCTCTTCAGTTTCAAAATATATTTTCCTGAAAGCATTAAAGTGTACAGAAATAGCTCTACAGTTTTTATGAGCAAAGCTGCTTCGTGAGAAAAAGCAATAAAATAACCACCTGCAGTACTTAAGATCAATACAGGCAAGTCAGGTTCAGTCAACCAAAATTTTAAAGGTTTACGATCCTCAAAATTACAAAATCTTTTGTTGACTGCTGTAAACATTTGACCGTTTATCACTGTAGTAGGGGACATAAAACTTGACCTTTTTCCCTTTTGAAATCCAGGTGTTGAATTTTAGCATGTGCACTAAAGTTTTACTTTCAGTATCTTTTCATGAAATTTTTTCCCACTTAGAAGAGCAGGAGGCTTTGCTTGGCTGTGGAAATTGTTAACGCAGGCTTGCAAGCCTCAATTCCCTCATTCCCTGGAAAATGAAATGACAGAGATGCATGGTTGAGCATTGAAATGTGATAAAAGAATAATTGATTATAAAAGAATGAAAAAAAATTAATTATGAAAGCTGGCCAATTTCTAACTCAGGGTGTGTGTGTGGTTTTGCTTCATTGTTGAGGCATGAGAATATTTTCACAGGTGTACTTTCAGAACCAGTAGAAAATACTCCATGTGTTTGCTCCGATTGGACAATTTTGATGTTGCATTAGCCAAAGAAGATCGTGCTACATTAAACCAAAGCTCTCAACTGAGAGGACTTATAATTCCTGAATTTAGAACTTGGACACAAAGCGAGATATGAGCTTATTTCCAAAGATGTATTTGCAAAATCCCCAGATCATTATGCTTTGGATGTTCCTACTCTTTTGCCCTCGTTTTTCTAAAAAAAGCTGGTCATTCCCTTTGCACATTTTTTGCCGCACACAACCGCTTAACACGGTTCATGCCGGTGGCTTTGTGCATTCCATGTTGGGCTGATGATAGCATTGTTATTTTTTTGCTTTGACAGGAAAACATTGCCAGAGCTATTCCTGAGGTACCATCTCTCCCTTTACAAAGTGCTTTGTGATTAGTCTGTCTTCCAGTCTGTTCTGTTACTGGTTCAGTGTGCTTTGACTCAAACAAAGACTCACTTTACACTACTTGTCATTTAATCTTCCAGCAGACTTGATGTAACAGTAAACTAGGCTTGAAGAATTTGTATAGTCAAGTGTAATGTTGGTACTGTGTTTAACAAACGTCAACCACCCCAAACTTGCTATAGTACTTTAAGTGAGTACATCACATGCACAGTCATGTGTGTAAAAGGCATTAGCACAAGAACCAGAATGTGAGCCAACACTGTCTGGTGCAAAATGACATCACACATCTGTACTCTATATCATCTCTAGGAGTACATCTTGAAACAAATTCTATATCGCTTGCATTATGCACTTGCCAACCTTGCAGTTGTGTTGAATATATATTTGATATGAATAGAAATGTGAGTACGTAAACTTTTTTGCTGAAATCTGCATTTACATTCACATGTAGGAAATGCACAAATGTTTGCAAAAGAAATTGGATTTAAGTTTGAGCCCTTTTGCGAACACAGGGACATCTTTTTGCACACTTTCATGTCCAGCTTCTCGGGTTCCTTCCCATTATCAAAAGTCAATATACTCAGACAGTATTCATTTATGCACGGTTCTTACCACATCTCATATTTCAACACCCTTTTAAGACTCAGAAAAATAACCTGTCTGTATTTTTGACACTGGTGAAGCATGAAAGAAGCTCCGAGACATTCCTCAGAAATCGATCTCTTTTTTTGGACCTTTTTTGAAATAACTTGCATTCAGCAAAAGATACCCCCAAATAAACTAAGTCTCCTGGCTGTTCAAATTCCATCCATGATTGCCTGACCATTTTGCAAAAGTTAGGCCTCACTGGAGAAAAAGTGCTTAAGTTCAGAAATTATCAAGTTTGCTGGAAGATAAAGTTGTTTTCCTCTGAGACAGTCTCAGGGAAAACATTCTTTTCAAATGTTGCTCTGCATTCAGTATCACTGCCGTATGAAACAGAAGTATTTTTCGCATAAAGTTCAAGTCACTCGCAGGATACAGGTAACTATTTTTGGACTGACTGCACAATTTGAGTATCAAAAGAACTAGAAATCAAAGTTGACTTTTTTATTAAAGCAACTTTTGAGCCAGTTGTAATTTTGTTGCATAATTATTGAATCAGCATTTTGATTGGTCTAGTCTACCCCTCTTCAGCTGCAATACCGCCCTCTTTTGTCTCTCTTTGCCTTTGTGCTCTTCTCAGGAAATTTTAATCGAAAATGCAAAGAGAACATCAGAGGAAAATCCTGCAAATTTCTCAGCTAAGAAAATTGCATCTTTGAAGTGTAAAGTTTCCAGTAAATGTCAAAGTACCATGTCTCTTTTTTTCACCTCTTTGACTTTTTTTAATGCATGATAATTTTCACACTGTTGTAACCAGCCATTATTTTCTTACATGTGCACCACTTTGCAAAGCTGCCTTTAAATTCCCTAGCCACATAATTTCCAGGATCTGTTGTTTTCCTTTACGCCTGTTTGTTATCAAAGTGACTTGCTGATACGTGTATGTTCTTTATTTCTTACCCCAATGTAGTTGCTTGTGTGTTTATGATTTGGTAGATGCTTCCTTAAGCTTTCATTCTTTTGCCCTCATACATGTACATGTAACTAAGTCCTCTTCTATTTTCTGTGCGCATTTCCTGCTTGTTAACTTGATACACTGTGCTGTGTCTTTAGTACTGAAAGAGATTTTGGCAAGCATAAAATGAGAGTAATGTGTACTTGTATTCTTCATAAAAATCATAAAACACTGTCATTGGTTGAAAACTTTATTTTTGTATGGTCAGACGTCATTTTTGCAGTCATGCATTACCTACTCTTCACCTCTTATGGGATTAAATAACAAAACCGTTGTGTTGACGTTGGTGAATAAGCCAACTTATTAATCTGAACATTAATTGTTTCGTTTTACCAAGCAACATTTCTTTTTAACATGAGTAAATTAAACTTTGAAACTCTGTTTCATGCACAAAATTCCCCACTACAGGCTTTCCCTTGACCTTGGAAATGTATAGTATTTCCCCTGAAGTTTTCCAGCTTAGAATGTTTACAATCAAGATTTGAGCTTGTGCCAGAAATTTTTTGTCCTTGAGACAAATCCATCATCACTGGAGTACATGTTGTGTACTGTTCACATTTCCACTTTGTTTTGTCCTGCCTTTTGCTTGATGTTAAATTTTATAGTAGTTTCTTCAAATCTAATTGTTGAAAATGCTTTAACGGCATTGTCACGTGCCTTACTGAAATTCATTTTTTAAATACTTTGTTTAGTTGCTTATTAACTGACATGATGAGAGGGGAAACAACTGCCAATTTTTAACACTTCAAGTAAAATACACTAACCTTCCAATAATTTGGGTAGTTTGAGGCAAATTTGAGAGTGAGTCTTTAAGACCAGACTCCATTCTAAAATGAAAAAAAAAGCTTACCAGTTTGTGTCAGTTTCTGGCACTGACAAATGAGTGAAGAGGAGGAAAATGAGGAAAAGAAGCACTACTAATGACTAATAATGTCACAAAAATGAGACAGTTTGTTGCATTCTGTTCTATTTGTGTGTTCAGTGGAGTGTGACGGTCGCAACCATCACTGAGGTACCTCCAGTAGCTCTACTCCCAAATGTGGTCGTCCAGAGAAAAGTACTCAAACCACTCAGAACACAGACTGGGGGAACAATCCTGGTGAGCAGACATCTTGGTTTTTACAGATTTCTTTTAGTTTTGACCATCATTCTTCTGTTTGTGACACAACTAGCCTGAAAATCAGAATGGACATAAATCCTCCCGGACGCTTGGTACAACAGACTTTCCAGGTTTTGGGAAAGCTCGAACTTGTTTTGGAACCTTTTAATAGCTCTATGGCTGGAAGACAGCGGGAGTTCAAAACATCTCTGGAATGAAATTTAACTTCCCTGTCTCCCTCTCACCAGGACTGTGATTGGGGTAATATTCAAGGTCAAAGGTCAGAGGCAGTTTGGCAAAGGTCCTTCTTGAGCAGCCTTTAAGGCTGATCTCAGCTTTGTCCCTGACTCTGGTTTCATCTTAAGTTCCAACGTCATTTTCAGAGAGTTACTGTTGAAATCAAGTAGGAATACTCCAAACTCTGACTTAAGGTTTGCATCTTCAAAAGTTAGATTTGCATTGACCCATATACAGTGAACCAGTAGGTTCTCCCTCGAGATTAAGTTTATGAAACCAGAGACCAGTGAAACCATTGTGAAAGATGAGGGTGACTTTTTTGCGAACTCCAACAAAGTGGCATAAAAGACACTGCCATTGATGAATGCAGTCCACCTCATACATGTTTTGTTTACATTTTGCTCTTAAGTCTTGGGTCTCTCACAGTGCTTTAACATGTCAATATTTGTAATTTGACAGAGTGACAGGTTTGAGTTTTGGTTTGGTATTTGCAAACATCAGTGACAGTTGATGAATGGCCAGCAGGGATTTGTATCCGGTGGTAACAGGCCTCTTGTGACTTCTTCCTTTAAACAGGCAGGCAAGTTGGCCATGGAGCGCGGCTGGGCCATAAATATCGGTGGTGGCTTCCATCATTGTTCCAGTGACAGAGGGGGTGGCTTCTGTGCCTATGCAGACATCACGCTTGCCATTAAGGTACAGTGGAATGAAATGGGCTTCCATTTGAATGAAAAGGGTAGTAAGAGTTGAATCAAGGGAATGAGTTTTCATGGAGAGAGTTTTTTTCTGGCACTGCCAAAAATGACTGGAAAGCAATTGCATTTGTACCATCATCCACAGATGACTAAATTTTTTAACCTTCAGCTTTTGGCCGCACATGACAAGTAAATGTTATGGAGGGGTTTCCTTCAGCTCAGGTATAGAATTTTACAAAATACTGTCACAAAAATTGGATAGAATCATCTTAGTTCATAACGTCTGACAAACTCTGCATTAAAGAAGCAGGGAGGCCATTTCCTGTCATCCTGTACTCATGCATTGGGCCAGGTGCCCTCTCTAGAATGGAAAAGGAATGATGTCCCTGAGCAAGACAAATTACTACAATCAATACTGTTATTGCTTGATTTTAATGTTAGAAGTGTTGTCTTGCTACTGATAACCATGGACACACACACTGACAGAGAATATCAGTGTCTTGTTTCTTCATCCACCGTTAACTTCAAGAACCCAGTTGCAAAAATTTCTCATCCACCATAGTTTGCACAACTTTGTTAATAATAGCATCTGATTCCATATCATTAGAGAAAGACAAGTGAATAAACAGTTTTGGTGATGTTTCTCTCCAGTTTCTTTTGCAGCTGGGTATGGTGAAGAAGGTCATGATTATTGACCTGGATGCTCACCAAGGCAACGGCCACGAGAGAGATTTCATGAACATGCAGGACACGGTCTACATCCTGGACATGTACAACAGAAGTATCTACCCTCATGATGGGTACGCCAAGCGTAAGTAGTGAGACTTAAGCGGAGTTTTGTAATTGAGACCTCTTAAGACCAACACAAGACCCTACAAGATTATCACAACACCAACACAACACCCTACAAGATCAACACAACACCAACACAAGACTCTACAAGATCAACACAACACCAACACAAGACCCTACAAGACTATCACAACACCAACACAAGACCCTACAAGACTATCACAACACCAACACAAGACCCTACAAGATTATCACAACACCAACACAAGACCCTACAAGACTATCACAACACCAACACAAGACCTTACAAGACCATCACAACACCAACACAAGACCCTACAAGACTATCACAACACCAACACAAGACCTTACAAGACTACCACAACACCAACACAAGACCTTACAAGACTACCACAACACCAACATGTGTGTATCGTGCTCGTGTACATTACATTGTACCTCATTTGGAAACTGCTGTTGTTCATTGATAGTACTTTGCCCATAACATAACATCACATCCACATCAAGGTAGAATTGTTTTCCCTTTCAATTAGCTAGTTATCGTGTTTTGTTTTGTTTTTCCAGGAGGAATTAGGCAAAAAGTGGAGCTTGATTTCTTTACAGACGATGGCCCATTCCTGAGAGCAGTAGATAAGTACGTACATGTAGTCAAACAGAAAGTGAATGTTGTCACTGCTGTGTTGACATTCAGCGAAAGAAAATTTAACCACATACCAGGAAATTAAAACCACAAAGGACACGCAAACTGAGAAGTCTATCCATTGTAGCTGGTAACCAGGAAAACCTCAAAGCCAAAGACAGCCTTTGATTCCTGGCCTGCCAGCCACCACAGGATCCAACTAATGACATCATTGAATGGGACTTGGGGCCTGTTTGTTTCACATGGATTCGGATCACGATCAGCGATCCCAGAGCTGGTTTGCACTTACCATCAAGCAGGAACTGGTGTCAGTGAACCAATGACGGATCACTGATTGCGATCTGGATCTGTGTGAAACAAACAGGCCCATTGTCCCTTGTGTTTGTCTTAGATATCGGCAGCTCACTTTACTGCCTAACGTGACGAGATTGGTGCACCTGACACGGTTGGGGTCAGTTAGATGAAGTGGATGTCCATAACTGATGTGACCCTCGTTCAGTATTGTAATGTCCTCACCACATACCAGAAGATATTACAAATGCACTGGAGTCAGAAATTGGGGACAGATAGGGTGATAAACACAGTGACACCCTCTCCCTGCCCCAAGCACGCTCTAAAAATGCTCCCACATCCATTCAATAAAGTCAACATCCTAAGTTTCTGTGTCTGACGTAGATATTTCAAAAAAGCTTTGGAGGAATTCCTACCCGATCTGATCGTCTACAACGCTGGTACAGATATACTCGAAGGAGACCCTCTGGGTGCCTTGTCCATCTCACCAGAGGTAAGAATGTCAGAGTTGCCCCTAGTCAAGGAGGGACTGTCTCCCCTCTTTGTTCAATCCACCCTCGTTTAACTTGTCCTCTCCCACAAGCTCTGCGGAATTGGTAACAATTCACTTTCTTCTTGTGTGAATACGGAAGTGACTTTTTACAGTAACGCTGTAACTGATCTCAGAGATGTAAAACGCAAGAGGTTTTTGTCTTTGAGAAAGATTCTATTGGATCACAACATCAAGCCCTCCTACTTTTTGGAGTTGTATTTGAGGTCACTATAGCCAGCACGCAGTTTGCAGCAGTTTTTGTATTATGTGCTCGGAGGTTTATAAAGTGATTTCATTTCTAAAACGTCTTCAGTTTTGTGCCTGGGAAATCAGGAAATGTACAGCATGCCAGATATTGTGGATTTTACATTTTACGAAGCAGACCAACATCTCTTTACAAAATGAAGATATGTTGGGTGTTTTCCAAGGCTGTGCAGAACTGTGGACGTAGACATGCGCTACATAGGAACTGTAGGGGTCTAATCCTGTAGATGTTGTATATGTACAGGGCATCATACAGCGAGACCAGCTGGTGTTTGAGATAGCCAGGAGGAGAGAGAGGCCGATTCCACTCTTGATGGTCACGTCTGGCGGTTACCAGAGAAACAATGCCAGCATCATCGCGGACTCCATTCTCAACCTCAGACGGCTCAAGCTGATTGAGTGCCCGCAGGCTGAGGAGCACCTCAAGGCCCAAGGTACGTTTCTCTTCCCACTCCTTGCCTCTATGATCCCCACCAGCGAAAAGGCCATGTCTATTAATCAAGTGGCTGTGGCTAGCTTTAACACACATCTGTGGGAGTGGCTATAGCCACTAGCCTGCGTCTTCCCATAGGAGCAGGTGTTATTTCCAGCCACAGTTAAGTAATTTGGATGCAGCTTAAAATTCTGTCCTATCCTAAGAGAGACATGTTATTCAGAACATTTTCACACAGTACAAATGTAAAGTTTCAAATCGATCTGAGATACGGTTTCGCTGTTCCAGTCATTTGAACTTCAAGGCCACGTACGTACCAACCTGTGTGCACTGAGCATGGCAGTAGAGTAGTAGGTATACATTTTTGGTTGACCCATCTTGGAAAAATGGGTGCTGTTGGAGAACAGTAGGTTTGATTTTCACAAAAGTGGCGTCAAAATGACTGCAAAGACTTACTGAAAAGACTCAGCACGTGAAAAAATATTTTGGCGATATTTGAAAAAATGTTGAGGGGGATGGTTTCTGGCTCTCTTAGGGTTAAATTAATAGGTAATGCACAGGTTGTGTGCCTCAAGACCTGCGGTATGTTTCTCTTGTCTCCTTTCTTCTAAGTCTCCTCTCCACCGCTAGTAAAAGTCTCTACCCAGAATCCAAAGCCAAGTTCTAGGTTAGGAAACCCTAACCTCATTTAAACTGTTCCTCGTCTTAAAAAGCCATCTGAAAGTTGCAGAGGACTTGTAGGGGCTGAAAAGGGTAGAGCCCAGCCCGTGTTAATTTACTTTAGCGGACCGGCCCCACGTCAGTTGGACAGTGGGAGGAAGGAGGAGCGTTTCCCTAATTAAAGCGGACGAGCACTTGGAGAACACGTGAGCAATAAATGATGTCTAACTCCAGAACTACAATTTATTAAATATGAAAACAGTTGGTGTTGTGTAATGGCTAGACGGCACTGTAAAAAACAATATAATGAATGGTGTAAGGCTAACACTGCTAGCCAACCAATACAGTGTGGCATGTTGTAGAACAGAAAGCAGTTACCACGTTGGGCCCCGTAAATCGTACAATTTCTCCGACAGAAGATCGTGTGAAGTATTTATACAATGATAAGTACTTACTAGGGGTTCCTAGCATTGACTCTCTCCCACACCAAGGGGCATGGCCGAAGCCATGCTCCCTGCAAATTAATAGAAACAAAATGCAGAGGGTACAGTTTTACATTCGAAACCCCAAAAGCAAAGAGATCACCTTCACACCGCGTGCCCGGGAACCCTAAAAAGTATCCACTTTATGTTAATTACCTCCGTGACGCGTATTGGAAGGATGAGGGCGCCCTTACTAAGGTACGGTTCCCTACATTACATTTGACTTTGATGCCTTGTGGTGTAAAGGAGGTTGACATTGTGCTGAAATCTATGCGCAGTACAACCTTGTCCTTTTGGGACCTCAAGACATTTCACACACACTCCTGTCTTGTTTTTTGTCACAGTACAGCCTGCAAGTCGAGAATCTGATGTGGACACCGGAGCAGCCAATGCAAATCCAACTGGCACTAGAAGCTGGAGATCGTGGTTTAGTTTTAAGAAATAGTACCGAATGATAGAGAGCAGAGATTTGTTCTAGTTAACTGAATGTGAACTCTGACGGCTTGTAGGAAATATGAAATTTCTGACTGGCCCTGTATTGAGGGCACTGTTTCCTTCGCTGGGAAAATTTCGGACCAAATTTGTCGACCAACACACGTGTAGCGAGTCCTCACAACTGCACTGCCAGTACATGTAAGGTTGTTTGCCTGCACTGGTGTCCAACAACATTATCTCCTGGTCTTTATTTTTTACAGTTGGCAATCAAGATTATCGCCCACTTCCTCTTTGTTCCAATGGGCGTGGCAAATACGAGGGAAACAGTAAGTTGTCTGGGAAAGTAACTGAAAAGTCATGAAAAATGGAAAAAATGTAATTCATTTTTTTTTGATACTGAGAGAAAGGGGAATATTTTTGTCTGTATCAGTTCTCTCCCTTTATTGTTATTATCATCATAATGTTGCTAGCAGGCTGGATCTCCTGCAGCGATCATACCTCCCTTGTTCCTTCGACAGGCAGCCAGCTCAGTTGTGGTCTCCACCCTAGAATCCCTCCTCTTCCTTCCAGAAGTGTAAAAAAACCCCCAAATGTAGGCTGACCCCTCGGAAGGGACATAAAAAGTTGCATGAAAACAGTTCCAAATTTTTGGGCCCCCCCAAAAAAATTCCGTTCTGGATCTGCCCTTAAGACTGAGGTACTATATGTTGAAATAAACAGGATGTAAAAAGTACTTGTATAGTTTACATACATATATGCAAAGAGAACTTCCGCTTTATTTAATTGAAAATACTTGATTTCAGTTTAATCCTTGTCCATGCAGAACATTTTACTGAATAATGTTAGAAGCATATTTCAAAAGCGATCATCGTGTACTTTGAAAATTATGTACGAGCCCTTGCTCTCCCACTGTTGATGGTTATTTGGTTGGGCCATGTCTGAATGTAGACGTGTCGGCCATCTTGAAAGTGAGGTCAAACTTTTCTTTTGGGGGACCTTATGGGTTGTACTACACCAAATACGCGCTCATAGAGAACAGTGCAAAATCAGACTGAAAAAGTGCCGCCTGTTGACTCTCGTGAAGAGGTTGGCCTTTTTTTTTTTTTCACTGGAAATTCAAGATAATGGCCAGCAGATCACTTTTTGTTTCAATTTTATGGGGGGTAAGCCACGAAAAAAATTTTTTATTTGCCCTTTCCCAAAGATACCCATAAAATAGTTGTAAAACTATGCACTCAGCTCTGAATGTGGCCGCCCGCCTCTGTCCAAAATAGGCCCACAATTTTGGATTTTTTGTCATACCAGCATTTGTTAAGATAATTAACATTTTTGATTAAGGAAAAACAGTCTGGCACCACCCCATTTGATAGATTTAACACCTTAAATATGGTAGATTCAGGAAGCAAGATGATTAAGGTCTTTTACCCAGCTGAAGCTGGGAACAACATGAACACCTACAGAATGAAGCAAAAAAGGAAGTACCTTTCATATATACATGTACATGTTCCTCGCTATTCTGCACGAAGTCACTGTAATTCAAGCTTGGCTAGAAATGTGAACCGTTCTTGCCACTTTTAGCTGTAATGTTCTATGGTATGCAAACAATAAATTTATTGATATATCAGTTGTGTTGGGTTAAAACTTTTTCCCGGGGATCAAAATGAATTTTTGTGGATTGTGTAAAAACATCATGTACAGTATACATTGCATACACTTACTCTGTAAATTGTGTTTAAACAAAACCTTCTAATGTAAAATGAACATCGTGCCACATAATTGGTCAGGTACTTATGCCATATTGAATGCTGTACTGGGAGACAGTGGCTGCAACCGAATCTGTCGTCTAGAGCTAGGTCTAGGTCTTCGCTCCATTGGAAATGCATGGAGACTCGCAGACAATAGACCTAGCCGTAGCTCTGGAAGTCGGTTTGGAACACGGCCAGTTCTGTCCATGGACAGGCTCCTTTTGAGAGTAAAAGTGAGTGTTATGTATCTTGTTAAGAACATCACACATTATTTGAAGAATTTCACGTCGTCACTGCATATCCAGCAAGAAATGAGACCAAGGGGTACCCCCCCAACATCCAATTGCTATACACACTCTAGACTATGATTACCTAACACATCCCCCTAGATGTCTGAAAAGAATTCCTAAGATACCAATGAAACAATGACCAACACAAAGGGGGGGGGGTTTCTCCGTCTCATACTTGCTTCATATGCGTCACTGGTTCAACCCTCCAGAGTACCCTTTATATAACCTTTGTCCTGGGGAAATTGTAGATCTGTGTAAACTATTCCACAGATGCTCGTCTTCAATGTCTACATTAATTTTTTTTCAGGAGTTCTGTTTATAGCTTGTGTTAGAGCAAACAGAGCTGTTTGTTTAGATTTCTCAATCCATTCGGTGTCCTGACGAAAACAGGAATAATGTACCTGAAAATAGTGAGTGTTTTGTATTCATATGTAAATGTGTAAACAGGTGTTTTGTGATACATGTACAGTCAAACCATGTTAAAAAGAGCATTGTTAATGCAAGATTCTGATTGTAACAAGGAAATTTTTGGGTCCCAATCCTTTGTTTTTCTTTGTATCAATTCCTGATAATGCAAGGTTCCTGTTATAACAAGATAATTTCCCAAGTCTGAAGGACCTCATATTAACAAGATTTTGACTGTACATGTATGTGTTTCTTGTAAAATCAGTCATATTTCTGGTGATTAATCCTCTGTGTTAATGGCCTGTTTTATATTTCATGACGTATCTTTTTATGCATGCAGATGGAAACCAACTAGACATACATGTACATTTGCACATGCATTACATTTCAAGATTTTATGCTATTTTTTAGGCTCTGCTCTTTCTCCTGAATACTTTCTTGCCCAGAGGTACTTTCATTTGCTACATCCTGTCTGTTCCTGCAGTCATTTGGCATGTGAAATCTTTTGTCTGTCTTTTCCAACTCAAACAGTTCTTGACTGCAAAAACATTGAGATCCAAGTGCAATACATGTACAAAGCATGTGAATTGGTTAAATATGTACAATGCATGTAGAATGGAACACTTTTGTATAAACTTTAAAATCTAATTAAACTCACAGTCCATGCAAATACATTGTTGTGCCGTTTTCTGTCTTATGTGGTGCTGAATATTGATATGTTGAAACATGTACCGTGGTTTGGTTCCAGTAGCCAACATTGCCGGGATCAGCTCGATAATACATGTTTTCAGTTGTACAGTGTTGAAACTATTGTGAGTTTATGCACAAAAAATAAGAAAAAGCTTCAAATGATTTTGGAAGTCCACTATGTCCACAGAGTTGACCAGACATTCTGATGCAAACAACTAAGACTCTTCTGTGTTATCTTCAAAGTCTTTATTTTAATATATACAACACAAATGAAATAAAACTCAATAAAATTACAATGTCACGGGTGGTATAGAACGTTGGACGGACAATACGGCTTTGAAAGATGGAGTTTCTAACTTCAAATGTCAATTGTCATCTCAAACACTGCTTGGGTGGAGAAGTTGGAAGCAAGACTTTTAAACATTTAAAATCAATATGTTTTGTATGTACATATACAATGTATATGGATTCAGAGGTCAACAGCTGCCCACACGTCACATTCCTCAGCATCTGTAGAAAGGAATCCGAGGAGACCAAATTTTGAAGTGTGAAAAGTCCACACATACGCGGGTGGTGATAGGTCAAAATCCCTTGAAAGTAGGAATTTCCATATTAGGGAAACTTTGCAAAAACAGATGGGTTGCATAATAGCAGTATCTGGCTCTCAAAGGCAGAAAAACATAACGTGGGGTTACTTTCAGAAAGTTCCTCTTGGAAATAGAATACTGAGATTCTAGAAATGAGCCTTGTATGTCCACCCCTCCCTAGAATTTTGCACTGGGTGGGAGGAGATGTGTCTAGACAGTCTATAGTTTACATCTAGATGTCAAGGGCCTTTTCGGTCACTATCTCTACCGACTTGTCTTGTTCCACTGCTGAAAGTATGCTGCTGTTGGTCGGTTGGTATACACCTCGTTGTCGATGTACTCTTGGCTGCAAAGTAAAGAGCAAGGAAAAAGAAATCAATTATTGGAGTGTAACGATTGTGTAGACACAACGAAGAAATAACAGAACTAAATCTTACACTATTTCTTAGAATTATTGTACAAGTTATCGTGGTGTCTTCCTTTCGAACATGAGAAAATTGGAGAAGTTACATAAACCCTGTAAATGGTGAACTTGTAAGTTCATAGGAAGGAGTCGTTACTGATCTGTTCAAGAATTCAGATGTCTAGGTAGCTTTGTAGCAGTAAACCTTGATTCAATGACCTCATGTTCAGTTATAAGGGCGTCCTTGTGAAAAAATATTGTAAAGTGTTGATTTTGAAGTCCCAAGTTTGAATCTTTTGCCTTTGTTTTTCTAGTCCTTTAGTGACAACGTTCTGGTTATAACAAGGTAAGTTGGCAAGTTTTTACAACCTTGTTCTGAGAGTTGCCTGCACTCACTTTGATTTTTGTTCAGCGGCAAGTCTGGTGTTGGCAGCAACCTGTTCCTTCTCCAGTCCCTTCCTGACCCTGTCGGCCTCCCTCTCCATCAGCAGCCCGCTCCTGGCATCAAACAGCCGCTGCCGCTCCCACTCACGGTCCCGTTCTACCTCGTCCTCCTGGATGCGCTTCTTCTCCTGCCGCTGCAACTCCTGGATGCGGCGGATCTCAGCCAGCTGCTCAGGGGACATGCCCTTCCAGCGGTCGGTGATCACGCGGTGGGGGCCGAAGGCACTCTCGGCCACGTCGGGGTTCTCCGTCAGCATGTCGCCGTTGATGTGGTTGACCATCTCGGTGAAGTTGTCGTCCAGCTCCTGCTGCTTGGCAAGGCGAGCCTTCTCAGCCTGTTCATCAGCCTGAACGTGAGAAGAGATACAAATTTGAAATTATTCATTCGGAATCAGTCAATCATTGTAATATGCATTGCTACTGTACAGTAACTCTTACACAGAGCCAAACTTTTTTAACAAAGAGCGGGACTCACCAGTGCTTGGTTATAATCCTTCACAGTCTCATTGATGGCTCGTTGGCATTCCTCTTCCATCTTAGCCAGTGCCATGGCCCTCTCGTCAGCCTCCCTTCGGTGCAGATCATACAATCTGTCGGCCTCTCTCTGGAGATCTTTGTGCCTCTTCTTCTCCTCGGCCTGCCGCCGGGTCCACTCCCTCATCTGCTCCTGCATCAGCTTCTGGCGGGCCTTGGAATTGAGGTCCTCGCCGTCAAACTTCTGAGCCCCTGAGATGCCGCAGCGGGGATCGTCATCCGAGACCCGGGCGGGCTTGTCCTTCTTCTTGCCATCCGGGTCGTTGAGGTCCCACTCCCGCCTGGAATCTGGTTGTTGATGTAAAGCACGGAACTCGTTGAGCGCTTTGTTGAGGTTGCGCACATCTTGCTCCCGTCTGCGTGTGAGGAGTTCAGCAATTTTATCATTGCGGATTAGATCACTGGCTGTAGGGATGAAAAAAATTGAGATAACGGGTTAAAATATTTGACAGCGAAAAAGTTACTCAAAAGGTGAACATGTTGATGAGATTAATGCCAAAACAAACGGCTGAGGTAATTCGCTTACCGAAAGCTTCATGTCTCTGTTGTTCTCGTTGCTCCTGTAGACCTCTGTCATGTACTTGCTCTTTCAGGGCTTGAACATCAATCTGTGTACACAAAATTAAGCAGTAAGCAAATCGACAAATGGTCTTAATGTTAGCTTATGGCCAATTACTGAATTAGGGGCCCAAATCTAGTGTCTGTCGTATGTCTAAAGGAAGCTAAAATTGTTTAGAATAAAAGACAGTTTTAAAAACTGTGTTAGGGGCCTACTAACGTGAGGCATGGCATGGTCTGATCGCCCCTGAATGAGCATGATACTTTCTTACACCAGAATAACCGGCCCTAGGCCTACCCCCCAAAAGTTCTTTTTCTCAAATTCCTTTACTTTTTGTTCAAGCTTTGGTTAAACATTTATTTAGCAAAGCACTTAATTCTAAATACAGCAAAATCACCTCGTCCCAAAATCACCTCGTGTTTGATTTCGAGTAAAAAAAAAAACTCTAGCAAAAACACCAGACTCAGCGGCAGCTAAGGACTTCAACTCACCCCAATTGTGCGAACTTTGGCGTTAAAAATTCTGTTTTGGCGTTCCAATTCTTGGTTTCTTCTCCGCTCAATTGCGGCTGCCTCCTTCAAGTCAATCGGTAAGTCCAACTTATACATTTTGATATGTTACAGAGCCTGGCCAGATAAAGTTTTCTGGGTAAATTTAGGACGGTGAAAACTCCACGCTCCACGTTTCTTGGACGGATTGTGTATGACAAGTTTTGCTATCGGACTTCATGCTTTATGCTGTTGTTAAGGGGCGTTGCTATGTTCGTGTCCGATAAACAGCCAAACACGGCTCCAGTCAACTTCGACTCAAGTAACAGAAATTGTGGTTGGACACATTTTAGGTCTATCCCTCAGTTGAACCAATGGACGTCGATGTTCTAAAAAGTGGTGAAACAAAAGATGAAGGCGCTGTATTAGATAGGACGCCCTCTTGTGATCAATCCGCAGAGAATTTCTTTCGCAGAAATTCTTCTTCATTCAACTTTTGCAAATTTCAGCATGATGCAAAATAAGTCAAAGTTTCGTTGGTCATTTTGAGCATAAGCACGGATGAATGAAAAAACTTGACAGTCAGCAGATGGGTGCAGGTACAGCTCAGTATTGGCAAGTTGACTAACTGAAAACTGGCCCAACTTAGGCCCTATGCGGGTTCGCCGCTGGCGCTGGCCGGTCGTCCCAGGGGTTTGCTCTTGAGATTGAATGCAGTGTACATGTACATGACGAAATTGTGTCATGTTTAGGATTGATTAAGATAAATAAACTTCATTTAAGTTTGGAAGCACTACCCCCCTCCTATCCATTGCTACTGAACCCGACCAATTTTTCCATAAACATCACCAAATTTTAAAACCATGAAAACGGGTGCTGGGCAATTTAGGCCGAGATAGGGGCAGCTTACTTTTGAGTTTACTTTTAACAAGGGAAGCGATTCAGAACAGGTTTTTGAAAGTCGGATGAACTTGAGCCTAGGCCTTGGATCCAGGCCTAGTGCCCCTTCGAGCTCGGATGGGTGGAATGAGGGGAAAGAGTTCCATTTATGGATGGTATGCCACTCGATCCTGTGCACAAACCTTTGAGACTGGTCTGACATGTCTGAAAAATTCTAAGTGATTTCTAAGTAGGCTAAACAACTTGGATTTTTCCCTCCTAAATTGAACTTTTCTTGACACGTTTTTGCTTTCTGATGCCTGATAGGTCACTGTAGGGAATAATTACTGGCGTCTATATATGGAATTCTTCCCGAATGAGGAACCCTCTGGTGATTGGTGATAGGGTGAACGCTTGCGAGTCAACTCCTACCATGGGCAACTCGTACCTTGGACAACTTGTACCTTGGACAACTCATACCTTCATGTTATCAATTCGGTTGTAATTTTCTTGTAATCTTCATAAATCTCCCAGAGAGATCTGGAGCGCCAGCATGATTTTCTCCATAGTGCCTGCTGCAGGCATTTGCGCCGTCGGTTTACCTGACGGATGTCAAACAATCCCAACCATTCACCATTGGGGGAGACGTTACTAAACTCTAAATTCTGGCCACGTCGACCAGCGTCAACTGTCTGACTGTGCGTGCACATGCACGACGTCGATGCATCTCACATTAATGTCACCCCATCGGTGTGTAGGGAAGGCTGTGTAGCCAAAACGACAAATTAGATGATGAACACATGACTAAGAAATCAAATTACTGTTAAAGTTATTTACAGTTATGATAAGCTCTGATTGATTTCTGTGAAGGTACAAGTTGTCTCGTATGCGAAGGTGTGAATTGTCTTTACTGGAGGTATGAGTTATCTGAGGTGCGACTCAGCAAAGGTATGAGTTGGTACAGTTATGTTGAGTTGTCCATGGTATGAGTTGTCCAAGGTACGAGTTGTCCAAGGTACGAGTTGACCTGTTCCTGGGATGAACTTGATATAGGCCTAGGCCTATATGACAAAGAAAATTATGATGCAATTGCCTTCATAAAGAAAGTAGACATGCTAGGTCTATTTGAAAGTATGATTTTGAGGGGCGGGGTTATGCACCTTTCCATATAAATATTGAAACTGTTATTCAGTTTTTTACCAGTTACATGTAAATTCTTGCTCAACTTTATTTTGGATGCAGTCAGTTTACTGAGATCGCAGCAAATTGGAAGTGTGCCCTTGATCACTTGCTCTTGAAACCCACGTCAGAATGTTGGTCCCAGTCTTCACCTTGAAACTCAACCATAAGATCAACCCCCGCATGGTGACCCTGGGCAAGTATGACGGCAAACATCCAAATCTCACTGCAGCCACCACTGCTGGCAAGGTAAACAGGAAAAAAGATATCAGAGAATCCCCGCCTCCAATTTACTATTTCAACATTTTTGTCCGTAACTTGGCGGTGTGAAGTTAGTTACTTATTCCTCGTTTGATGTTCGACATTCAGTGTTTGATAGGAACTGTTACCAGTTCAGCAACTGCTCAGGATGCACGTCGCTAGAAACAATGGAGTGCAAAAGGGACAAAAAACAAACTGTGCCACCTACATTTCAGGCCTTGTTTGACCACAAAAAGCACCAGGTTGAAAAGACTAGGAGTCGTTGCTGATTTTGAACAGTGAGATCAGATTCAGTGTACTCTCCAGGCGGGGCATGGGGTTGGGTATTTTATTTCGATTTGAGAAAAACGTGAAGTGATGCATTCTTTTCCTACTCTGGTTTGCAAGCGAAGAACTCCACTCACAAGACTTTAGTCCAAGCTGTTTTGACCATGGAAAACTGTATTGCCCTGGTTGAAATGGAGGCAGCAGGGTCGCTAAAGTGTAGCTAGAAACACTTGGAAATAAGTTTAGACCCAGGGCGTGGGATTGATGTATATTATTTCAATTGAATGAAATACATCATGTAGTTTGGATGGAAACAGCAAGTGTATAAAACTAACAATTTTTTCCCCTAATAATGATATTTCCGTCAAAAACTATCGCCTACATTTCAGTTCTTATTTGTCCCCAAAAACTCCTATACCCAGGGTTGCCTTTGTAAAGAGAGTTGTGTGTATATACATCATCTTGAAATGACATGTACAATTTAAATAAGGACATGTACATGGGAATGGATGTGCATTGTGGCACAATTTGTTTTTTTCCCCTTTTGCACTCCATCATTTCTATGGGTGTGCACCCTGAATGTCAAACGGTTATTTGTTCAACCCTGGAATATCAAAGGGTTTCTTGGTTCAACATTAAATGCCGAGCAAGGAACTAACTTTACATTGGTCCATAACTCTGGGATATCCAGAGTTGCGTTTGATCTCCTGAGTCACAGTGGGTGTGGTCATTGGTGATATTTTACAAGTTCGGGGGAGGAGGTGTGTGCCTTCCCCCCAGCAGAAGTCCCTCCCCTTGAGATTTTGAAATGCACGCTGCCTACGTACAATCCACAGCACCCTTACAAAAATGTACATACCTGAGGGGAAGACGGCTGGGGTTATAACTCCCCTTTAACCACTAAAACCAAGAGAATGAAAGAAAAACGTGTCAAATTCCTTCTTCCCCAAATCTAGGTCCGCTTCTGGAAGTAATTACTGAGCAGTGTATTAATTAAAGCAGGTTAAAACAAAGGTTTCACAGAGGCTGCTGTATGAATCTTTCTTAATCAAATGACCTTCGTGTCCAGGTTTTTGTCCACAACCCCCACACTCGAATGGCCAATGCCAGTGGCCGTGCCGTGGAAGCCAGTGTGGATTCGGACGTCAGCCTGCTCAGCATCAACCAGAAAGTCAGCGCGGTGTGCGCGGGTTCACTTGACTCGCTCGGGATCAGCGACGTCCTCATGGTTGGCACCCAGACCAACTTGCTGGCCTACGACGTGCAGAACAACACTGACGTTTTCTACAAAGATGTGAGTTGTGAGTCTCCTTGGCTCTTGTAAATTGTAGGATAGCACAGGTTGATTTTTTTGTCATTTCGTTAAATTTTGTAATCAGCTATTGTAAGTTGTAATGAGTACGTTGGTACTTGGAAACAGATCCTTGAAGTGAAGTGCATTATTGGTCATTCAAGAATGTCAATTTATGGATGTTAGATTGGCTCTATCAGCCTGGCCATATGCCTAGTCATGAGCACTGAATATGCTCAAACTGGCTTGACATCAGGTGCCTTGCCTTTTTGAAATATCAAACTGGCTCATTAAACCTACCACTCCCAGAATTCTAGTAAAATCCTTTGAGATTCAGTACGTCTTGTCAAATTTGTGTCATTGATAGAATGGAGTGCTTGATGGGGATCAGGCTTGAAGGTAATGACAGATTTGGCAATTTGTTTTGCTCCTAAAAGGCTCCCGATGGCGTGAATGCCATCGCTGTGGGTCAGCTGGGAGATATCGAGACACCGTTAGCCGTCATCGGCGGCAACTGCTCACTACAGGGCTATGATAGCGAGGGCAACGACCTGTTTTGGACGGTGAGTGATCGACTCTTCTTAAATTCCACACCTCCCTTGAAATACACCCAGATCTATCAAAACCCAGCGCACCAAGTTTTTGTTGCAGTTTGTTTCATTCAGGGCTCCGCAGTGCAGTTACCCTCAATTCACATGGGGTTAATTTTCACTAAGATCAAAAGACATAGATGATTACAGAGGGCTCCTGCATAGTGTGGAATACCTTGCAAAGCTTTGTAGCACAAATACTTGAAGAGCAGGGCATTGTAAACCTTGAAAGTCTTCAGTCCTACGGTGTAATTACATGTGACAGTCCTCAGACCTTCACCATTTAGCGGATTGAGGACTGTCTGGGGAACAAGACTTCTCAGGATAATTGATGAGTTTTCAGTCCTACGGTGTAATTACATGTGACAGTCCTCAGACCTTCACCATTTAGCGGATTGAGGACTGTCTGGGGAACAAGACTTCTCAGGATAATTGATGAGTTTTCTCACCCGTTGTCTGTGCATTTCTGTTCTTAGGTGACGGGAGACAACGTCTGCTCTCTGGTTCTCTGTGACGTCACCAATGATGGGGAGCAGGAACTCATCGTTGGCTCCGAGGATTTCGACATCCGCATCTTCAGGAAGGACGAGATCATCTCAGAGATGACAGAAACAGAGGTGTCTTTACCCATTTCCTGCAGATCCCTCGAAATCTATTAGGACAGTTTGATGGATTTTAAAGGATTGTGGAAGGGAGAGTCAACCACTAAAGGGTCTTCTAGAGTTGTTGGTTTTCTGTAGAAGGACACTGTTTAGAGGGCTTTAGTATTGAAATGTAAACGATCACACGGCCTGCCATTGTCAAACTTTGTCAAAAGTCATTGTCAAAATCTCCCAGCTATACATTGCAATGCACAAGGCTCTTGATAGCAAGCAATGTGACCTTCACGGAAAGCTGGTTACTGGTAAACTAGTTGAGTTAAGCCATCATTAATTGGTTCACATTTTGAGGGACGTGATTAAAACTGTCATTAAGCTCAGTTCTTGATCCAATTTGCTCCACATTCTAACTAAGCATGTTTACATTACATTCATAGGGCACGGAATTTGATTTTGCTCGTTTGTCCAGGCAATCAGTGCTCTGTGTGCAATGGCCAATAACCGTTTCGGGTATGCCTTGGCCAATGGAACCGTGGGTGTGTATGAAAACAACTCACGCTATTGGAGAATTAAGGTTGGTTCTTTTAAGGTTCTGAACTTAACTAGATCTAATTTTATATTTGCCTGACTAGAGAATACTAACATTTTGCTGACGACTCTGCTAGTATTCATGGGAAAATTTAGATGGAAGTTAAATTAAAATTATACCTTAATTTATTATTTGGGAATAACTGTGTCTTGATGGTGGCTTCTAATTGTGTTGCCTTGGCTAGTCGACTCTGTGGGAATCTTGTTCTACTGAATGTTGATGAATTCATGTAATTTCTTCACATACAGTCCAAGAACCAGGCTGTCAGTATCCACAGTTTTGACTTGAATGGAGACGGGGTACCAGAGCTTATTACTGGATGGAGTAATGGCAAGGTAAGACCTTGTCTGAAGTGGGTAATGTCCATGGCCACGGCTATGGCTATTGACCATAGTGCACCATTTGCAAAAATCAAAACTGAAACCGCAAAAATCCTTTTGGATGCGGCTTAAACTAAGATTCAGTTGGGCTGTGGTCTTGCCTTAAAAAAAGACGTTAAAAATTAGTTGCTACTGAATTTTTACTGAAAAAGCGACTTGTTTCAATTGTATAATTAGTGTCTTGCTCAGCTTAGTTGGCATGGGTGCTGTGTTTCGGTCTGCAATTTAACTATTCTAATATATTTTGTACATCAGTTTGAAGTCAACATTAGACTTCTGTTCCAGAGTGAACAAAGCACTAAGCGGTGCTTAGAAAACAGGCAGTAGGGAGATCATGCTTTGACTAAGTTCTACGAAGGTTTAGAAGCCCTTGTGTGGATTTTTGTGTGTCAGGTGGATGCTCGAAGCGACCGTACTGGGGAGGTCATCTTCAAGGACAACCTATCCTCGTCTGTTGCCGGCATCGTGGAAGGGGACTACCGGATGGACGGGCAGAATGAGCTCATCTGCTGCTCTGTGGAGGGCGAAGGTAAGACATGCATATGCACGAGATCCTTATTCACCGTTGTTGCCATGGTATCTCTCAGCATTTCACTTGCACAGTGCCGTAACGGTGAATGGTGCACACTTCCAAATATTCCATACTCTGGCACACATCAAAATGGATGGGTCAGCCTTGCCTGCCTCTCTAAAACAGTATTGCATTCCAGATCTTGCTTGTTTCAGAAAGCAAGGTGACATCCAATGATGACCGTTAGCAAGTGCACAGACGTCTCTAATGTGCCGCGGTTTTGAGTTTGAATGAAAATATTGTCATCAAATGATAAATGCTATTTTATTTTTGGCCAACGGAGATCAAGTAGCCATGCAAAAAGAGCAGCTGTTGAGGAAATCACATTTTGAAGGCTTCAAAACAGGGTCAGTATGTCTTGTCAAATTTGGCTGCATTTTTCTCTTTTGGCATTGATAAATTGAAAAAAATGGTTTAGTTACCATTAATAAAAGTCACCTCCCAAGAAACTGGTCGTAATCCTGGCTCAGTGACTGAAAGAGAAATCTGCGGACATTATTTGTGTTGCAGTGCGTGGTTACCTCCCAGCATCACAGGACCAAAAGGCTAACTTGATGGACACCAACGTGGAGCAGGAAACCATCCGAGAACTGAGTCAGAGGAAGCAGAACCTCCTGCTGGAACTCAAGAACTACGAAGAAAATGCCAAGGTGAGAGCCAAGGAGTAACCATGCCGACCTCAACGACCAGTCCGTGAGATTTACAAATGTATACCTTGACCACAATGAAACCACATTTAGTATTTCTGGTAATGACACCAAGGATTCCTCAAAAGGGCCCTGCGTACCGTAGCTCTTAAGCTGGGGAAACCTGTAAAGAGCAGACAATGAGAAGCAGTTACAGTTTTAGAGGTGGGAAGGAAAACCCCAGGGGAATATGCTGGGTAAAGCAGGGAATCTGTTACGGACTGGAAGTGCATTCTTCACGTGGATCGAGCCAGGAATCGAACCCAGGCCACATAGTTGTATGGTAAAGTGAGGAAAGAACCATTGCATTAGCCTGACTTTTGCAACCAGTGAGCTCCGTGCATGAAGGAGAAGGTTTTTTTTTTCGTATTTAGTGGTTTTCAATTTCATGTGTCAGTTTCAAATCCCAGTGGATCTGTACATGAACTACTGAATTGCGTCAGAACCCAGTCAAGGAATAAACTTCAGCCTTCTTCTCTGAGAAATTTGTAATAACACAGTGGAAAATTGAGCTGGCCAAAATGGTAGCACTCTTCACATCTTTTGCTCCTAAAGAAATCTAATGCAAACTCCCAAGGTACTTTTACAACTTAATTCCAATTAAATCATGCACAGTGTAGAAGCCCATTTGCCAAACGCCTGTACCAGTTTTCAAGAGGCATCGAGTTCGGTATGAAACAGAAGTACGTTTATCATGGCTGTAGCGTCCTTAACCTTGCAAAATCTTCCCATCGGATGGATTTTGAGGTTGATGGAGAGTTGAGGTCAAGCCAAAGACTTCTAACAAACCAACTGTTTCATCTCATTTTTTACATAACAGGCTGGGCAAGCAGAGCGGCCCTCAGGCATGGGGGAATTAGACAAGGCTCAGATGGGCATCATACCTGCCAACACGCAGCTGCAGACATCACTGATGGTCAATCCTGGTGATGCTAACAAACCTGTAAGCACCCTCCAATCCTCTGAAAATTGTGCGACCTGTGACCCCAGTTGACAATTGTGGATGGATTTTTTTATTTGTGGTAATGGGTTTTGCCCTTTACTGTCATAGTGTTCTTGCTCAGTACTCTCCAAGAGTTCATTTGGGTGTGA
Organism: Acanthaster planci; assembly: GCF_001949145.1. The sequence continues at coordinate 386,273 of NW_019091519.1, forward strand.
TTTTAAGACTGCAGCACCTTCTACTCATGGTTGATCAGTAAACATGATTGTTTATTACAGTTTTGGAATACACATCTGTCTAAGACTTTCATAGTTTGCAGTGAATCAAAGGTCGGTGGCTGGCAAAAATCTATTCATGTGTCTGTGATGAAGTCTTGTCTCAAAGAAGCATGTTGCAGAACTTTAAAGATTAAAACAATGCAAAAGTAGCATTTTCAATGTGACATCATGCCTCATGTCTGCTTGATATGATTCCTTTTTGTAGCCCCATGTTGAGCTCTCTGTCTCCACCACCAATGACACCATTGTCAGGGCTGTACTCATCTTTGCTGAGGGCATCTTTGAAGGAGAGAGCCATGTTGTGTAAGTTGACCCAATCCAAGCTGTAAGGTTAAGGAGCAATCCACTAAGATAACAGCTTTATTTATTTAGAGAGATTAATTGAGGAGGGTAGTTAGGTTACCTTTGTCTTAAGTTTTCCTATGGTTATGCTGAAGGTTTCCCGGCTCCCTCATCTAGCAAAAGCTTTCAATTTTCTTTTAACTCTCCTGTGGTATGCACTGATATCAACAGTCCAGTCTTTGGCCAGTGTTGTCCACATAGAACGCGACTCTGCACAGCTTCACTGCGTATAGAGTGGTTCACCAGCACCAAATGACTCGTGTGGTTGTTGTGCTGCCCTCATTATTACTCCAGTCAGTTTATTGTACAGTTACTCCCCTGGAACAATGAAGCGTAGTTGTTGGACGGCACAAACCGTCGTCTGATCTGTCCCTCGAAGGGGTTATTTATTCAGTGAATACAATGGTGTAGCTGTGACAAAGAGTGACTTCTGCATAGAAGGATGAGTCACCAATTCATAAAGCGAAAGAAACATTCAAGGTTGACTTTCTAAGGAATATTTGTGAAGGTGTAAGTGTCGGCTGGAGCTGAGTCGAACTTCCATCTTCAGAATCACTGCGCAGGTGCTTCACTAACTAAGTTGTCAGTGTTGCAGTCGAATCCATCACAAATTCCTGCAAGTCCATCCAGTCACAAATCAGGTCACAAGTAGTTTAGGTGAACTGCAACAAAAGCATTCCTGTGTCCTCGCTACTTTGTTACTCGTGACTGGTCTCATGACTGGACTTGCGGAAGGATGGTAGACTCCACTACAACACTGTCTCTGGGGTTTCTTGGTTTACAAGTATTATGTTCCAGCTTGGCTAGCCATAAGCTCGCAATTTGCCACGGGATCACAAATGTTTGTTTTATTTGTTTATTATTTTTTTGTTGTAGTTTATAGATAGAAGCATGAAAAAAAAACATAAATGAGCCAAATTAGATTTTGTGGTTTCAACTCTAGTCACCCCAGCTTTCAGAATCTCAGCAACAGCCTGAGGGTGCAGGTGGTGCCTCCGAAGGATGTCCCCGTCGACTTGCACATCAAGGCATTCGTTGGAGGCAAAGCAAGGTCTGACAGTCTGTTTGGCAGCATCCCTAAGAAAATTCTATATGTTTTTCCTCTTAAAAAGCACTACCCCCTCCCAAAAAAAACCAAAAAATAACATTTTAATATTGGGTTATAACCTGCAAGGACTTGAATCCAGTGGTAATAACTCACATCATCTGACTACCAATTCTTTTGAAAAACAAATAGCAGCAGTATTTAGATAATTCACCCATATGTGGTTGACATGATCTTTTCGTTATAATGTATGGTTTATAATGTTGCATATTTCAAACCACTGCTAATTCCAGAAACTCTGCAATTAGAAAGAAAACTAATTGTCTCCAATCAAATTTTCCTGTGTTGTGTGGATTCTTTAACAGTTCTCACCATGTTGCTTAATAATAAGCCCCCCAAAAATACAAATCCAGCTAGAAGTTTTCTGCAGAAGCTGTATTAATTAATGAATGTGGTGTTTTACACTTCCTTGTCACAGTAATCAGTACCACGTGTTTGAGTTGACGAGACAGCTTCCTCGATTCTCGATGTACCTGCCCTGCCCTGAAGACACTCCAGAGCCCAAAAGCAGTGTGACATTCACAGTCAATGAGCGCGTGCAAAGGGTAAAATAGTTTTTTTGCCCGCCACATTTGTGGAAGCATTTGGACGAGAAATGAATTCTGGCCTGCCGGGGTTTCATTTTCAGATCCCAGTATCTTTGGGAAAATCCCCAAGATGCTGGCCAGCTTTGTGATCAAGCTCCCATTCTAATGAAACCTTTACCTAATAACGACATCACTGTTTTGCTCATGAATATGGAAATCGCATCTGCATTAACACTATGACCCTGGAAAAAGTAGCAAAAAAAGACAAAAAAAGAAACTGAGTCGGACCTAAATGTCTCTGCCTATGACCCCATTAAAATACAAAATTCTTTTACGAGGACCATTTAGAGTTATCAACTTATTACTTATTTATCTTCGTTCTTACCAGGTATTAATGTGGATCAACCAGAATTTCTTGTTGAATGATGACATCACGGGTAAAGGGGACCTCAGTGTGGGCTTCATGTCACTGCGTGGCTCGGGGCCGTTGTTCATCAACATGCAGGCAAACGGACAGGTGAATGCATCCAAATCTCAACCTTAACCTTGTTGTCTTGTCCTGTCGGTCTGAACGCTCCGGTGGTTACTCCCTACTTAGTGTGCGAGAGTGACCAAGGTCTACCAGTGGCCGTTTGTCAACCACTGGTACCCAGGATTTATTTGTGCGTAGGTTACCCGGTGAAACTGACCAGTGGTTGATAGATGGTCACTGGCCAAACCTGGGCCCTGTGCAGCATTTCCCAAATTCGTGCCAGTGTTAGGATCTTTTTTATATGGGAACATCATCCAACCAACACACAAATACTGATAGCTTTGAAAGCCATTTGGCTCATCTTACGTTGCAAAAAAGGAAGTATGATAAGGCTGGCTGCTTGCGAATGTATTTCAGTTTTGCTATGTTCATTTGAGAAGAAGGTTTCATTGCTGCTTTCCCCAACACCAGATGACCATCAAGACCGATGACATGGACCTCGCTGGTGACCTGATCCAGGCCATAGCCAACTTCCTAGGGATCGAAGACCTTCAAGTCACTGCCGATTTCCCCATGCACATGGAAGAACTCAAGAACGTGCTGCACAAAGTAAGACAAACTTTGTCCTTTTTTTTTTTTTTTTTGGCTTTTTGCAGAGGATGGAAATTTTGTTTCCAATTACGTGTATTCACAGAAAAGAGTGAGAGTGCTTTAGTGGAGAAAGCTAATCCTCCATCAGTGGGAATCGACAAAATAATGTTTTGGATACCATAGGAGTTGTGCGTGAACAACAGAGGGAGCTACAGTATGCAACATTTAATGGGCACAGAAAGGTCTCTTCACTGGTTCCAGTGATGTGCCTTTCACTGTTTCTGTAATGCAAGTGTACCAGTACCAGTGTGCTCAAGACATGATGGTGCCCAGTGATCCTTCAGTACTGCACTCTTTGTATGTACTGATGAGTGAAATGCTTCTGCAACTTTAATATGACGTGGAGTGTAGACCCTCTAATCCCAAATTATCCTAAATCCTACTTGTATGATACCAACCGAAGAATAAAAACAATAATAACAAGCACTTGTAAAGCGCCCTCTATCTAGCAAACTATTCCGAGGCGTTGTATTATCATTATCTCTGCACATTGGGCTCGCACATCACCTGAACATTGCTGAAACCATCTCAGCTCCCGGGGGAGTATGCTAGCCCAGTGCTGCTATTTGGGTGCAAACGGCTGAACAACCGTGTCTGCCCTCACAGGTACCCATCTACTCCTTTTGGAGGGAAAGCCAAGGTTCCTTGTACCAAACCAAGACAGCTAGAGAGAAATGGGCTTATTTGCATCAAGACATTAATAGTTGTAGACAGTAAAAAAGAACTTGTTCTCGGAGGTAAAGGGCGCATTTATATTTCTTCACCCCCCTGCTATTGTTTGCCTAACAGGTGGACGAGTTCCATGCCGTCAGACAGAAGCTGACAGCCGAGATGGCGGATCATTCCAACCTGATCCGAAGCCTCGTAGTCAGAGCGGAGGATGCCCGCCTCATGGGGGACATGTAAGTTCTTGGTATAAACTTCGGGGGGGAAATGTGAATATTTGGAAAGCGTCCACAGCTGGTGGAGTGCGAGCAAGGTAGTCCAGAGGGCAAAGACAAGTTGATCTCTCAAATTACGCCAAGTATTTGTTGCTAAGAGTAGCCCGAGGAGTAGTGTACACTAACATTGTTATGATTATACGATGCTGGAAATTCACGACAAGCAATAGCTGTTAAGATAAATGAGGAAAAGTTTTCTTCTTACACAATCACAGGCTGATTTTGTTTTAAATGTTTACAAGCATCATTGTCCCGCTTTACGAGATGCTCCTTTTGCCAATTAGGTGTAATAATTAGTTATATCTACAATTAGGTGAGGCTATTGGAGGAAAGGCTGTCTGGACAAACTTTTAGACTAATCAGCTGACCAACACTTGAATGTAGAAGCCATTTCTGCCTCTTCATTTGATAGGGTGTGGTGACTTACCAAAGAGCTCATTTAATGTGTGCCGGAGTGTGGTGACATCACACAAGTGATGTCGTCTTAAAGGGACATGGCGGTTAGGAATTAAGTTTTGTTTGTGGGTTACAGGAGAAACATGCGTCGGGGCTACATGGAGCTGTATGATTTGAACCGTGACCTGATCAATGGCTACAAGATCCGCTGTACCAACCACCAAGAGTTACTCAACTGCCTCAAGCTGGTCAACCAGACCATCCAGAAAGCTGGCCAACTCAGAGGTACGTGATCAGAGACCTGATCCTCGTAACATCCTTGAATTCCCATCCAACTCCTCAACTACCTCAAACTGGTCAACTGGACCAACAGAGACAGTTGGCCGACTCAGTAGTACGTGGTCACAAACTGAGGTTAACCCTCCAAGCCACCCATCCACCTGGAGGATTTTGCAGGAGTTAGGAAAGAAGAACTTGGCTATCATTAGAACCCACTCTACCATTGGGCTCCTGAGTTGAATTAGTGCTTTATTTTGAATGATTCAAGTAGGTTTTGAACAGAAACGTCCTAGGAGTTACTCCCCCATGTTATTTGTTCTCTTATTTAACCCCCCTTCTGTGGCATTCAGAAAACCTGAATGGATATTTTTGGAAGGCATTTGATAGTTGAAATTGTAGGAAGGTTAGAATTACAAAAATGAAGCAATGCCCCATTTTCTTGAGGTTTTTGTTGTCACTTTTGTGTCCATCAGTTGGGAAATTCAAGACCCAAGTAGTGTCGTCCTGCCGCGAGGCCATCAAAACGAACAACATCAGCGCCCTCTTTAAGATCATCAAAACTGGGGCGTCTTGATCATGAGAGACTGCAGAGGTAGGCACAGCGTGGCAAAGAGTTTACCGAAGGGGTATTTCGGTAGTAAAGTGTAGTAGGAGGTGCCATCTTTACTGTGCGTGGATTATGTATCGGGTTATGCCTTTGGTTGTCCCGCTGATGAGTTGCCGGATATTACCTATAACTATGCTCAGAAACCGGTGTTCGCCATGACACACAGTTTTCTGTCCCTTACATCAGGAAACCCAAATTGCGCCCTGCTTTACTCGTTCAAACTATTGCCAACACCAGAACCTCTCCTTGTATTTTTGTACCCACTCTCGGAATGGTTGTTTCTTTGAGAGGGCATGGCCACGTTTCCCTCATGAGAGTCTGCTGGAAAAAAAAAACAATTTGCTGGGTTACATTTTGAGAACCCAGGCAGGCCAATGCCGGGAGCCAGTTTGGGGGAGATGCTAAGCTCCGAAAATATTTGTCTTTGCGGATAAAAACAAAATGGTTATTTACTAAATGCTATGCTGTGCACTTTGCTTGGAACCGGTTTGCAGTGAATTCTTGCTTGGTACAAGAGTTTTTGCTAAACAGCATTTTCTTCTTTGGAAACAAAATTGGTTCTGCTTCCTTTTACATAGCATCTTAAAACAGAATATATGGGCAGGAATTGGTTTCTCACTTTTTTGATAGGAATGCAGTGTTTTCAGGTAAGTCTGAACTGGTTAACAGCTAAAGAGATCAAATCGTATTTATTTAAAATTAAATGAACAACAATTTAAAGGATTCTAGTTGGCATAAATGAGTCTGTCGAACATTTTTGCACAACATTGAACTGGAGTAGAGTAGATACATTTATTTCTTCTTTCTCTATTTCCAATTTACATTTTCTCAAAACAGTCCCCCCAAACTTAAATGTCACACTATCAACAAAGGGGAAGCTAAACTTTTTTTTGGGGGGGGTGGTCCTTATTCTGTGACATCAGATCTAGGGATGTATGTATGGGTCTTGGCAGCTGTAAAAATTCTGAGCCAGGATTGAAATGCAATTCTGTGTACATTTCAGATATATTATTCATGTACAGAAGTAATGTTTCAGTTGTTAGAGATGTAAATATGTATGCAAATGTCAGCACACAAGTTGGTACAATACCACACTTGTAAGAAAGAGGCACCAATTCGCTTTTCCATTGGTGTTGTCAAATTCCAGCTTGTTGGTGACAGCCTACAGGTCTTCTTGTGTTAGTGTATTCAATATTTTGTAGATGATTGCAAATTATTGTTTGCAACTTCCAAACTTGTGCCTGCTATTTCAAGTGAGATACTTAGGCATGGAGTGTGCATATTATTAAGATTGTGCAGTGTGTGTGAGGCACTGAGGAAATATTTGGGTTTTGTATTGAGGTCATGTACAAACCTATTGGGAAGATTGGGGCTTATACAAAAGTTCACACACGAATTTATTTTTGAACACTAAGGGTTTATTTAAATGAACATACACATGGTTTGTGCAATGAAAATGTAAAATAAGTATAACCCCCCCCCAGGATTTTACAAGTAGACTCTTATATTTTAAGCCGTCCCTCTGACATTGTGCTAAGTATTCTTTCACACAGTACTTAACGCTCAAGGCATGCCTGTGTTAATTACATGAGAAGATGGAGATAAGAGTTTGTGTGAGTTTTGACTGATCGTGATTGTGGGACTCAATGCGATAGCTTTCTCAACATTATCTACGTAATCTCGACAGCATCCTGTATAACATCCTCTAAGTATGGGGCAAGTTTAGGTGTAAATTACTTTTAGTCTGAGCAGGCCTCTGTGCCATCTCTACCCGGGTTATGTTGGGATGAATCCCAGATTCTTCAAAGTTTACCTGGAATTTTGGGTAGGATTTGACAGGATTTAGGAAGGCAGATCCCAGCCACTGTTATTTCACTTGATGTCTGTTAGAACTTACTTTTCAACAGTGCAAAGAATTTATTGTTGGGTCTTCTGTATTGAGGTGAATTTAGAAGGATTCTGATTGGCTCCATGAAAAGAAGAGGCTTGTCGAGTTAGGGCGCGGAAGATGCAAGGGGAAAAAAGGGAGGGCGGCACTTGTCCTACTTTCTCCCCTTCCCGGAATAGAATTGAAAAAATAAAAAAAGGGAGAAAACCAAAAGAAATGAAATAAACAGATGAAAGGAACTGAAATATGTGTGAAAACCTCCAAATTAACCTCCGTCCACTGTTAATAGTTTATCAGTTCATTCCAAATCAGTGTTTTACTCCTCCACCCCCACAAAAAAGTGCCCCCCCCCACTGGAAAATCCTAGCGACGCCCATGACTTAGGGCTGGTGTACATATTGAATGTCAGTCTTTATTTCTGACACATTAATTTTGATCAAGACAAGAAATCAGGTTGGAGAGCCAAAATGGCAATGTGTATGTATCTATGTGTCTCTCAAGACAATCCACAAGCTCGCAATTGTCCGTATTTTGGGGTCAGCCAAGCCCAAAATGAATTTTTACTCCTGTGAAATTTGGTTTCATTTTGAAATCTTGTCATTTCTTCGAACTTCTCATATGGTTTCTGCAAAATGTTTGTTTTGGGGAGCTCTCAACATTGGCCCTCGTGTAGAAAAATCTTGCAGGTAGTTTTACCTTGGCAGAGTAAATAGCTGTCAACAGAAAAAAAAGTACAGACAGATGTTTACACAAACCTACATTCCTTTTGCTTTTCTAAAGCTACAAATCAACTCAGTGATCAATTTATTGCGACCTTCCAACCCACACGTAGAGATGTTATCACTGTAAGTGTTCAAACAGACTTTTCTTTGTTGAAGTGTTTCCTTGTTTTTATGTAAATCCAGGATGTTGCTGGATCTCTCTGCCACCCTGGACATGCTTGTATCTGCAGTGCACAAATTTTACCAGTCCATTACTTTTAAACATTTCAAACTCATCCAATGTATAAAGAATATGTAGTTTATACTCCATCATCCTAAGAGAAGTACGAAATAATAGACAGTGAGTTGATGAATCTGTGCTTGTGTCAGCCAAGTGCATTCTTTGTCCTTTCTTTGTTCTGTTTCAAAGTAATTCAGGTTTGAATTATAAATTTCTCGCCACATGCCTTTTTCTTTGTAAGGTACAGAAGTTTAGAGGGAAAGGTTTGGGTGATAGGTTCATAGCATTGGAGTTGTGGTCTTTGCGGGAACTCAAAGGCATACAGTGGATATAAAGATTGAGATGTTTCCTCTCTGAAGGTCATTCCCTTTTGTGACGGTTTGTGATAGTGAACCACTGACATAAATCACAGGACATCTGCTCGGGACATCCCCAACTTTTGTTCCATTCTCCCATCACTTCCTTCCTCAAAATGCACTGTTTTCAAGAGTGTGCAAGTTAGCATTAGGCTTTTTGTGGTCTTGTCAGTCAGACCTCTTCCTCCACTACGTGCTGCTGGCGGACACAGATTGATCTGCACAAGTTCTCACAGAGCATGAAATCATGTTTCAGTTATTTTACCGCTGTTGTCTGCTAGCCAGCTTTTTATCTCTTGCAAGAGCTGATGTTGGTTTGTTTAGACATATTTTGAAGCGAGAAACAGTTGGTAAGTGTTTCATTTATTTTACGTTTAGTAATATGTGCACACAAACTTTGGTTTCCGGTCAGTTCATTTATGTCAAATACTTGATACAGCTACAGAAATTAAACTGACGAGATTGTTTTTCTTTCATATTATGGAATGAAAACTGCTTTAATGTTGAGGCATGGTAAGTGTTATTGGGCTAAAAGGTTTTTTTAGAAAAACATCAATGTTGATTTTAACAAACTGGCTATGCAAATCTCACATGGAGATTTTAATTGGCTTTTTGACAACATCATCAACCATTCCTTCCAGCTTGTTGGACTGATCTCACTGCCAGGCAACGCCAAGCATCCTTCACCAGCCCCGGGTTTCCATCCGATTACCCGAACAATGCAGACTGCACCTGGAGGATTACAGCACCCCCTGGCAGCCAGATTGCCATCAGCTTTGTCTCATTTGATGTAGAATTTCAACGGAATTGCCAGTGAGTTTTGGGTATAGGAGGCCTTCACGATTTGGTTGTGTTATTGATGTTATTTTGTCTTTAATAGTGTTTACTGAAAAATATCTGCAGTGACAAAGTTATCAAAGTTATCAAGTGTGGAGACTACTTGGTCAGCATTGGGTATCCAACCACCACCTAATTAGTAACTTTTCAGACCGGGAGGAATTTTATAATAACTAGACCATAGGGAATGCTTAGATTTCGTGTTTATGTTCAAAGGTTGTTGGGTAAGACAGAATTAGCAATTTGCTAATTAGCAAAAATTTGTTTTTACATTCTTTATTGTTTGAATTGGGGTGAGATTTCTGTTTTTCACACTGATCTGGATCTCAATCTGTGATCAAAGAGCTGGTTTGCTCCATTCATTTTGCAGGTTTTGGTGACACTGAACCAACTGCAGGATAATTGATCGAGATTCAGACCATGTGAATAGACAGTCACTATACATGGTTCCTTGGGTATTCATATCATTAATGGGATAATGAGTTCCCCTGCTACCTGTAAATGCACGTGACTAGCTGCTAAGCACACTACAAAAAAATGTTGTGTAGGGAATAACATTATGACCATCCAAATTAAGTGCTACTAGAGGTATATTGCCAGGCTGACTTTTATGCTGTGATAGTGTGACTTTTATGGGATTGTTTTTGTCCAACCAATATTTACATTTACCTGCTTACCACCTTTGTTCTATGTTTTCCAGGTACGATTATCTCACCATATATGATGGCCCTGATCGTACGTTTCCTCAAGTTGGGCGTTACTGTGGACAGGATTTACCAGCAGACTTCACGTCCAGCCTACCAGCCATCTTGCTCCAATTCAAAAGCGACTCTTCGGACACAGAGGGAGGCTTCGAGATCGAGTTTCATGGGATTGGGGATTTTGAAGATGAGGTCATTAGGGAGCCAGATGGTGGCAGTGATGGTGGTGGGGTTGATGAGGGGGGTGATGGTGACTTAGGCGATGGGGTTTTGAGTAGTGGCAACAGCAGCAGCAGCTGGGATTCCTTTCCAGGTGAGGGCTATGGTGGTGGTGGTGATGATGCAGTGGGTCAAGGTGGTGATGGAGTGCGAGACATCAGTAATGGTAACACAGATCCCACTGGAGGCCCTGCTGTGAATGCTGATGGTGCTGAACAGCATCAGACTGTTGAAATTGATGGTAAGTTCCTTGGAATGTTAACGGAGATTCATTTGTTTCTGTGCTGTTTTCTTTGACAGGACTTGTTTTGTGCACTTTTTTCTAAGGTTTAAAACCAGTTGGGTTTCCTAAAACAAAGACATTCACATTGGCAGTTGGTAGGGTACCCGTACAAAATTCAAAGCATTGTGGGTTCAAATCTCATTCTAACAGTTGTAATGACTCTAGTCAATTACTTGACTCGAGTGCGACTCGAGTCTCTGCAGCCAAATGACTCAACTCAAATCCCTCATAGAGACTTAACTCAAGTACAAAGTTTATAAGACTTGAGTTTCAAAACAAAAGCAAATTTTCAGTTGGCTAGATACCTGTCACCCTAATTTATTTTCAGTTTGTCTAAGTGAAAATAGAAAAGCAACAAACGACTTACTGGTAGTTGTGTTTTTATTGTATTTTGTTCAAACATTTGTGACTCAAATTGACTCGAGCCTGTGACTTGACTGGACTCGATTACACAAAGTGACTTGACTGGACTCAACTTCTTGACCTAACGACTTGACTCGAGTCACAATGTTAAAATGACTTGACTTGAGTCACCAAATTTAGTGACTTGTTACAACACTGCCTTCTGGTTAATTTCTCTGTTCATTTTTACAAAACAGTTTGGTCATGTACATCCAGACTGAAAGGTGGAGGCTACTTCATCATCGAGCTTATGAGACTTTTTCCTTGTGACGCCATCAAATTTTGCTGATGAAAATGTTTTGAAAAATGGGCTAATTCCCCCTTTTTTAGACCTTTTCCTTAGTTGTAGTGTCATTTCCTTATCACGTCCATACTAAGGGACTCGTCAAAGGATATCCTTGCAGCTCTTGCAGCACATGCTATGTTTATTTTCCTGGGGCATTCGCTCCCAAGTCATTAAACAAACTAACAGTTTTCTATAGTTTTTTGCACTAGCTTACAAAAGTGAAAGTATACAAGAGCAGCTCACTTAAACGTTTTGCTTTTCTCTTCTCGCCATGATCACTTATCAGGCTGTCATCAAGAATGGCACAATGCTCGCCATGGCAACATCACATCACCAGGATATCCTAGTCCGTATCCAAGCAACGCCGAGTGCACCATTGTGATCAATGCTCCACCACGACATGGCATCACTCTGACGTTTCACTCTTTTGATACGGAGGAATTCTTCTGTGTCTTTGATTATGTGCTGATAAAAGACAGTATTTCAGCAGGTGATTATTTTGTTGCTGTACGTGTGACATTCTATATGTCTTCCTGCAATGGCAATCTTTCAATTTATTTCCCGGTCGTAGTTCAAGAATAAAACTTCCTTTGTTGATGAAGGAGGTCCCCTAAATTTTCCAAAGGGCAGTTCAGAAAATATGGATGAAAGGGCTTCTGCTGGTACATGTGGTCGATTCACGGGCATTTTATTTTTTATTGCTAGTTTTTGTTGACTAGGAAAAGATAGTTGCCACTTGGTGGCTTAAAACTTGCAGGCAAAATGATCTGCATGGTGTTTTGAGCTCTCCGTCTCCCAAAAGTATCAGAACTTGACCAAATACACAGGTTGTGGTCAGCTTCAGTGAATATGCCAATGCTGCTGTCTTTGAATCTAGAATCAACTACATGTATTCGAAAATTACCAATATCTCACTACTTGCAGCTATCCTCATTTCAGTTTTGAACATTAAAACCATGAAAAATATCATCCTCATCCTTACCATTTGTGTCATGTAGTTGATATCAGAGCACACATCAATTTCCCCACTAAATCTGCATATCATAAAAGGTCATATATCCATTATTTGAAACCTGGACTGGAAGAGCAGCTTCACTAGGACACAGTTCCTTGCAGTAATCGCAATTTCTTTCACA
>NW_019091519.1:398931-412143 GCF_001949145.1 Acanthaster planci
GCATGTCAGAATGTGGATAAATGACGCCCTCTACAGTTGTATACCCTTCAGTGACTTTTTCCTTGAGACATAAAGAGTTGTATTTAAATACTGTTGATCCTACAGATGCTGAACCTCTAGCTAGGCTTTGTGGCTCTGATCTTCCAGGAGAAATCCAATCGACAACCGGTGTGCTTGTTGTCAAGTTTGTCTCTGATGCTGCCGATCAACGAGGAGGGTTCCGTGCCTCATTTGTGAGTCATGGTATGTTTGAAGAATCGCTTGTCTTTCTACTGTATGCAGTCTACATTTGAAGCCATTTGTAGCATAGTGTCAGTCTTTACTGGTATAACAGAAATATAAACTCATGGAGTTGAGTGTTTTTCCCATTCAAAAATAGCATGTCCTTTCCTAATTCCCCAGCGAGAGAAACTCCAATTGATGGGTTTTACCTGCAGAGCAGATGGCATTAGAAATAAAAGTTACAAATTGCTTTTTTATTGTGCTTCTGTAATAGAAAAGAAAGGAATATATTTTGGAGTATTGTTTCTTGATAAGTTGACAGTATGTCTACTGTAAATAATATTCCAGTCCCGTCCTCTTATCCATTCCAACCTGTTCAGCATTCGATGTCAGCACAGCGAGCAACGTACCGGAAATAGTGACCCATACCCCAGACATAGGTCAGCCCCCTGATGAAGGCAATGCGCTGCTGTTCATTGAGAAACCGGTCGATAAGACGGATTTGCGCCTCTGGGACTCAGTGACGCGCATGTGCACTGTTAACCAAGAGGGCGCTGTTGTCAAGTGGCTCAGAGACACCCAAGAACTACCTGCAGGTATGCTATGCATTGCAATGCACTTGTGACCCAAATCTTCCCACAGAGCACAGTAATGGATTGTGAGTATTCATTTCCAAGGGAGGAAGAAAACCTTTGTGACTCGAGTGACGAAAACTCAAATAACAATTCTCCTGTGGGCCAGTAATCAAACCCAAGACCCCAGTGGTGAGAGGCAAGTGCTTTGAGCATTGGCCCCATCCCGCGCCTCCTGTGAAGAACTAAATTTGTGTACATTCTGTTTTTCTCAGGTGAAATTACTGATGGTATTTCTGTCACTGAGGTGCCCCGCGGAAGCATGTTGACTATTGATAGAATGGAGGAGGAACACCAAGGCATCTTTGTGTGCCAAGCACAGCTACCTGGACAACGACCAATAATTGCTCCAATTGCCCTTCGAAGTGAGTCAGATTGTTGTGAGTTAGATGATGTTTCAAGATGCTGCTAGGATGTTGTGAGTGTCCATTCTGGGTGTGCATTAGCTTGAGTTGGTTCATTGAGTGTCCAGTGTCTGACATGCCAGAGTGACGAGGAGAGTGCCTGGACGAAGTTTCAACCACCCGTCCTGGCTGCAGCTGTCAAAGTTTGCTAATCCCAAGTCATAAGAGCATATTAAGAGGGGACACATCCGGGATGGGATCCACTATGCAGAGGTTCAACCTTTTTTGGTTAGCGATGCCCAAGAAAGCCTATTTCACCAAGAGCTTCTGGAAGAAGTTGAAGGCAAAGCTTCCCATGACCTATGGCACGGTTGTTGCAAGGGTGGGTGTAAGGGGGATGCTTTCCATACCCAAAAAAAATCCCAAGAAAAGAAAGCGAAATAAATGAAAGAAAAGAGACAAAAGGTAATGAAAATTACAAATTTGCTTGAAAAACCTTTAAATTGACACCCCGGAACCCCCCCCCCAGCAAAAAGCCTGGTGATCCCCATGACCCTCTGAGAGAGGAGACCCTACATTGTTGAGGATGTGCACCAATTTACACACATTTGGCCGCCTCCACCTTCAAAGGTAGTACTTCCCTTTCCGAAAAAAGCCTGCACGAACAGTGGGGAAAAACCAATCATGAAAGGTCTGCAACTCCGTTAAGTTGCATGAACTCTGACTTGAGATTTAGTGACTTGTGCTTGATGGTAGTATCGTTCAACAGAGAAGGGTTTGTTGTAACAAACCCACTTCAGTGGCAGAACAAGTGAATTACATTTGAACTTTAGTGGTCTTTAATGCACAAAATGATGAAATCAAGAATATCATGTCATTTGATGTAGTCAGTACTGATTTTGAGGGTTAATTTGAAATGCCTTCAATTAAGAGCTCTTCAAAGTCTCCTTTTCCCCCTCAAGGCTCAAACACCTGACAGAGTTCTAAATCACTGTCCTTTTTTCCATCCTTTTCCAAAATGACAGTCACAGAGGAGCCGTCAAGCGTCATTGTTTCATCACCAGACTATATCAGTAGTGTAGATGATGGATTTGAGACGGTGCCACAAGACGCCTCTGTCATCGACGGTGCCAATCACGTCTTGGAGTGCTCCTACCCAGGTAGCCAGTACATCATCTGGCAGAAGGATGACCGAACGCTGTTCACCGATGACAGAATCTTCAAAATCTTTGCAGATAATATCATGATCAATGATGTCAGGGTGACCGATAGTGGCAGGTACAGCTGTGTGGCGTACGACGAAAATGACGTCAAACTCGGCACAGTCTTTGCCAGACTGACAGTTACATCCAGCCTGGATGTATCTGACGGTGAGTTTACTTTTAACTCATGCCCCATCCTCATTTGTACTCTTTTCAAAACTTAAAGCCATTGGCCAATGGCAGAGACACTCGTCTATTTTGGAAAGAGAAATAGATTACCTGACATATTGCTAAAAAGCAGGATTCCCAAAATCTTTGATGTTAATTGGATTTTTTTTTCTCACATCATTTCAGACTGTGGTCTTGTAAGAGCTAGAGAGGCTGTAAACGATACAAATTTGGAGAAATACCGCATTGTTGGTGGTGATGTGGCCAGGAAGGGTTCCTCACCATGGATAGCTCGTCTTTGGCATCGGAGTCACGGTGCACACTTCTGCGGTGGATCCCTGATTAACTATCGTTGGGTTCTCACGGCAGCTCACTGTATCAGAAGTCCAGAACATCACTACCGGGCCGATGACATTCAGGTCCGCTTGGGTGATCACGATTCCCTCTACAAGGAATCCAGCGAGATGATATTCAGGGTCTCGCGGATTGTGATGCACAGGAACTTCAACATGAAAAGCTTCAATAATGACATAGCCTTACTACAGCTGGACCCCAGGGTGCCGGAATTCACCGACTATGTCTGCCCGATATGTCTGCCCAAACCCCGCCTTTCCAAGAGGTTGCTGGTGCCTGGCAAGTATGCCCGGGGGTTGGCTGGGGGAGGCTCATTGAGCGTGGAAGTTACCCTAGGTATCTCCGTGAAGTCGGCGTTCCTATAGTGTCCGAAAGGGATTGCCAGGTATCGGCTGCGCATTTGTTCACCACAAACATGTTTTGCGCTGGCTACCGCCAGGCTGCGCAGGGAGATGCTTGCCAGGGGGACAGTGGGGGTCCTCTAGCCATGATGGAAGGGGACAAGTGGCACCTGCTTGGGGTGATCAGCTGGGGGGAAGGGTGTTCTAGGGCTGAAAAGTATGGCGTCTACACCAAGGTTGCCAATTACATCTCCTGGATCACAGAGGTCGTGACCCCCAGTGTTGAAGATGAGTCAGTATCAGAGTCCGAGTCCTCATCAGTGTCCGAGTCTGAGACTGGTTAAAACACTTCTACAAAGCAAACGAAAACTTCTTGTTAATGTATTAAACTGCACGATATTGCAACATAAATTGTATTAAGAGTGAATCAAACCACTATTGTATATGTTGCTTTAGCTGTAAGTTTTATCCTCTGCTGTAGCCTGGACGTCACTCAGCCTCCACTTATCACAAATGTTTCACGTTCTCCCTTATGTTTCATGACTAGACAAGGCTTGCTCCGATTGTATAATTAGGCATTTTGCTTCAGGCTTCACAAAGCATGGGGATATTCACACATGTATTTGACTGGCGAAATCTGATCACCAAATGCCGAATACATTTGTGCAGTGTAGATCAAATAGTGATGCAAGAAGAGTATATTTTCACCACTGCCAAGCTCAGCTCACTTGCCTCTGCAATGAACAATACACACAAAGCTGTGTAATCTCCCGCTGGCTTCTTATTGTCTCCTCTCTCTTTCAAAGTACTGTCTGGACCATGTACGTTGTGATGATCACAAATTATTTTTAACAAGTCAGTTATAGTTCTCTCAGATTGTATTTTCCTTTTTGTGCATATTCTAGTAACGTATGCAGCGGAGACAGTGGACAGAAAAATCAATCTCTGTAAAAAAAAATTAAATCTGAATGTTTGCATATGTACACATTTACAACTAATTTCACCGAAACACTCAAAAGGTAACAAATTGACAAATTTCTACCAACAGAAAATCAATCAATTTAATTAGGTTGCATGATTGACTTACAATAGTTTACTTGGTTGACCTATTAAAAATACAGTTGCAAACTAATGCAGAGTCAGGGATGTTTGACTTGAGAGGTATTCAAAATGAGGCGTGCATTGCTGTCATGTAAACCCTCTTCAGGGTACTCTGCCTGATAGTTTGGGAGGGTGAAACGTCCATCGCGTGTAAGACATAAAGTGAAATTGTGAACTTGCCTCAAACTAAACACAGTTTCAGCAGTGACAATAGAATTGGGCCCTGAACCAGGTGACAACTCCGAACACTTGTTTTTTTCCTAACAAGTCCCTTGTTTGTTTGTTGGGTTGTTGGGGTGTTTGTTTGGTTTGTTTTGTTTGTTTGTTTTTTATGGCAGCAAGTTTCATTGTCTGCAACATAAAATGTTGGGGTGTGGAGGGCGGGCTCGCTCAGATTCCGGGCCATTCAGTCTTCCTCTGACTTTCCATCATCAGTTTTCCTCCTCAGTCTGACAATGACGATGCTGTTCTTGGCTTCCTTGAGACACCACCATCTTCCTAGCCGATGCTCCTGACCAACTCCTGCCACAAGCAGGCGGCCGTCGCTGGTGAACTGCAGGGCATTGACAAAGCCCACCTACAGGACAACACCCCCCCCCGGAAAAAAGGCAAACAAAATGAAACATGAGGTTCATACACAAGAATACATGCAAATACCCGAGCTATATTCTACTAGAAAAAAATGACACCCATCCATTACCTGGTTGCATCATGTCATTATGCAAGATCCCTGGCTACATAGTGTTTTCACAGCTTCTGACTAGCTTCCCATGAACAAAGGCTTGCGCCACTGACAGGGCTAAGAAAGCTCTCTTAATAGGTTTTTTCTCCCAGTACAAAAGTTACCCTAAAGCTGAACAGATGAACATTCATTTTTTCCCTATCACAGTCCTATATCCAAGATAACTAAATACAACTTAAACACGGCACATTTAATGCCACATTTAATTCAACTGTGTCAAGAACACCTTTGCAAGTTACCCATAATGCTCTTCACTTCTTTCCCAACTGGACAGAATCCAGGTTAAAATGCTGACTTTGGATAATAAAGACCACGCTCACCTACTGTGCGTGTGACCCCAAACTTAAGAATTTCAATCATGGCTCATGTTTAGCAGATTCCAAAGCTTGACTAGTGGAAATCCACTGTCGACTAGTAAAGGTTAGGATTAGGCAACAACTTGAGGAGCACCCAAGTTAATAACTTGCTCCTAGCATGATGACTTTGTACGAGGAGAGGGAGGATTTTTTGGGCATGTTCCCCGTAACGTTGACAATCTCGGTCTTATGAAACATGGCATCCACCACTGTCCTGTGACAGCATCTACACACAAGTTCCCCCTTACCGCTAACACTTGAACACTTTTGCCGCTTTGCACCTGGCAACCATGTCAGAACCCTGCAGGATGAGCATTTGCAGATGGCATTTTGTTCTATATGCCACATACATAAACACAAGTGCACCAACTCAGTACACCCGTCCCAAGATGTATTGCTGCTCAGTATCAATGCACTCTCCCCGTTCATGAATGTAGCCCATACAGTAACACCACTAAAGTCAAACAATGCCGCTTCCTTTTTTTACCAGTTAAAACTCCAAATTTGAATATGTTGGCAAGTTTACTTACAACGTCTATGCTGGCAAGGGGCTGTAACGAGCGGTAGCCCTCTGAACACTGCCAAAGGCGAACCTTGGAATCTTTGGAACCTGCTGGTCACAACAAAACATAAACATCACCAAGTCAGTCCACTTCAAGTTCCCCTTTTTTGTTAGGAAGCGGTGTAATGTCAGTGGGATTAACGGTTCAGCGCAGAGCCAAGACTGGAAGTGGAGAGCATATTGTTCAAAGCAAAGGGATAAGAAAAGGCCATAGGCCCTGCTTTGCTCGAGCGTAGCTCGGCTTTTCAATGGCAAAAAACCGGGCCAACAGGTTCCGGGTCACTCCCTAAAAAGCATCCATCTTGTGTTTTTACCTGAGGCGAGTAGATCGGTGCTCTGCAGTGCAGCCACTGCTGAAATCCAGTTCTCTTCATGTGCGATCGCAGCACCTTGGGTCGCGGACTGACCGTTGGTGATGGTGTCAAAACGTTTGGAGTGAGCATTCTTTACCACGGCAACTGGTTTCTTCTTCAGCACACTCCACAAGGCAATTGATCTGGCAGGAAGCAAAGCAGCGAGCCACTTATTGGAATCTGTCTAGAATCCTGGAAGACAAGTCTTTCATTGTACACTGAAATTTTTTCCTATTTCATGGCAGGAATGCGCAACGGTGCAAATGGGTACCTTTCCCATATGTCAGCACAGGAAATTCACCGTCTTTTAGAAACAATATACATGTACATATATTTTTTTCATGAATGTTGCCTTTCAACTTTCCAAACCATTTGTACAGGTTTCCCTGAGCCTATGGTAACTGCAAATGTAATTTTATAACACCTCGTTTGAATCCACCAAAGGTCTTAAAATTTCTGTTAAAACCTGTCCAACAAGAGTCTCCCAAAATTCAGCCTCTACCAGTGGCCTTTAATAGATAGGGTCCTAGGTACGAGCACAGCCATTGTTATTTACTTTGGTATCCCACAATGCATCAAAAGGCACTCATTCTCACCCGTCATCACTTCCGCTGATAAAATGCTCCTCGTTGATCAATTTCACACAGTCTACAGAGCCCCTGGCCAAAACAAAATACTTCAAGATCAGAATTCTGACATCATTTTAGTGAATTTAACATTTGCTGGTAAATATAGTCTTCACAGCAGAGATTAACATAAACACCACAACTGCATTCAAGTGTGTTAATCATATCAACACAAGCATAATTCTGAGTGCAAAAATGATAGAGTAGGACTCACGGGGAAGCGAGAGCATACTCCCGAGTAGACCAGGAAAATACTCTTCCATCATATGGTTATTTCGGGATGGAAGAAAGGCAAACGATTTCTGTTTGCACAACGTGATCTTTCCTGCACCCCCGATTAACAATTATCGTTCAAATGTGAACGTAACCATTGTGTGGAACCAAATTTCCCAAGTGAGGGCATTTCTTTTCTTACTGAATCCAAATGAAGTTTTTAAAATCTTGCATGAAGTCACTTTTGTACAGAGGCTGAGTACAATTCCGACCTGTTAAAGGCCACACAACAAAGACAGATACTGATTTTGGGTGTCAATGTCGATGGGGCTGTCAACATGTCAATGGAACTGTAAGTTTCTTGTATCTAAATTGGCCTCATGGTGATGCAGTTCTTGGATGAGCTCAGCAGTAGAGTGGTTAGTCATCTGTACTGGTAAGCAACAGGTCATGATTTCACGCCCAATTAAAGAAGATGCGACTTTTTTCCACAACCTCTTGGAAACCACTGGGAAACAGTGTTTGGTAAACTGAGTTGGTTAAGGGCAAACTGAGTGTTCATTTATACCCATGCCTTTCCCTGGTACACAGAAAAGTCAAAAGGGGAATTCAAACAGACC
The DNA here is from genome assembly GCF_001949145.1 of Acanthaster planci. Next base: position 406,768 of record NW_019091519.1, read on the forward strand.
ACCTTGGCTCACCCTGGACTATTGTAGATGAGCTGGGATTCCTCAATAATCTTCCAGACACGTAACGAGTTGTCTCTGCCTCCAGCTGTGACGGCTCTCTCTCTGGAGAGGCTATCAATGGCCATGATGCTGTCTTGATGCCCAAACCTGCCAGGAGAGGAAGAAGAAAGAGAGAAAATCGGTGACTCGTACACCAAGTCTCCATTTCAAGGAGCAGCTGAGCGGAATAGATTGCTTAGCGAGGCTGTGTCCGAATTTCTTGGCTACGACTTGAAATCATGCTGAACTCTATGATAGTCGCTGCAGCCATCATCCGTAGGTTTGTGTGTCATTTCATGCTACAACCAAGTAACTAGGACAAGGGGTAAGTTCACACGGTAAGCATAAATCAGCTGTGGACAGCCAAAAGCCAATTCACTTAGTATGACTTTTAAGCTGGTAACCTGCTTTTACTCGGCAAATATTTCTGGCTGCACTCACTGTAAAAAATCGCATGGGAACCAGTCAGAAGCAATGTGGCTTGCATGACATTTTGATAGGTAATCAGTCTTTGCAATTAAAGCAAATATGTCCTTGTGCCAAGTAAATACTTGTTCTTCACAGCTCTGTGGAAGTGGCCCTTGGTTTAAGGACTTATGCGGGAGGTATTTCACATCTCTTTGCAAGCCCTCTCACAATTTAATGGAGTTATCACTTTGTAGCTGTGACACTCAGAACAATGTGTCCATGACATATTGATTTCTCTGACTGAAAGATTTGATTGATGGTGTGTCTTGGACCAATTTATCAACAACTGGTCAGTTTTGCATGGTAACCTCTGAGCAAAATATATCCCGACTACCAGACAAAATTGATCAATGGTTGACATACAGTCACTGTTTAACACTGCTAACTGATAAGTAAATAAATTGAATATTCAACAAAAGGCGTATCAGAGATGACCAGACTGAATACTCACAGTGTTTCTACATAGGCCATTTCGTCTAGGTTCCACACTTTGACAGAGCGGTCGTGTGAAGCGCTGTACAACGTGTGAGTTCCTTTTCGAAATGATAAACCCTGAGGGAAGTAGAAGGTTAATCACTTGATTGGCCGATGAAATAGACCCCTTTTTAAAGAGAATCCACTGAAGGCCATCAGCTGCTGCGGGAGGTCATGACACTGACAACTTTTCCACAATCATGAGCAAACTGTTATGTCATCTCGGGCATAAGTTCAAGCTTTAGGCCCGCTTGAAGGAAAAAAATGCCAGACTCTGGAGGCTGGTTTCTGTGATCAGTTCTCTGAAAGTATAGCTTTGCTAACGCTAAACCAATATGCCATTCAAAGTGACATCACCGTGACAGAATCCGTGTGCACGTAGAATAACACTACAAAAGTGGAAAAAGAGCACAAAACAAAACTTAACCCCCCCCCAAAAAAGAGAAAGGGGTGTCCATATGTTATTATGAAGTTTGTGTCCTACCTGTCGTACTTCATACTCAAGACACACTTTTTTGCCAGGAAATATGAAATTTGTGTGTTACTTCACTTACACTTTTGAAAGAACCCAAAGGCACATTATTTGAATTTAAAATTTTCGCGGGGCATCAGGCCCCAATTTAGCCAGCAATGACTGGGCCTTACCGTTCCTGATCCAAGCAACACCCTCCCACGCACGTTGTGGATTCAGAAAGATCTGCAAAGATCACGGTTCACTGAACAAAACTCTTCTGACATCTCTGCCGAAACCTGAGGCTATTCCAGCCAAATCCACCCACCGGAAAAGCAGCAGCTAACTAGCGCACACACTCACCGACACGGCGTCCCGGTGGCCCCTGAACGTGTGTAAGAGCTTCCCGCTCCCCGGGTTCCAGATGTGGATGACCTTACTCCGGCAGCCCGATGCTAAGAAACTGTTGTCGCTAGAGATGGCGAGGGCTAGGACGTGGGTTGTGTGACCTCTGTGCGTGTCCTCGGTCCCCTTTTTACCGCCCGGTATGACATACTCTTTGCAACATGACTCCAGATTCCCTGGAATAATTTCAACAGGTGGTTGAAAAACAAAAACCGTGAATCATTCAAAACTCAAAAAATTAAAGTAAAGCACTTTGGAAAATCTAAAATCCAATGTTTCACAAGCCATCCAACCTCAACTATCAACAAAAATCAGTGAAGACAACCAGGATTCTGCAGTTCCTCGAACATGACGGCAATTTCACTATGCACATGACAATTCTTCTAAAGCAGCCTAAATCTTGGGGTGAATTTGGGTGGACTTGGGAGCATTTGGTGTAAACAAGATGTTCCCCTTGCTAGCTTGGCCTATGGTTATAGTTAATGACTCACGATCAACGGGTTAGGGGCTCGAATGTAGTTGCTATTCATACTCGGGCTGGTATCCCATCCATGGGGAAAAGAATACTGAGTCAGTTCATACCAAGGTCACTGGAATTAAACACTGGCTGAACGAGCCACACTGCCACATAACAGACAACTCTTCCCCTTACATTTGATGATAGAGCAGTCCTTTGCTCCGCTGTACGCATGCTTGTTGTCGGGCGAAATGACCAGACAGGTGATCGATAGCTTGTGACCTCTTAACACCGTCACCTCTGGGACAGCTTGGAAGTCATAATCTTGGGCCACCTTCCTCTGCAATTTGCCACTCTGTTCAAGCTAGAATCAAGAAAACAGAATTCTGAAACATGTGTTTCTCTGCTTTGTAAAGGTCAACCAGGCATTCTGTCAACATCTGGTCGTCTTATGCATTTTCACACTGCATAGAAATAAGGAAAGCCTTTTGAAGAACAAAAAACATAAATTGTATTATAAAAATATTAGGGATTTTTCATTAATCCGAGATTTAAATTTATTCTGCATGAAGTATGACAGCAGAAGGACGAAGAGGAAGGATGAAGGATCATTTGATACAGAGCTGATAGTTTTACACCAGGATCAACTCTGTCCTGAACATATCTGGTTCTGGTTCGTAACAGCACAAAAAAGCCTTAAGACCTAAAGGCACATACTTTAGCATCAAGCCAGGATTTCGCTTGTGAGTGATAATACACATGAATAATTGTATACAGTACAAAAGAGGGCATAGCTGCACCAGTTGAGTTGCAGTCCAGAGAAATATTTTGAATTAATGTTATTCCAAATAAATGAATGCACTTAGCATCCACTTTGCGTACTTACCACCTCCTCTCGAAGCCTGTGTGAGATGGCATCCCTGTCAATTTCCTTGGTTTCTTCGTTGTCTTTTTCTGGGAGAAAGAAAGAAATGTAATGTAATAATTAAAAAAATTGTAACTTTTCTTTCTTCACAATATTTTTCATACTTTCAAAAACTTTAAAGAAAATGGATTTCTTCATAATATTTGTCTTCTACATGAATATGCAATTTGGGAGCAAACTCAACCTTGAAATTTTAATCTTCCACATATGAGCAAATACTGCTGATTACATTTTTTTCAGCCTCTCTGACTACCTCATATCTCCGCTCTTCCTTAAAACCAAACTCCTGCATACTCACCATCTTCTTCCAGCTGTGCCAAGTACTGCTTGGTCAGTCGCAGCCGCTTTTCTTGGGCCGTTTCCTCCTCCTCGGAGTCGGAAGATGAGGACTCCAGCTTCCTCTTGCTGGCTGGGAATTCACTGCATTTAAGATGGTGGAAATCTTTGAACAACTCCAGAAATGGAAAAAAACAAATATGTGTAAAGATTGCAAGCATCACCCAGGCAGAAGGTACCAACATCTACAATTGTCGTTAAGGTTTTCCAAAAGCAGTTCAATAGACAAAGTGATTTCAGAGACTCTGTCAATAACTACTTACACTTCATCTTCAGAGGAATCGCTAATGATAACTTCACTCAGTTTGGACCTCTTCTTCCGGAGTTTGTTGTTCCCTGCAATACTCGCATCTCTTTTGGGCTTGACCGAAGAATCCTTTCAACATAATAAATATTTGACAGTAAATTTACGGTCAGGTTTCCACATGCAGACGTGTGCCACACATCATTGTACATACAGTAAACAAATTTCAGGAAGAGTTCCATATGGACGCCAGTAATTATTCCCTACAGTGACCTATTGGCCATCAGAAAGCAAAAACATGATCAGAAAAGTTTAATTTAGGAGGGAAAACCAAGTCATTTACATAGACCAGTTTTCAAACCAGTCTCCTAGGGTTTGTACATACAATGTAGAGTGCCGAGTGGTGTCTGTATATGGAGCTCTTTCCCAAATCAAATCTTCCCATATACTTTGCAAATGGCTTGGTCTAACACACACAGAGTTATTTATTCTTCTATTCCAATGTTAATATGATCTATAGTATCAGTTAATTACATTAATCCATGTAATACATAATGGACATGTTTGCCATTTGGGGTGGCCCACGTGGACTCACTGACCATCAGTCATAATGAAATGAAGAAAACATCCAACCTGGGCAACCAATTGGACATGCAAAATCTGCAGAGCTGCACTGATGAGATAAAATGGTCTGGCACTGACAATGACATGACTCAGCATGCTGAGGGCACTGCATAACTGACCAGGAACTGAAAAACGAACACGCTGGCTCACAAACGACACATTCAAAAGCTACATGTAGCATAGCTAGAGAACAGGAAGCGATTTTTGGGCAGTTGAGAGATCAATTTTCGGCATGGTTTTCGGGATGTTGGTACTCTTACTCTGGTGTCGGGATTAGATGCCATTAGCAAGTAGGCCTACAGACATGTCAAGATATATGAACGACTACGCCTGCAACATCAAGCGCAGGTGATGACCATCTGAGAAATGGTAGTTCTCACCTTTTTGGCAAAAGGTTTCTTTCTCTTCGATGCAGCACCTCTGATGAAAAAGGACATGTTACTTTTAAAAGAAGGCAGCGGTTCGAACAGAACGACCCTCGCAGAAGCAGTTGCGTGATACATACATGTACATACTGACATGAACACGTGCGCAACAGACAAAAGAACTATTGGTGGCGCTATTCACAACCAGGTCAGGGCGGGGATCTATGGGTCCAGTCCACTAATTCAAGCCCCATTGAAAACAGTGTAAAATTAGCACCGTTCAGGGCCCAATAGCATGCACGCCAACATCCCTGAGATTTCTGAAACAAAAATGAAATTCTTGTCTGGTCATTTATCTTTCAATTTCTTTTCAATTTTTTGTGGGTTAACCAATTACATTTTTAATTATTCCCACAAAACAAAACCACCCCCCCCAAGTGAGTTTTCCCGAAGTCCGATTGCACCCATTTTTCAAGTGGCAACCCTCAACTTTCTGGGGCACTTAGGACCATTTTTCAACCGTAGTTTTCAGCCCTTCTGCTCTCATGTGAAAGCTCAAAGACCCAGGGTCGTTGATCCCGGCAACAA
>NW_019091519.1:423195-439054 GCF_001949145.1 Acanthaster planci
TACACGCAAAATCTTTTGAGGGTAGGCACACAGGACCGTCAGTCAGTATTTCACTGTGCCATTAACAGCCATAATAAAAACGAACAGATATTTTTTCACCCGACAGGAATGATGGAACCTAACTAATGTCTATGACATGACTGCAAATAAACTCACCATCTGATACATCCAAGCTTGACAGGACAATCAATTGGGCAAAGACTGTGCCGAGTTTGACGTCATTTTCGTCGTACGCCACACAGAAGTACCTGCCGCTGTCGGTCACCCTGGTGTCACTGATCATGAGGTTATCTGGAAAGACTTTGAATATTCTCTCATTGGTAAACAAAGTCTGGCCATCCTTCTGCCAGATGATGTAAAGGCTGCCTGGGTAGGAGCATTCGAAGACGTGATAGGCACCGTCGATGACAGAAGCGTCCTGTGGCACAGTCTCGAATCTCTCGTCTAAACCGTTGACATCGGTCGTCGACGCGTAGCTCACGGCAAAAGGTTCCTCGGTTACTGCCAGTAGAGACGTTTCTGAAGGGAATGAATGATTTAGAACTACTGCAAACAAGCATTACAAAAAATTGAGACTCCACAAGTCCAGACAACAATTAACAGACTTAAATCTAGCCACAAATGTACCTCGAGCAACATGGGCCTCTTTAGTGTCTCACGGTTAAAAATCGACCTCTTTGTCAACTTGCTCTTAAAGCTGTAAGTGGTAATTCGTCTGTACGTCATTACTTCTCACATCAGCAGTTGTAAAAATGTAGTGCAGATCAGATGTTTTTGCGGGAATGAAAGGTTGATCTGCATTGTATTAAGTTCTTAAGACAGCATTACTATCAGACAACAATACGGGCGATTCAAAATGGTGCGCCCCAAGAGTTTGCAACGCGTTGGCCAATCCCAACGCCCGAAATTCGTTGACCTTTCTGAACGCGCATTGGGTCGACAGATTTCGCGCATTGTGATAGGCCAACGCGTTGCGAACTCTTGGTGGCGCACTATTGTGAATCGCCCGTATTAATGAGATGCGCGTGCAGGGTCTTGCACCTTTAAATCCAGTCAGTTGCAGTCAGTATATGTGAAGATATCGACAATGACGTTGTCAATAATATTAAACCATCCTTTCAGCATCCTATCTAGTAAAGACAATATGTACGAATCAAACTCACTTTGAAGCACAAGTGGTGCCAATATGGGTGGCTGGCCTGGTAGTTGCGCTTGACACACGAAGATTCCCTCGTGTTCCTCCTCGACTCTGACTATAATCAGCATGCTCCCGCGGGGTACCTTGGCAATTATGACACCTTGTGTATATTCGCCTACATAAATTGAGGTGGAAACAAATGATTCACAGGTACATGAATTTCGTTTCTACTCAATCGATTCTGTTCTCAAGAACTCGTTTTCTTTGAAAGAATGAACAAGGTACCATTCTTTTCACGATTGTAAAGAACTCCTCAAAATATGATTCCCTTTTGGTGCTGATGATTGGGCCTTTTCACTGATAATTCATAATTATGTACGCATGAAAATATGGACTTGACGTCAGAGGGCGTGAGTGACCCATTGAAAACTTACAGGGGTACGGTGCTAATTTCATGGTTATTTCCTCGAAATGGAACGCAACCTTGCTTCGAAAAAGATCGATTAAAGAAAATATTTCACTGCCGTTCCCCATACCTTCCGGCAGTTCCGCATTTCCCCTGAACCACTTGACGACAGCATCGTCACGGTTGACACTGCACTCTTGCCTCACCGGATCCCCGAGTTGTACATCAGTCAAGTTGAAGGGCTTTTTGACAAACGCCAGCGCGCCATCCTGATCGGAGTGTTGATCAGTAACTGGATAGGTGGTCACTACTTCCGGGTCGTAATTTTCTGTACTCACTATAAGTGCTTCTAGTAACAGTTTCGGTCGAACGACAACAGAGTTTAAAGGCGGGAGTTAAATAATGCCATTTTAAATGTGCATACCAGATTCAACCAAAACCTCAGTGTTTCAGACTTTTCACTTTGCATATTTGACATAATTAAAACCTGTTTTATTTACACCACGAGGGCTGCATACTAGACGAATTTCTTGCAGAAGCTGCACTTGTACTTTTTCGGCCCTTACGATGGCCAATAAGTTTGTTCATATTTTTACTCTATGGCCGCATGGCGCAGGGTGGGACAGGCCCAGATCTGGGCCTGTGACCCGGATGCATAAGCCGCAACATCAGGATAGGCAAGGTTCCCACTTGCCCGTTTGTAAACGCAAACTGCGGCCAATCAATACAACATTACCTGGTGGATTTTTACTATTCATTCGATACAGACTACAAAGTGATGAGCGCATATGCACGTTGGTGTCAAGTTGTGAAGTATGTGAAGGAAAAACATTATGCGGATGGTATAATGACCAGCACGCCAAACCGGCTCGATATTTTGGGAGTCGAAATTTTGACCCTCCACATTCCTTTCCATTCCGTACATTTTTCAGTTAGGTCATATGAATATTATATGCTACTTTTTAATGACTTCCCAAATATTGTCATTTTGTTGGATTGCTTTCAATAGCACAAAAAGGCATAATCCAGGACTATGAAATCCTTCAATAGAAAACCGCTGACAATGATTAACTGTGTAGTAAATTGATCCAGCGTACTTTAAATAACAGTAATGAGCCAGCACCGTATAGAAAAATTTAATTGTTTATTCGGGTGAGACTTGAACCCACAACCTCCTTCTTACGCAGGCTGTATGAATAATGAGCTCCTTTAGACAAAGCCAAGAAACAACACTAAAGTGTGTGTAAAGGCTGGCCATCACAAACAGTCAACTTCCACTGCAAAATACGAGAGGTTGCATATTTAAAGTTAATTCTCCCTGCAAAAATAATCCCTATAAACTTTCTTGCAACCCCCCTCCCACCGATGGAAAAGAAGTTAATCACATTAAACATACCGTGACTCACAAATGAGGCATGGAACCCTCCTTTTTCACCGGTGGCATCGGAGACAAACTTGACTACCAGCACACCGGTGGTGGACTGGATTTCTCCTGGAAGGTCAGAGCCACAGAGCTTTGCTAGAGGTTCAGCATCTACGGGATATACAATGGCGAAAGAAGTATTTTAGAACTTTTCAATGCTTTGGTAACCTGAGGTAAATTTGACCAGAGAAAGTTAGCTCACCCATTTGAGTTGCCGTCAAAAATGACGCATGAATGGAAATAAATTTGAAGGCAAAGTGAAAAGGCACAGAAGCTGACAGAAAATGACGTTGAAATTTGTGCCCCTGTACATTTTCAATGGACCGCATAAGGGCTTGTTGCCTCGAATTGCCATTTGTGCGCATGCACACATGAATTAGAATTTATTAGATTATATTAGTGCGACGTCACTGTGAACCAGAAAAGCAGAGCAAACCACAAAGATCATAAGCAGTGATGTCTACGAGTGTTTTCGAAAAGAGTGGATTCGGTTTGTTTAGACTTCGGTTTCACTGGTTCCAGTCAGAACTTACCCATGTATTTCCAAACGCTGTTTGAAAAAGCCGGAACCAGCGAAACCAAAGTCTAAGCCCAATGCACTCATTTCGACAATGCTGGTACTATGATGCAAACGAGTGGATTACGCGCGCGTGTTGGTTCATGAGCTGGTTCTCGCACTAATGCTCTGTACATGACTTATTGACTTCGGTACTCTCGGTGCGTATGCACGCACTGCTAATCTAGTCTTTTTTTACTCTAGGTGGCCATAGACATCTTACAACTAGGCCGACACTATTCATTGGTAGGAATGTACCGTCTTTACTTGGGCTGGGGGCCTATTTGAAAGGATTCCACATCAACATTTCGCTTGACGAGGGGTTATTTCAGCGAGGCGTGGATTCGATGACATGACGTTGTGATCGACGACTAAACTATCAAATTACAAGACTTCATTCAAGCGCTGTATAATACGGGCGATTCACAATAGTGCGCCACCAAGAGTTTGCAACACGTTGGCCAATCATAACGCGCGAAAGTTGTTGACCCTTTCCAAACGCGCATTGGGTCGACAAATTTCGCGCATTGTGATTTGCCAACGCGTTGCAAACTCTTGGTGGCGCACTATTGTGAAACGGTCGTATTCTTACCAAACTGTGCTTTTGCAGTGAATAGGAGACTTGGGCCTATTATGCCAGCAAGACACGCTGGTTTCTTGCATTGCTATTGCTGTCGTCCAAAATGACGACTGGAATACCTGCTGAGATGCTGTCCTTTATCAGCACGTAATCAAAGACGCAGAAGTACGACTCCAGATCAAAAGAGTGAAACGTCAGAGTGATGCCATGTCGTGGTGGAGCATTGATCACAATGGTGCACTTGGCGTTGCTTGGATACGGATGAGGGTATCCAGGTGATGTGATGTTACCCCGACGAGCATTATGCCACTCTTGATGACAGCCTCAATCATGCCAATGACAAACAAAAAGGAGCATGGAGATGCAGTTTACTTTTTAATGTCTTTACTCTAATATCCCATTTTAATGTCCCTACTTCAATTTCAGCTTTCCCCGAGAAGAAAAAAAAACAAATTTACTTCATCCCATAGAGTCGCTGAAGAGGGCCTTATTTGGAATTAACTAGAAAAAAATTACTACTTTGAGGAAGGCCATATTCATTTAGGTCATATTCCAGAATGCTTTCATTCGTAAAAAACCAAACCTTTCTTGCAGGAACTTATGAACCTCCATTTTCAATGTAGACTTACATTTGTATATTTAACTACTTTAAAAGCTCAAAATGTATTTTAAAAGCGTAGTCAACAACAAGCAATGCCAATCAAACTAAACAATCCAACTTCCAAAGATCCCAAAGTTTACCAGTAACTTCAATGGTCTGACAAAGTCGGACGCCTTCAGTCTGCACGGCATTACCATACAACTCTATTGTATTTCCTGAGTGGACAGTGTCAACGTTTTTGTCGCCAGTGCCGCCAATGCAGCCGTAAGTCACATCTGACCATTCTCCAACGGTATCTTCAACATTCGTGATTTCGCGAAACTCGATCTCAAAACCTCTCCTCGTGTCCGACGAGTCGGTGTGAAATGTGATCAAGACAACTGACTGACTGGAAGTGAAGTCTGTCGGTAAATCCTGCCCACAGTAACGTGCAGCTTGAGGAAATGTACGATCGGGGCCATCGTAGATTGTCAGGTGATCATACCTATAGATAATACAAGGCAAAAACTGGTTAACGTACGTATACAAGTGAATTTTTTCAGCGCAAAAATGTTGCTGGGTCACAATGTTCAACAAAATCTCTGACGCACACTTAACAGTTCCATGAAATTTATTAAGCTAACGTCATTGTTGATAACCTTTGTTGTAAGCCTTAGATTTCTATGTGATAAGCTCAATGTGAACAGATGTTTTAGGCTATACTCCAAGAATGCATGGGACTATATTTACAATTTTCCGGGGCAAATAAGCATAAAAACCTCACCGGCAGCTCTGTATGTATTCCACTTCGAAAGAGACAAAACTGATGGCGATCCGGTTGCCAGGTGAAGTCGTTATCCTCCAATTGCAGTCTGCATTGTTCGGGTAATTGGAGGGAAACCCAGGGCTGGTGAAGGATGCAGTGTGTTGCCTAGCTGTGAGTTCATTCCAACAGTCTGGAAAGAAAAAGTTGGTGATCCTCTTTCATTCCCGCTGCCTATTAAGATTTCCTGGAGAAGGGCTATAGGCCTACAAAATCCAAGGCACATTACGGTGGCCGATGTTTCATGACTCACTTTAACAAACTCTCCAAGCCCAAGGCTTATATCTGTGCACAAATGTCGACAATCAAACATGATTTTTTTCTTAAGTATAGAGAAAAATCTTGTTTAGATTTACCCTTTTTGGGGTTTCTTTTTACAACTTATCTTGTAATCTGAGAAGCTGCATTGGAAGACCCTAGAAAAGATTAAAAAAGCTTACCATTTGTTTCACGTTTAAGAACATGTCTAACCATACCGATATCAGATGTTGTCAGAGATGCAAGACTCGCTAAAAGACAGCAATGAAATAATACCAGGAACATGATTTTATCAGTCATAATATGCGCACTCTAATGTTGTTCCCGCCGGCACCGATGTTTGGCCGACAACAAAGAAGTCCATATGCCAAGTACAGAAATCTGAACGCGATTGAAACCTTCCTGTCTGCCAAACAGCATGCAGTGAAAATGGCTTTTGGGAAGGAAGTTCGGAGGGCACGAAAGTTTGGAAACGTCCCTAACGGATATCCCTATTCTGCCCCTGTGCTAGGTTCCTGTTGTTCAGTCAGTGTCACAAAAGCAATGGCAAACTTGTATCTCTTCATGACATGATAATTCATGCCGCAGAGATCCAGCAAATGTGATTCTGCAGAACAGCTCAAACTTTCTCGTATCGTTCTACACCAGCACCACCACCAACAACCGCAAAAACATTCGCCGGAGTCAGTAGCAGCAAAGAAATTTCCCGATCAATCTGAAACTACGGAAGTGTATTTAGGACATAAGTAACAAGAAACTAATTTTTTACCTTACTTATTCGCCCGAGCGGAAAAGTAATCTGCCAAGGGGGAATACTAATCCACCGTGAAGAAATAGTGGATCCCTTTCTTGTTTTAGTCCTGTCCTAAATGTGCCTCCGTATGAAAAACTCACGCATCAAACAAAGAAAATGCTGGTGGCCTAGGCCTAACGTATGCATGGTATAAATATCCTTCCTTGTTTTTTGTCAAAACAAGCGAAGTCCACGAAATTAACTAGGGCTTGTGTATACTAACACTGACAGTAACCTTCACTTGTGTGCTACTATATCAATAGCGACAGCATGATTGAGGCATTGCATTGCATTGTAATAGTACGTGAGTGCCACGCATGAGCTTAAGCATCGATGGCGGAGCTAAACTGCTTTTATTTGGTGCGTGAACACACTTTTATATTATGAATACTACCAAAACATAAGTATAAAATAAATGTATTTGATTAAAGGCCTTGCAAAATAGATTTTCCTAAAGTACAAAACTGTAGTCCCTAATATGTATCTCTGTATTGGATTTAACTTTTTTAACGTATTTATTTTAATTGCATGTCATGTATTTGGGGTTCATGTTATTGTGATTGAAATATTCATGATCAAAAGTGTGATAATCAAAGTGTGACTTTGCTGTTGGGTTTTTGTGCAGTGTTAGTGGTAATCGCTATCTGCTACGGGAAGGTTTTCGCGACCATCCGGAGGCACGTTAGAGTTGGCGCTCGTCAACAAAATCACTCTAAGCAGGACATCGCGATGTTGACACGCCTGCCGGTGGTTGCATCCCAAGGGCCTTGTGAACTACAAATTCCATCTGACGACGGTGCTGTGTCGACAATCAGCGCCCCAAAGTTAAGATCGCCAAACCTGGCTTCGAAGGGCAATGCAGTCAACCGAAACTAGACCTGTCAGGGTTCGTCACTGAGTGAAAACTTCTTGACTAAAGGCACCACATCGGAAACACCCTACTGCCAATTTGTTCAGTAGCGATTCTCCTTGCGTGTTTCAATTCATCATAGTTTGGAATATAACAGCTGCATGCTCTCTTTATAAAATTTGTTCATGAAAAAGGTAAAATTCTGCTTGGAATCGACGTGTTTGACGCTACATGGTAATTTATAAACGTATTAATTAAGTTTCAAATACTCAGCAATAGATGTGATATTTACATTAAATGTCAATAGTTGTAATTATTCGGACGAGCCTCTGCCTCCCTTTTTACTTTCATTTTCAGGTGTTATAATTATAACCATTTGGAAGCCTTAGAACGTTTCTAGTGTTGAAAAGTAGGACAAATGCTGTAGACCTGGCAAAAGAATATGTACCACCAGCTAAGCTTGTAATTGTTAGTTTGTTTTGCGCCCCTTAAAAAATCTGTCCTTCCCTATGCCCCCCCCCCCCAGACTGGCATTTAAACTGTATTTTGTGATGAAGTACAATCTGGCCAACTTCAACATTTTCTGCGTCTTGTGAGAAATATCGCCCTCTAGACAACGCCCACAAAAACCTCCAAAGCATAATGGTCTGGTGCAGATGCTGTGCTCTGTTGCTGCATCTTACTGTGCTCTACGTTTAAATCGACCAGGTATACATACAGTATGCCATAGAGCTATATATAAAATATATTAAAACATGTAAATTTTTATATATAGCTCTATGAGTAAACCAGATACGCAGTTCGGTCAAAAAGGTAACGCAAGCTCCTAGAATACGTTTTTTAGTCTCTATATCAAATACTCTTGTGATGAATTTTAAATAGTTATAATACCATTGTGGATAACTGTATTTTCAAGAATAGTTCTTGGGTGATAAGCTTCTCTGAACCCGAAAATGGTGTGACAAATTTTCAATGAATCGCTTGTTTTGCTTTGAGAGATGTTCTTGTGATAGATAATTGTTCTTGAAGTCCAGAACCGATTTTTTTTCAAACGGACCAAAGACAGAAATGCCACGACTGAGTGTGTATCAGCTAATCCAAGAAGCGGTAGACCTGGCATGGCGACGCCCAATCAAGATCGGTACATCATTACGCAACATCGGCGCCGCAAAGCAGAAACTACGGAGCAGACGCAGGGGCCCTCCACGGGCGTTGCTAGACCATTTTGAATGGGGGGGTGCCACATGGAATTTGCCGACGGACCGTCACGCAAAACGAGTGTTACCCCCTTCCTTTCATCTTCATTCTCCGTTATTCGTTTTTTTTAAATTTGCCAGCAGGCCATGATTTTGCCCCCTTCTGCATGGCGACGCCCGTGGGTTCCCTCACTGACGACGGATTGTCGTTGGCATAAGGTGAGCATGGTTCCGCGGATACCGTGACTGGGCAGAGAGAATGTGGAACCAACTGTAAATGGAAGAGCTCGAGTTTATGGTCGTCACGGTGAACGATTCCTTAACCGTAAGGCCGTAAAGCACGACAGATGGGGTGATCCCAGCAAATAACCGTACTGATCTGCTAGTCATCACTGGTATCCTCAATGCGCAGAGATACCGGGATATAAAATTCAGTAGCGAAGTCATTTCTGAATGGACACCCAAAATAACCTTGTTTCAATATGTCGGTGCACAACCTCATACCGCCAGAGTGATTATCCAGTATCTTGAAGACGGACACATTAAACTCCTTCCATTTGGTTACCAGTGTTAACCAAACAAAGGATTGGTTAAAGCTATAATGCCTGTGATTCGGTGAAAAATTATTTCCAATACTACAATTTTACATGGTATGCGGATTTCAGATTTGGTCCATTGCATTTTTGCATATTTTTGAGTCGGAATGTGGACATGTAGACTTCTTTAACCAAAAAAAAGGCATCGAAATCAGCATTGTTATTTCCCTCATTATTGGGTGTTATAGATAAGTGCGGTTAAACTTAACATCGCAAAACTTGTCAACATGCGACTTTCCTCTTGTGCAGTTATTTCTCGACGACTTGTGCAGCCCACAGCTACAACTTCGTATCACCTCCAATTTCTCATAGGCTCCCGACAGTTGTCTAGACCCGAAGCTCATTACCTTCTGCATACTGAATGTCATATTATTCGGTCGGCTGCCGGGTAGGTTTCTGCGCCGCAAGCGCAAGGTTCTCACTGATACGACCGCGATTAACGGACGACGACACTGTCTCTACAACTGACGAAATCTTTATTGAAGCTCTCCTCAATAAAATAGGGTTAACAGGCTGATTGGATGGTCTACGGGTAGACGGACCAATCTGATGGGTCGACAAACAGACAGACCGAAGGACGGACGGACCCCTGGATATGCTAACTTGGCATCTCTCCTACTACTGGCTACATCTGCCTCGACACAATTTAACACAGATGCCACTTGAGCCCATATGGCTACTGTGTAGACTCGAGTGTTGGGCTGTTGACCAGTGGTCTTCCTAAAAGTTTGATTTGCATATAAGCTTCCCCATTGGTCAAATCTTTGAAGGTTCATTGTGTAACTCTGCTACTCAGCAGGATCAGCGGATTTTCTTCCATGTTCCAACAACCTGCAACCTCCAGTTTGATGAATCTCCCAAACAATGAAAACTGACAATCTGTTTCTAAAAATACTTGGTCGGTACTGTGGGAAAGTTCCCCTAAAACAATGGACTGGGTTAGGAAGTGAGGTAAACATCATGACCTCCACCATTGCATACCACAGATAGTTCAATTTGGGTTGCATAAGGTTGGAAAATATCCCGGGAACGAGGGGAGCAGAATAAGAAATGCAAGATAACCCACACATAATCAATCATACATTTTTCCATTTCCTGACATGAATAATTCGTCGATGTTCATAATTAACTTCCTCACTCATGAAATGCGAAGGGCGAGTAGTATTGTTCTGCTACCATGGTTACCCGTCCGTGCTACTCTTGGGAATTGGTGGCGGCAATGAAATAAGCCTCGATTAACCTTTACGCGCTTGGTAGCAGTGGGAATCGGTTTTCGAATGTTGGATCACACATTGAAAGCATTGCTTTGGGTCATTTGAGATTAAATTCCTATACTTCTGTAACCTGTTGATTGTGGTCTTTATTTTTCAATTCTGGCTTTTGCACTTGAATGCAAGACTTTACTAACGCCGCCAATTTGAAACAAATCAAGACAATGGAGAATATTCCATCATCGAATTTCACCGGCGAGCTTCAGAACGCCAGCGACAACCTCGACACTTTCCTGCCCATCACGGAACTGGTGATCAGCATTATTGTCGTGCTGGTCGGCGTGCCTGGTAACTGCCTTATCCTCCGTGTCTACTGGAATAAGATCCGTAAGGCCAGCACCGACATATTAATCATGGCGTTAGCTTGGGCCGATCTTTCTGTCTGCGTACTCAGACTGTTTATTATTGTAGTTATACTCCTACTTTTGGCTAAAGTCGACGTCCAACAGGTTTATGACAAAAGCAGGCCGTTTCAACAAACTCTTATCTGTTTTTCGGTGATAATTACTACCATCATAGCAGTGGACCGCTACGACTGTATCTGCCGTCCACAGAGGCGACTTTTCACCTCTCGGCGGGCAAAGATAGCAGCTCTTGTTGCCATGGGACTGGCGATAATCGCTAGTGTACAAGAATTCTTGAATCGATTTGATGAATCTCATGAAGCGTCTTGTAAAAACACATCGGGCAATGTGACTTTGCTGTTGGGTTTTTGCGCAGTGTTAACGGTAATCGCTATCTGCTACGGGAAGGTTTTCGCGACCATCCGGAGGCACGTTAGAGTTGGCGCTCGTCAACAAAATCACTCTAAGCAGGACATCGCGATGTTGACACGCCCGCCGGTGGTTGCATCCCAAGGGCCAAGTGAACTACAAAGTACAGCTGACGACGGGGCTGTGTCGACAATCAGCGCCCCAAAGTTAAGATCTCCAAACCTGGCTTCGAAGGGCAATGCAGTCAACCGAAACTCAACCTGCCAGGGTCCGTCACTGAGTGAAATCTTCTCGACTAAAGGCACCACATCGGAAACACCCCATTTGGCTGTGAGTGGGAACAGAATCTTCAACCAAGGGCCAGCTGAAGGTAGAGGCCACGCCCCTCAAAGGGTTGGTGCCGCATCCTTACAGCGTAAGACGACCAAGATGCTCTTCATCACCAGCGTGGTATTCCTGCTCACGTGGCTGTCATACATGGTCCGTGTCCTCTTACTGACGGTTGCTCCAAATTGTGGCTCAAATATCGATCCGACAGTTTTGGAACTGAGTCTTGGATCATCTGCGATCTTTTACACCAACAACTCCGTCAACCCACTAATCTATGGACTTGCAAACAGTCGCTTCAGGAAAGAATGCAAGAAAGTGCTTAGTGAGAGCGCATGCGGTTTAAAGTTCTTTTAGAGAGTGGCAAAGCGAAGATTGGATATTCTGATTCTGTTTTGAAATGTTGGAATTTCACGCAATAGGAAAATTATAAGAGTATTGTTCAGAGACATTCTGAAACAGTTTCTCTTTTGAAAGACGGTCAGAAAGAACGGATGTCGGATGGGCGCAAGTCGCGCCTATTTTTTTAACAGGGAGGAGGATTTCTGAAGACAAGTGTTTGTTCTTGCCGCGTTCATTCTCTCAGAGATCCGAATAACTACAAGTCTGATCTTTCTGTGCGCTTACTGAAATTGTTTACAATTGTAGTTATACTCCTACAGTTGGCTTAAGTCGAAGTCCAACAAGTCTATGACAAAAACCAACCGTTTGAACAAACTCTTATCTCTTTTTCTGTGATAGTCACTACTGTGATCGCAGTGGACCGCAACAACTGTGTCTGGCATTGACAGAGGTGGTTTTTAACTCCTAGGCGGGCGAAGTCAGCGACTCTTGTTTTGACTATCACTAATCATTAATGTCCTCAAATTTCTGGAAATATTCGCAGCGTTTCCATCTGCAGCGTCTTGCCAAAACATATCAAGTTTTGTTATTTTGATGATGGGTTTTTGCGCAGTGTTAACAGTAATCGCTATCTGGTACGGGAAGGTTTTCGCGACCATCCGGAGGCACCTTAGAGTTGGCGCTCGTCAACAAAATCACTCTGAGCAGGACATCGCGATCTTGACACCCCCGCCGGTGGTTGCGCCCCTCTAACGGTCGGTACCGTATCCTTGCAGCGTAAGACAACCCGGACGGTCTTTGTTACAGGCGTGGTATTCCTGCTCACGTGGCTACCCCATTGGATCTGTGTCGAATGTGTCGAATTGTGATCTGTTCGAATTATTTCGAACTGTGAGAGCATATTCTGTTGAAGCTCTACAAGGAACGATATTAAAAGCGAGGTGTGAACATTCAGGTTCTAGTTTTGAAAGTGTGAATTTATGAAGCACTAAGACCAGGAAAAGAAATGGTTTTTAACAGAGGTCGGATAGGGTTCAAGTCACGAACTTGCGAGGGAGTGACGTATCAGAGCCTGGGAAAATGTACTCATATTTTATAAAGCCTTTTCTTCTAAAGTTAAGGAGTTTGTTTGTTTTTTCCAGCGTTTCAAGTTACATTAATGATAATGTACTATATCCGGTGACGATGTGTCCCATTGTGTTCAACAAAACACATAGCCTGTTTTTTTGGTCGTTACAACTACGGGGATGTTTTTAAAGATAAGACACCTAATCTGGAAAAGGACGAGTTCCCTTGGATAAAAAGTCACATATGTATTTATATTTAATTTCAGAAAAAGTGCCTCATGTCAACAAGTCGAATTTGTTTAAATCAAGTCTCAAGTAAAACGTGGCATGAATCGGCTACTTGACTTCGATTAGTGGATCACAGGGTACTCCTTCAAAGGAAACAACATGTAATCTAATACTTTAATTTAATATGAATCAAATCAAAATTTGCCAAGTTTGCACTCTGCATGCGCTCCCTACGCCAATCTGTATAATATGGTGTACTATTTACGACACACATTTCTCTCTCTCCCTAGCCTCCATCCAGACGACGCAACTACACGACGCGACGGCACGACGGCTCCCTTGCGTCGTACCGTCGGGTCGTACCATCGCCTTCTTACCTTACGTTTGTACACACACGACGCGTCGCATCCCGCGTTGCGTTGTGCCGTCGCCCGTCGCGTCGTGCTGTCTTGCTTCCTTGCCTTGTTGCACTTTTTCTGCCTAAACGTCGCCCCTTCCGTCGCCCGTCGTGTCGCACCGTCGTGCGTCGCATCGCGTCGTGTCGTGTCGTGTCGTGCATCGCGTCGCCTATTACGTTGCCTGAAGCACGACGCGACGCACGACGCGACGCACGACACGACGCGTCGTGTGATGTCGCCCTTTGCTTCAAGGTGTTTATAGGGGGGCACCTTTACTGTTTTCTTTCATTTCCTTCCCCCACCCGTGCTTGCACAGTATGCTATAAGTAGCAGGCCTTGATTTTGTTCTTTTTCGTACAACTTTCTAACTGTTTCATTAGGAGTGAGTTGTTGAAGAAAGCATTTTTTCCACGACCAATCAGCATTGTCTTCAGGAAATAAATAACATAAACGTCAGCCACAACAATGATTTAGCTTTTCCTGCTCTAATTCTGATCTTTCTAATAATTATTTGTAAATCCATTTTAACAAATAATACATCAAGTATTATTACATGTTTGCAAAAATGCAACATGGGATCTGACGAGAAATTATGCGCTTGGCCAAAAACAGTTGAAGAAAAGATACCGTCACAATGATTAGGGTCCACAGTGTTCTATTAAGAAACACGGACTAATATCATTGAAAGTGTGATGCTGATGAAGTTAACGAGGAAGACTGAATCGAAGGAAGAGTGAATACGGAATATTCTGAGCACGACACGACGCGTCGTGTGTGTACAAACATAATGACAAGAAGGCGACGGTGCGACCCGACAGCACGACGCAAGGGAGCCGTCGTGCCGTCGCGTCGTGTAGTTGCGTCGCCTGGAGGGAGGCCAGGGAGAGAGAGAAACGTGTGTCGTAAATAGTACACTATAGTATGATGATGACACACAGCAAGAGCACGGGGCAGCGATAACCGCCTCCCTCCCGGTGTCATTGTCACCGCGCACCAAGCTTAGCTACCGGGTCTGGGAGCTGAAACCTTTCTGGTCCGTTTCTTTTGGTACACTACTGCCAATTGGTTCAGTAACGATTCTACTTGCGTGTTTCAATTCATCATAGTTTGGCATTTAACAACTGCATGCTCCCTTTATAAACTTTGTACATGAAAAAGGTAAAATTCTGTTTGGAATCGACGTGTTTGATGCTACATGGTAATTTATAAACGTATTAGTTTTAGTTAAGTTTCAAATACTCAGCAATAGATGTGATATTTACATTAAATGTTGGTACTTGTAATTATTCGGACGAGCGTCTGCCTCCCTTTTAACTTTCATTTTCAGGTGTTATAATTACAACCATTTGGAAGCCTTAAAACGTTTCTAGTGTTGAGAAATAGCACAAATGCTGTAGACCTGGCAAAAGAATATGCACTATCGGCTAAGCTTGTACTTTGTCAATAATAGTTTAACTAAGGTATAGTTTTTTGCACAAAATCAAACTTATCATAAGAATTATATAAATTGTATGTGTTTCCCAGATCGTCATAGTGTAAAGATTCCTTTGTTCTTGTTAGACCAGACATCGTTACAGGTGATCGTAGTCTAGCCCCTGTTAGTGTTGCGCTGATAGTAGGCGTTTACATCCAAAATGATTTGAAATGAAAAACACATGTTATGGGCATTGAGAAACGTGCCAACGACAAACTATAAATGCTTCGTCTTAGCTTTTGTAGAGTCATGATGTACCCATGAGGATTTATTGACTGGATATGTCGGGTATATTAGTATGGAGGACGAAAAGTGGCCATCTGCTTTTCTGCAATCAGAACAGTAGAAAAGCAGATTTTACGTCTTTGTAACATGCAATTTTTGACGTTTCTACTTTTCTGCTACCTCAAAAGCAGAATGATCATTTTATTGTAATGCATTTTTCCCGTTTTCTGCTACTACAAAGTAGTTTTACTTTTCCTCTTTTTGATGGCGGCCGAAAAGTGGCCATCTGTTTTTTCCCTGTCAAACAAGCAGGAAAGTGGATTGAACGTTTTGACGACAACCGTTAATTCAACTTTTCGACTTTTATGATATCGGAAAAGCAGATACCGGTGGCCGAAAAGTGGCCATCTGCTTTTCTGTCCTCAATGGGCATTGAATGAGGTCACGGACCTGTAGGTTACCACCATTTCCGTTCGGGGGGGGGGAGAGATTGCGAGTCTAGATTTTAATATATACGTCCGTGGCCAGAGGGCGCTAGTCACTAGGCGCGGTGCGAAGTTACAGATGGCGCTCTGTCCAGTAACAAGGACAGAAAAATAGTGGTTAAGCAAGTGT
>NW_019091519.1:439357-451113 GCF_001949145.1 Acanthaster planci
GGCTCCGTCTTGCGCATAGGATGGCGATTGGTTAACGGAAGTCCCTGCTGGTCACATGTAACGCGCGCGCGCAGGCGTAGTTTCAGAAGTGGCCGGCTCGCGAAGCTATAAAAGGGGTACGCAGGCCAAGTTTAGAGGTTTGGTCGTCCTGAGTCTAGTCAATTTAAGGGCCAATCCTGAGATTAGGGTCGGGAATCCTATGCAAAGCTTAAAGTCACCTAGCCTAGTGTGACCGTGCCAAAGTTCCGAAGGTTTGGTTAAAGCTATAATGCCTGTGATTCGGTGAAAAATTATTTCCAATACTACAATTTTACATGGTATGCGGATTTCAGATTTGGTCCACTGCATTTTGCATATTTTTGAGTCGGAATGTGGACATGTAGACTTCTTTAACGAAAAAAAAAGGATATCGAAATCAGCATCGTTATTTCCCTCATGATTGGGTGTTATAGATAAGTGCGGTTAAATTTAACATCGGAAAACTTGTCCACATGCGACTTTCCTCTTGTGCAGTTATTTCTTGACGACTTGTGCAGCCTCACAGCTACAACTTCGTATCACCTCCAATTTCTCATAGGCTCCCGAAATTTGTCTAGACCCGAAGCTCATTACCTTCTGCATACTGAATAATTCGTCCGTTTGCGTAATTAAATTCCTCGCTCATTAAATGCAAAGGGCGAGTAGTATTGTTCTGCTACCATGGTTACCTGTCCGTGCTACTCTTGAGAATTGGTAGCGGCAATGAAATAAGCCTTGATTAACCTTTACGAGCTTGGTAGCAGTGGGAATCGGTTTTCGAATGTTGGATCACACATTGAAAGCATTGCTAACGTGGATCATTTGAGATTAAACTCGTATACATCTGTAACCTGTTGATTGTGGTCTTTATTTTTCAATTCTGGCTTTTGCACTTGAATGTAAGACTTTACTAACGCCGCCAATTTGAAACAAATCAAGACAATGGAAAATATTCCATCATCGAATTTCACCGGCGAGCTTCAGAACGCCACCGACACCCTCGACACTTTCCTGCCCATCACGGAACTGGTGATCAGCATTATTGTCGTGCTGGTCGGCGTGCCTGGTAACTGTCTTATCCTCCGTGTCTACTGGATTAAAATCCGTAGGACCAGCACCCACATCTTGATCATGGCCTTAGCCTGGGCCGATCTTTCTGTCTGCGTACTCAGATTGTTTACAATTGTAGTTATACTCCTGCTTTTGGCTAAAGTCGAAGTCCAACAGGTCTATGACAAAAGCAGGCCGTTTCAAGTAACTGTTGTCTCTGTTTCTGTGGCAATTACTACGGTGATCGCAGCAGACCGCTACGATTGTGTCTGCCGTCATCCACATCGGCGTTTTTTTACCCCTTGGCGGGCTAAGATGGCGGCTTTTGTTTTCGCGGGACTAGCAATGATCATTAATGTGCCCGAATTCTTGGAAAAATTGTCTGCGACACAATTTGCAGCGTCTTGTCAACATATATCCAATGATGTTATTTCGATGTTGAGTTTTGGGGCAGCTTTGATGGTAATCGCTATCTGCTACGGGAAGGTTTTCGCGACCATCCGGAGGCACGTCAGAGTTGGTATCGGACAACAGGATGATTCTAGGCGGGACATCGCAATGCTGACACGCCCAACGGCGGCAGTTTCCCAAGGGCATAGTGAATTACAAATTCCAGCTGACGACGGAGTTGTGCCGGCAATCAGCGCCCTAAACTTAACATCTCCAAAACTGGCTGCGAAGGGCAAAGCAGTCAACCGAAACTCAACCGGTCAGGGTCCGTCACATGGACGGGATCTCTTGACCAAAGGCACTGCGTTAGAGAGATGCCGATTTGGTGCAACTGGAAACAAAAGCCTTAACCAAAGAGTTGAAGGGCACGCCCCTCAAAGGGTTGGTGCCGCTTCTCTGCAGCGTAAGACGACCAGGATGTTATTCATCACCAGTGTGGTATTCCTGCTCATGTGGCTGCCATTTTGGATTTTTACCGTCTTGGAAATGGCTTCGAATTGTGGTTCTTATATCACTTCGGCCACGTTGAACTTAAGTCACGATTTATCTTCCATATTTTACACTAACCATGCTGTTAATCCGTTGATTTACGGATTTGCAAACGTTCGATTTAGGAAAGAATGCAAGAAAGTGCTCAGTAAAAGCAGATGCTGTTGAAACTCTTCAAGGAACGGTATCGAGTATAAGCAAGTCTCAAGTAAAACCCTTCATGAGTCTTGTTGGCTTCACTCATAGTGCACCACACGGTATTCCCCCGAAGAAAGCAACACGTACATGTCTGTAACTGTTTTAGACAAATTTCCAGAATCGTTGCTGTAAAGTTCCTCGTCCAAATGTAAATAAGATTACCGATATAGCAGCGGTGAGGAAATAATCCGCTTTGCTGAGGTTGTACTCTGCGTACACTCCCCGTGGCTACCTCGTGTGACACATCGAGGGAAACCTGAAGGGATGGCAGTAGGCCCCGATTTAGTTGTTATTGTGACATGCCCCCCCCCTTGAAGTAATATATTGGGTCTTGATGGAGAATACAGCTTTCTGGCTCCGTTTGTTTGTGCACACCAGTGGGAGTTGATTGAAGTGACTATTTTACGTGTGTGTCTCACTTACTCATGGTTTGGCATTCAACAGCGGCATGATTTTTGCATGCGAAAAAAGTGGACTCTTTTTTCAATGGGGAGTTTAAAACACAGAGGAGGTCTGCTTGGAATCAAGTTTTTGATGCTTCTTAGTATTTCATAAACGTATTAGTTAAGTTTTAAATGCTCATGCATTAGATATAATATTTATGTTAAATTGATATGTCATTAGCAGTTTTAATGGGAATGAACTTTTGTTTCCCTGTTTGCCTTCACTTTCAGGAGTTACCATATATTATGACCATGTGGAAGCCTGTAACTTTTTTACTATTGAAAAATAGTGCACACCCTGTAAATTTAGTAGAAGATTCTCTTCCAGCTTAACTTGCACTCTTTCACGTAGTTGTTAGCACAAAATAAAACTTGTCATATGAACTTTAAAGTGTATGTATTTTCAATATCTTCATATAACGTAAAGGGTCATTTGTTCTCGTTTAGATCTGATCTGATTTGTTATGCTTTAAACAATACGATGTCACATCGTCTAAGGTAAACTCGAATAAAGCAGGTCAAAAAGATGAATTCTTGATCTCGATTTAGGGTTTACTTTAGTTTATTTTAAGATTTATTTAAAGGATGTCACTGTTGTCACAATTAGAGGGCACAAGTAACGTTCCTTGAAAACAGGAATGTACGTCCCCTACCCAACAGGAAAAATGGCAGGAATATCACATACTCCGCCGTGTCTGTCTGTAAGCGAGTGCCGATTGCATGTGATGAGATGAAACACAAAGCGACGACAGCTGTGATTAATGATAATTATTGGCGGAATGATAATTCGCTTAATGATGATTTTTTTTAATGTGGAGATGGTTGTAAGGGTTACTGTAGACTTGACTGCTCCTCAATTGCGAAGCCGTGCATTTGTACACCTGCTCAATTAATGAAAGGTCATTTCGATTGCATCCTTTGACGAAAGATTGGACATGCAGCATTTCCCTTGGTCACTCGACCTCCGTAAATTCGAAGGTGTGGTGTGTGTGGGTGTTGGGGGGTTGAGTCAGCATAGGGTGCAGGGCTCCTCATAAAGCCTTGGATTATGCATTTGGTTGTAATGACGCCTTGCCACCCGTTTTACTGTTGAAAATATTTTGCAAGCCACGGTAAAGGTGTTCTGTGCCCCTTACAAAAATGGGTTTCCCTGTTTGCCCCCCCCGAGATTGACATTGATGGGAAGGTTCGATCAGAAACAACTTTTTAACCACTGGTGTATATTTAATGCATAGGTTGCCGGTCAAAATTGACCGTTGGTTGACAGTCGTTGATCGAGCTTACGCTGTTTTGTTATAAAGTACAGTACTGATTACAATCAGACTTTGAGAAATATCGCCCTCTAGACAACGCCCACAAAAAAGCCTACGAAACGTGGTCTGGTGCTGCTACTGTGTTCTGCTGTATGCATGCTGCACCACGCACAAAATGCACGACGTCCAGGCTGTCCACGTACGTGCACATGTACATGTACAGTATATATACACGCACGTACCCGGCCCGAGACACGTCTACTACACGCGCATGATCCCAGATCCGTACATCACGACGATTGATTATCTCGTCAATTTCCTGCGGTGATTACACGTACACATCGAATCATTTATCAAATAAGTTTAGCCGACATTTGGACAAGCATGTATTACTCTAGCCTTCAAACTCTTTCCAGGCAGCTCATGACCGGTGTCAGCTCAGGAAACCTGTTCACCAAAAGATGGTTGACCAGTGTCAGCAAAAACGCCGGTGCCTTCCGCGGTGATTCATCATTGAGCACGTTGATGAGCGCAGCCCCTCATCGGCGGGGTTCAACTTTCAGTCGCCATCAAATTTTTCGTGGTTCGAATTTCCGGACATACACACCTGAACGACGCCTGTCCCTTTCCCAACCCTCATGGGCTGAAACACAAGACTCGGACGGATCGACCACGTCCCTGCTGGAGACCCAGCCGAACGATTTCGTAGACTTTCTGAAGGAGAAGAAAATCCGGCGTTGTTTCGTGGTGTACGACACCAGTGCCGGGGAAGTGAGGGTGTCTCACCCAGAGCTGGAAGAACTGGCCCGCTTCGCCCGAGAGGACCGGGTGGATTATGACAAGCACGAGGCTGTGTTCATGGAGGTTGGTGCCCGCTCTGGGTGCCTCCTCGGTGCGTTCATCTGGAGGACAAACAGGGGACAGGCTGTAAGATTAAAATTAAATCATTTGAAATGATTGCCTTTTGAAATGGGATTTTGTTACTTCCTGAACAGTAAGGCACTACTCCATGGACCTTACTGCACTCCACCTTTTAGATGGTTCCGCACGCTATGGCATTTTGAAAGCTGCCCAGTCATCCTACCAGATAAAACATCCGTTTGCGCTTGCTTAAGCAAATCTTCCCCAAAAGAAACGAAAGACCCTATTAGTAATAGCTAACCTATATGGAACTAGTACTGTTATTGAGTGTATTTTGTAGCGTTTAACCTATATTATTGGCAAAAAAAGATTTTTTTCCACCATCCTCGCCTCTCATCGACGATCCACACACATTTGCATTCTGTTGTGGCTGTACGTCACATGACAAAAACAGGCTCAGCGTATTCGCGTAACAAACGCTTACATGCATGCTGCTTTGGATACCAGTCATGATAATTCCGACTACTCTCGTTAAGGTTATGTATAGAGATGTCTGAGAAATCTGTGATCATGAAACCACACTAATCACATTCAGCTCCACCATGTTGCAATAAACAAATCCCCGGATTACGTGGAAAACACACACTTTATTAGTCTCACAACTTCACAACCGTATCTTCGTAAAATATCGCTCCCTGAAGTACATAATTTCTCAATATTTTAAACATGCGTAAACAGAGCTAGCTTGATAGCGCAGCGTGTATAGTGCGGCCTGACATTGCTGCCTCCCCCCATTGCCGCCGCTCCGCTTCCAAAATGGTCAAGCCAATATGTGATTAGTGTGGTTCCCTGACCACAGATTTCCAGATGTCCCTATACATTGCCTTAAGGGAAGTAGTCGGAATTGTCAGGACTGGTATCCAAAGCAACATAAACGTTTGTTACGCAAATAAGCTGCGCATATTTTGTCACGTGATGTACGGCTACAAGAGAATGCAGATGTGTGCGGATCGTCGAGGGATGAGAGATGAGGATGGTAGAAAAAAACTCATTTTTTGCCATTAATGTAGGTAAATGCTACAAAATACACTCGACGATGGTAGTTCCATATACAGAAATGTAGGTTAGCTATTATTAATAAGGTCTTCAGGGGAAGATTTGCTTAGCAAGTGCAAACAGATGTTTTATCTGGTAGGATGACTTGGTAGATTTCAAAATGCCATTGCCTGCAGAACCATCAAAAAGGTGGAGTGCAATAAGGTCTGCGGAATATAAACCTTACTTTTGTGGAAGTAGGATTTTGTCAACAGCCATTTCTGACTGCAATCCTTACATGTACCTTTTCACTTCGCCCATTGTGTAACTGAGGTTGTAATTAAATGCTGGAGAAGTCACCCTCTGCAATTGCCAAAGTCATAGCCGTCAGCTCCACAATGTGATTCACAGAAGTACGTGTACTAATCCATTATAAGCCACCTTATGAGTTAGTCAATTGCCATGCAACCTGTACCTCCATGGAACAACTAAGTCTCTACGAACCCCCCTTGTAAGTTTGGACATAGTCGGCTTGACTATGTACATGCAGATTAAAAAGAGGTGATTCGTGGAGTCCTAGTTACTCGGACTAAGGGGCTAGGTACAGTAGCCATGAGGTTCAGCTAGACTTGCATGCAATTGTTCATTTTACCTCTAATTTTATTGACTTAGTGTGGGGGTATCCGACTGTGGGACTACACTACCATGGAGCAGTACCTGAGGGATGGACTCAGACTTGGCCAAGGGATGGGTGTCAAGTCAGCCCTGGCTGGTCTATGGTAAATCCATTCTTTGCTTGCTAACACCTGCTCTGGGTTTGCTGTAAGAGGGTGATGCCATAGCCACTCATTTGTGTTTGAATAAGCATTTGGATATTCAATGTACATGTACATGTAGTACTGCAGAACAAACCCAGGTGTTATTTCCAGCCATAGCCATTCAATTTGCACATGACTTGGCACTTTCTCTGAGACATCTCCATTTGATCGCAGTCCTGAAGTCTTATACAAGTGCGACGTAAATTTCCTTGGCTTTCAGTTTGTAGGAATTTTTCCAAGTAAATGTGTACAGAAGAAAATTACCCTCAAGAAATGGAGCAATTGGCAACAGAATTAAGTCACAAAATAACTGCATTACATATACATGTGCGTGTATGTTGCTTTAAAGAACAGGGCTTTTTGCCAGGGCATGTTTTTTTATGCTATGGGACATTAGTGATGAGGCACTGTTAGGGATCGCCTCAGAACGTTTAAGTGAGAACAGGCATTGAAATGGCCTATCCCCAAATTGATGTTAGTGGGCAAAGACAAGTTTTCACTACAGGAACATATTTTGCTGAACATGGGTTGAGGTTTGGTGGGTTAGGGGGTACCAATGAACTGCTGTGGACCTTGATGGTATGTACTTTACCCCAATTTTATTTTCTTCTGCTTGAAGCCACCACTGCCATGTAGTTGCATTCCTTTGTAACGTCAATGCACATGATTGGTCAAAATCGTAAAAGCACTTCCTTCTCGGTGCATCGTCTAATGACCTAAAAAGGTCCATGCCCTTTGGACAGGTTCCACTGGGATTGTTAACCCCCCCCCAAGTGTAAGACTGACTTCACCCCTGTTCCATGGCTGGCGGACACTGCGTGCATCCCTAATCAGAATAGGCCTGATCTCAGTGGAACATTTCAGGCTTTCAGAGTGCTGAAACGCTCCATTAATCAGTCGCTGCTCGAAAATTTTGCCTGGCTGTTTTCATAATTAATAAGCACTGCGATGTTTCGTACACAGTGCCCATTCATCAGAGCAATGAGTACACTGTACATACATGTACATACATGCAGGCTAAGCACGTTCTTTGCAAAACCCATTACCATGAGTTAGCTAATATTGGCTTGCTTCTAAATTTATAACATGCCAGTTAAGTCCTTCCTGAATGTAAATATTATTTCTCCTCGTTTGTGTGAAGCAGCTTCCTAGAATGGTCCCTGAACCCTCACCTTACCCCCAAGTTACCCTAATTCATTCCATCTTCCACCCCTTCCCTGAAAAGAGAAAAAAAATGCCGTCTGACATACAGTTTCTACGTACTTTCATTTTTGTCCAGTTTCGTGAAAAATGTAAGCATTTCAAGAGTCTGAATAATGAAAAAACCCAGAACCCCCTTGCAATTAGCAATCTGAAAAGATTAAGAAAAATCTTGAAGCTTGAACGTTGCCTTAAAGTTGTCCATTTAAAACCACACTTAGGGATGACCCAATATCACTGAGGCGCTAAGGAGAAAATACATGTATCACTAAGCAACTTTGCCTGCTTAGCATAAAATCAACTGAAGAAAAACACTTTGAAGTAACATAAACAGCATAGCATTTTTACTAGTTGACTATTTTTTACTATTTTTACTACTTATTTTAACCTTTAAAATATTTTTCTCTTTTTTCTCTTGATTTAAAACTGTTCACATATTAAACTAGATTAAAATCCCTCCTTTTAGTTTATTTTGTGCTTCATTCACAGAAACACTGCACAGCATTTATGCAAACTCCATGTTACCCTTCCTTACCTCTCCCATTTTTTGTTTTTGGTTCTTTTTTCCCTGCCTCACCATTTTGCCACCATTGAACCACAGGGCCGGCGGAGGGAAAGGGGTGGTGCAGCAGCCACGGCACGGGGAACACCTGGACCCGCAGACCCGCTCAAAGTTGTTCTATGATTACGGGGACTTTCTGTCCTCACTAAATGGGTGCTATGGTAGGGTACTTAGCCTTCTGAGCGGGCCTTCTTGTTAACCCTGTAATTGCTCTACCACCCGAAACCGCCTGGCCTTTTTACTGTACGGCTCACAAGTCACCTGTGCCTAGTTTCATTTGAGTTGCTGAGTGTACAAATTTGCTTCAAAGGTGTGCAGATTTTGCTTAGCACTGACCAGTTACAGGCTACCAGCTAAAATCACAGTATTGCATTGCTTGTGACTGGCTTCTTCATCCCCTTTTTTGGCTTAGCAGAAAAAATTCTTTGCAAACTCAGCAGCTCCATGAAAGCAGACTCTAAAAGCTGTACAGTGAGAGACCAGGTTGCCTTGGTTGGTAAGGTGATTGAAGCAACCAACTTAAAAGTATCCTGCCTTATGCCATGGGCTAGTCTTTCCAGATTTTACCTCAACTGCCAACCAAGCAGATGAGGTGGGAACACTCTCTTGCTGTGTATCCCTGCATACTTTTAAGATGGTTTTTGGCACAAACAGAAGTCTGTTTTTCACAGTTTGTTGCATACTGATTCTAATTCCCTGAGCCCAAAGCCAGCAAAATCTTCAGAAAGGCATAAAAGGGTGGAAAAGCTTTTATGGTTTCAATAAAAAAAACCTGCTGAGCTGGGTCTATAAATAGCACAGTCCTTGTGTATACGTGCATAAAAATCACTTGCGGAATGCACTTGTTCAGTGGAACCTATCACCAAAGTGTCAGCTAAGACTTGCAATTAGGCATTCAGGCATTACAGTGAAAACGCTGTTGAACTGTGGAGTACAAAGCTGGTGGGGGCGATGGGGAGAACAGACTTCTGTTGAAGTTTATGCATGACTTGCCTCATGGGTACCGTACCACCTGTAGGTACACATGTACTACCTTGGTCATTATTCCCACAAGGCCGCCACACCGACCGTTTCCCTCAGGTGGGGTAAGAAATCAACAAAGAGAAATTATGTCTGAATGAGCAAGTCAGCCATGTGCATTGAGCCAGTGATCATAATGCTCTTTGATAGACATGGAATTTTCAAATTTTTCCACTTTTGCTGTACGTGGTATACTTGACAATTGACACCCTCTCCAAGACAAAAAACAAAAGGGCAGAAAGGTTTAAGTCATACATTGAACTTCCCAGTCGTGGTCATAGAGGAAATTACTTTGTCAATTGGAAGTTGAATGCAGCATGCAGTTTCAGCAACTTTCACATTGCACTGGTGTGGTGGTGGGAAACTCATGGACAGCATTAGTTGACCCAAGTGTGCATTTACATGGTGTAGTCAGGAAGTACATCTTGTAAGAAAGGCATTTCAGTAATTTAGACTTTGTGTTTCAAGGGATGAATGACCTTCTGAATAGATGTGCATTGAAAAATTGTGCTGTGTTCAGATTGAAGTGCTTCTGCCATATCTGCTATGCAAAACTACACATTTTTCACCCACTTGCTGAATAAAAAATCAAATAATGCCATCCCTTGAAGAGACATTAAGTCATGATGCATTACCTCCAGCTCCAATACTAGGGGTGTGTGAAAACTCATTTTGACTCTGGATGATTCAAGACTGTTATTAGGAGTTGTTGCTGAGACAGATTGGGTGGACAAGGAGCATTTCACACTGCACCACTGCTACATTGATAATCAGGGTCATTTTTGGTGAAGCTTCATCCTTACATATGTTGACAAATGTGTACAGCCACGACCTTGGGTGATTAATTTTGTGTCCTTTTCAATAACTTTGTTGAAATCACCCACCTTTTGTCAACAAAGATATATCAGATTCCAAATTGCTCAACTTGGAATATTGTACCCTCTTCATTTGCTCTTGCATTTTTTCTCCCGTTGACCTTGGCCAATGTGACAATTTTGGGGGAAAGTGAATGCGGAAATACAAGAAAAACAAGAATTTCAGTGGCTCTTAATTACTGTGCCCCACACGCTTCAAGTTTACAATACAAAGGCAAAGTCACCAATATGCTACATGTATCTCATGACCTTTAAGATGCATATGGCACAGTGGTCATTTGCAATTTATTAACCCTGTATGCTTACCCATTTGTGCGATGAACCCATACTAATGTAAAGTTTTGTAATATACATGCACATGTATGTAGGGTTAATCTTCCAAGGAAAGATGTTTCCAAGGTCGTGGTTGTACAGAATAGAGTAGTTCATAATACTCTAACCATGTTTGTATCATTTCCCCCCGCCCCGTTCCTTCCTTGTCCGTGTCTTGTTGGTGATTTCCTTGCCTAATTTATTGTCGTTATCACCATTTATTGTTCTCCTCCCCACTGCTCCTACTTTGGTCTTGTCTCCTTCAACTCACCAAAGGAATGGTGGTGGTGTAAGTGTTGTCTGTGAGCCCCGGGAGCGGCTGGCTTTGGTCTCTGACCGCCGTGCTTCGCTCCTGGCCGACTGCGGCTGCTTTCTCTCCAGCCTGAATGGCTGCCTTGGTATGGCTACCATAATTTTGTTAAGAAATTA
The DNA here is from genome assembly GCF_001949145.1 of Acanthaster planci. The sequence goes on from NW_019091519.1 coordinate 450,371, forward strand.
AAGGCTCATGCCTCTTGATAAACCAGACACCATTTTAGAGTCTTTACATGTACTTTCTTGAAAGGAAGTAATTTTTATCATAAGTGTAATTCAAACTTTGTAGATAATTCCTTTCATCTACTGTGAAAAAAAAACCGGAATCCGGATGAAAAAATCAGATGCATTTGTCCTATTTTGGATAGATATAAAACACTGAACTTGGGCCTTGTCTGAAAGTGGCTTCCACTTAGCTACAGCTAGGTCTATTGTCTGTGCTTCTCCGCACATTTCCAATAAAATGAAGACCTAGACCTAGCTCTGCACAACAGATTTGGGTGCAGCCTTAGACCCCCTCCCAAAAATTATCTGAATGTGTCCTTGTGCGGTCATCAGCATGATCATTTGGGTCTTGTTCAAGTATTTAAACAAAGAGCATGAAAGTTCCCACGGCTCACTGTGGACACTGCAGCGCTTGTATTAAAGCACCTACATGAGTCCTCTAAAACCACCTGTCACAGATTGTTGCATCATGAAAGATCATTTATTAGCCATCCATTAATGTCTTGCGTACATCCTTGCAGTTGTGGGTAACTTAGTATCATTCATTCGTAAAGAAAAACCCTGAAAACCTGTTGCCAAAGTCGGCATAATTCACTGGTTATGCTAGTGGGAAGTTGTAGACTCTATTAGACCAAATTGTCAATAGGGCTAAGTCATGTGTCATGTGAAAGAGTATAGTTGGTAGTTTCATGAAAAGTATTGAT
>NW_019091519.1:452021-510490 GCF_001949145.1 Acanthaster planci
GTGAGGGCAGCGGTGACTCGGCGGCTGTGTGGCGTGGTCTGGTAACTAGGCGTGAGGCGCGGTCATGTAGGCACTTGGCCACGCCCCTCTTGATGGACACTGGGTGGTGTGAGTCAAAGGCCAGGTACTGGTCGGTGTGGGTAGGCTTGCGATACACAGTGCTGGTCAGGCTGCCGTCGGGTTCCCTGTGGACCATGGTGTCCAGGAATGCAATGCTGTTGTCTTGCTCATTTTCGATGGTGAACTGGATGCTGGGTTTGAGACTGTTCAGGTGGTTGAGGAGACGGCTGGTTTGATCTCGTGGTGCAATGACAAAGGTGTCATCGACGTGTCGCTTCCACGGCGGGGGACACGCGGAGGACGCAGTCCGGCGGTATATAGCAGACCCTGCAGCATCCAGACTTCAGTTGCCTGATGAAGGCTAGCAGCACTAGCAGCCGAAACGTCGCTACCAGCAACACGACACCGCGAGTCATCGATTATCTTTTTACTGTATTAGCCTTTCCTTGCGGTGAGAGGTCAGCTCATGTTCATCTTTTTTTGTTCATGTTCATTTATTTTCCACTGTTTTGCATACATACAATCTGAATTTTCAAACAATACATTTGACACGGGGGGGAGCCGTGGAGGTACCCACTAAAAAGCAAAGCTTATGATCGTGGGCCCTTAAATCAATTTATAGTTACTGTTTAAATACCACGCACAAAAGACAAACACTAGACAGACAAGACACACTGTTTGTCAGTTATCAATTACCTAAGTTTGAAATAAAAAAATACGAATTGGAAAAATGAAAAAAATGAAAGAGAATAAGAACCCTGGGAAATTTTAGATAAATAGATAAAGCTAGTCAATCCCACTGTCAATAATTACCAACAGTAATCGTTCAATATGATCTTTTTGAAGTTCTATTTGAAGATTCCCCACAAGGCGTCTATTCTTGATAAGACTAGAAATGATCTTTCCTGCTCTGCACCAGTGATGTGTTAAAATGCTAACATGCCAACCCCATTTTGTTGGAATCGTGTTGCCTTGATACACCCTGCACCTAGCTTTGCCTGTGTTTAAACAATCTTGAAGGGAAGACGTGAGATGTGCACGCTAGCATAAGGCATGTGCTTTGAAAATGCACATTTTGTAATGCTATGAGGGTCAGCAATACACTTTGGGTCAGCAACATTTTAAACCACTCAGCCTATATGGCCGTTTCACAATAGTGTGCCACCAAGAGTTTGCAACGCGTTGGCCAATCACAGTGTGCGAAATTTGTCGACCCAGTACGCGTTCGGAAAGGGTCGACAAATTTCGCGCGTTATGATTGGCCAACGTGTTGCAAACTCTTGGTGGCATGCTATTGTGAATCGCCCGTATTGTCCACATGTATGTACATGTATGTTTGTGCAAATTCATATCCTTTGTATGTCTTACTGTCACCTCCCTTTCCGCAAGTATATATAGCACTTAGACACTTAGCCTGTCTTGTATATTATGCATGCTGGCAAGATGCTTTTACTGAGTTATAAAACTCATGGACTCCCAGGCCAGGATGTCTGAGTGAATCACTGAGTACGAACTTCAAGAGTTGAGTACTCTTAGTTTTATGAGCATATTTACATTAAGGTTGAGCAAGCTTGAAAAAAAGGAAATGGTAATTTATGAAATTTGGGTAAGAAATTTCTTGGGAAGGACATGAGTAGTATAAGAACTTGATTGTGAGTATTGGCAATAAATGGGAAAAAACATGGGAATGTAAACTGTTGTTAAACTGTTTGCATATTGAAATTTGTGGTGATCAATCATGCATTTAGAAGTTGAAAGGTTTCATTGCTGAAATAATTTACGGTTCCACCTCCATGTACACCATATGGAAAAGAACACCTGTTCTCATTTACGAGGATATGATCAGGATTCAGGACATTCTGCTGATTGAATATTAATATGTCTATATGTACGCTACTGTGCTGTTATGGGAGTACCAATGTAACAGCTTCTTTCCAGTGACATCTGCATGACTTCCCCCATCCTGTCACGTTCATGTCTAACCATTGCCTGCACCATCAAATAGGGGTCTGTGCTTGGTTCTCAGATGTGTCTCTATTGTCAAGAGCTTTCAAAGCCCACCACAAGGTTGGGAGGAATTTGCAATAAATGTTTCAGGACAATGAATTTGAGGCATCAGTAAACATGAATAAACTCCGTCCTGAATGAAGGTCGCTCCTCTTGTAATCAGCAACGTGGAAATAATTCATACCGCATGCTGCAAGATGGATAATGGAGCAAACATGAATTTACCTCACCTGGTTTTATCAGTTGAGAATGGAGATTGGTCAGATCTGTTTTACATGTATGTTGACTAACAAGTTAATTATCAAAAGTCTCTTCAAAATTCTTGTAATAGAATTTTCAGAGCAGCAAACGTCTGTTTTAAGGCCAAGCACTGACCTTTTACCCAACCTCTTCTCTGTGTGCATGATTATGACAACTTAGTAGGTTCTGTCTAATATAAGAAGAATGATAACCACTATTGAAACTATTTTTAGTGGCTGCCGAAGATGTAGGTCTGAATGTGATAGACTTGGACAACGTACACATGTTCACCCGCTACACAACGTGCATCTCTGAGGACAAGGGGGGCTCAGGGAACCCCTCTGTTGCGACTGGTAAAGGTGAGGCCGTGCCGTGACCTTTCTTTTGCCATGTCACAGTCTTAGTTTGTGCCAACCACACTAGTTGGCAAACTGCCTCATCATCTGCACATAAACAGTGTTGAAAATCTCAAGCAGCCAAAATGTATTTCACCAATTAATAAATACTGCTGAAGACTTAGTGAAAATACCCTCTTCTGTAACACTGTTGGAATAAATGTGAATTTTGAGGCCAAAGCAATTGTAAATTGAGGGTGACAGTTGTGTCATGATATTTTTGCCGACTTAAGCCACCCATTCAAACTAGCAGTTAGGGTTTGGAAACAAAAACAAAGCTCTCAGCAGACCAGTTTGTGGAATTCCAACCATTGTAAGCTTGAAATGAATGTCAAGATTAATTTTTCCACCCTTTGAGAGAAGTGTGGATTTTTTTTTTAGTATTGAAAACAGTATCTTAGAAATAGTTCGTAGAACCTTCCTTGGCCATTTTGGCCATTCTGATGTTTGGGATCTTGTCACTCGAGTTGTGTTAAACATACTTTGTACCATCACATGTTCTGTACAAGCATCACTTTAATAGTTCAGACACAAATCACTGTGACAAAATACCCCAAACCCTGGTACTTTTGTTGGTTGAATATTCCTCCTCATTGTTTAATGAGGAAACATTTTGTCAGCAGAAAACTTTAGTTGGCACTGGCAATGAAAGTTGTGGACTTTGCATTGCCAACGTGGATGTTGGCGTCAGTTTCCATATAACAGCTTATAACTCCCCAATCTGGTTTTGAATGATGGATAGCTTTATATGAAACAATACTTTCAATTTCACCAGCTGTTTTGTAAACCAAGCCCTCTGCTGAAAATGTGAGCATTGAAAGAAATCCACATCTTGAAAAATGTATTCTTAATAGTGAATTCCTTGAGGCGTGCCTGACCATAACTTGACTTTACTCTGTTCGTGACTGGGCTTTGTTTCTTTCTTCGCAGGTGTAATATGTGCAATGGAGGGAGCCCTAGATTTCCTGGACATGGGAACCCTGACGGGGAAGCGGATTGCAATCCAGGGAGCGGGTAACGTCTGTAAGTTCCACAGCTGATAATGTCATTTCTTGTATTGGCCTCATACCCAAGTGTTCCCCTAGAGTTGTGGTTGCTCAGGATTTGTCTGGATGTGGGGATTGTTGACCCCAGAATTTTAGATTTATAGAGATTTAACCCAAACAGCCTTCAATCCTTCATGTGTTGGAATATTGAGGAATGATAGTGTCAAGCATTCAAGGTTTTTATGCTTAGAACAAAGAAAACTAAACAAAAAACTCAAAGAAAAAAAAGCAAAAGCAAAGGATCCAAACAGTTTTTGAGAGGATTTCAATAGTGTTATAAACTTGAAAAGTCAGAGTGTTTGATTTTTTTGCTCGTTACAAATCTTCTGGCTGGAAGTTCTTTAAAATTTCTTCTTCATCCCCTCAAATCTTACGCCTGATTTCCTCTCTGGTGACAAAGAAGTGGGCAGTTGGACACGTGAAACACCCTTGCTGCCTTGTGTCCGATCCCTATGCCAGAGGTTTGTTTAGTTTTCAGATGAGCAGTGCTTGGTGCCGTGTGGTTTGTTTCTTACCCAGAGTACACAGGTGGTATATGTCATCCACAGGGGGCAAGGTCAGCCTATCAGGCTAAATGTTGTGTCACAGGTCTAGGATTCAAAGAGCTATTGAACTCAGTTCTTCAATTTAGATCCATTTGCTGGGTTGATACACTCCAGGCGTATTGTGTTGCCACGTCACAAGTTTTTTTGACCCAGACTTTTGAAATAATTGAATGCAAGTTGATGAGAAAAATCCCCAAGATTCCAGAGTGACTTCAAAGAGTATTATTTACATGACTATAGGGCACAGCTTATTTTATGTGGAACTGCTCTTCACATTGCCACCTGAAGGAAGACCTTCAATTTGAAGTGAAATACATTGTAATTCAGGTTAAACTCAATACAGTTCAACTGGTTCTTCACTGTTATGAGTGGCCTTTTACCAGGATGTAGGGCAGGAATTCACAGATATTGTTATGACCATAGTGTTACTGTAAATCATCTTCAAAAAGCTTCAGGCAGGAAAAGTTTGCCCACATTTCGACAAAAATCGTCCTTCCAAGGGTATTCCTGTAATCTTCTGTACTATCTCACTTTGACCACCAGCCACCATCATTGTGGAGGAACTGCTGAAGAAGGATGTCTCTCACATCTATGTGACAGACTGCCACACGAACAGGGTGACAGACATGAAGAATCGATTCCCCGGGGTGAGATGACTGTAGTGTATTGAACCAGTACAGGGCGCTTTGCTAAACCTACTGAGGATGTTATCACAGAGTGGCTCAGTGACCGTAGGCGTAACTTGGCTTTTGTTTCCATTTGGGTTCAGGCTTCCAGATGATGAATTTATTTGCTCAAGATGAGACTCCCAGCCAGATTTCCATTTTTTTTATGCTGCAGAAACATTTCTTTGCACAGTGGATCATTTGCAGCTATCTGACAAATAGCCAACCAAATTACTGTTGAAAATCAGGAGTTTTACCGATCATATTTTTGTGTGTATGTACAACATGCATTTTTATTTTTAGTTTATGTAATTAATTGAATTTATTATTGACTTTTGAATTGTGTCGCGACGACCAGAAATATTGTGCCTTTTTTGAAGTATACAGCATTCGCAGAACTGAAACTTCATCAGATTAGTATTTAAGCTCTTGTCTGAAGAGTTTGACAATTTTATTGGTTCACAGGAAATACATGCGTTCATCCCACCATTAATTGTCTGTTGATGTGGGGCCAAAGTTTTGAGTGTTTATTTACTCGGTTGCAGTAGATAAATTCTGGAAATGATTAAGAAATCTGAGAGGAAGCCAAAGATGGAAAACGAAACCAGGATTTGGTTTGAATGGTGATTTTCAACATCTGTTAGGTTTTGATATTCTGATATTTTGTCAAAAGAATGTGTTGGTTTTTTTCATCAATTTTTCTGGCCCATGTGCTTTTTCTGCAGGATGCTTGAAGCTCAACACAACCTTTTCTTATCCTTGATAGTATTTTTGTGTTGCGTTAGGTAACCGATATTCTGGAAGTGGAAAAAGTCCCCTTGGAAGATAATGCAGTGCTGGCCTATCCCTGTGACATTGTATCTCCTTGTGCACTGGGCAATGTATGTAGAAATCCAGTCCATCTCTCCACCAATATTGTACATTATAAAAATGAGCTTTTGTCAAGGTGTTTTATGCAATATTGGAAATTAGCAAAATTTCAATCCTTTTTTCACTGGGTTCATGAACTTTATAGTGATTCCCTTAAAGTAGGCATACGGCATTTACCTCATATCTGCTGATGATCCTCAATGTTTTACTTCTCACATCCATATACAGGGGCGGATCTGGGAGCTGGGGGATGCACACCCCCTCCCCTTTTTCACCAATATAAAGTTATTTTCAAGATGTATTTTTTTTAATAATTTGTATCATGAGTGGGACAGTCATTATTCCAAGCAGTCCCTCTTACTGTCTGAATGTGCTCAAATGAATACGAGAGGCATTTTGTTTGATGACTGCTTAAAACTCCTGTTTATAGAGTCCTACATCCACCTGCATGTGTAGAGACAACTTCTTTCTTGGGTAAACTCTGAGACAGTTTACAAAGGCATGCATGGGCATTGCAAACCACGTCAGTGAGAAATTGGCAAATCAGACTAGACAAGCAAGATAGCTATTTTCCCGGTTTCAGTCATGAATTTGAGTCATTGCTCAAAAGAAGTGCTCAGACAAAAATGATGAAAGTCCCTTCGTGTGACATCTGAGTGATTGTACCCTATTCTAACACCCACAGATTCTCAATGCCGAGACCATCCCAACCATACAAGCCAAGATTGTGTGCGGGGCAGCCAACAACCAGCTTGGCTCCCCCGACGATAACCTGCTCCTAAAGGAACGAGGTATCACCTACATTGTTGACTACCTGGCCAACAGAATGGTAAATGCCTGAGTGATTATTGACTGATGTGATGAAGAGACAGCTTGTTTTGTCTGTGGCAAGGATTATGCTGTTGTACCACAGATGGGCTGGGAATTTTAACTTAATCACACAAGAGGTCAGCTCGGCAAAAACAGATCACCAGCTGAAATGTCACTGGATAATATTGCTTGTGAAGGGTTCACAGATTTTCGCTTAGAAAATAGATTTTCAGGGTGGTGATTTTATTTTTTGCATGGTTTCTACAAGAAATTGGATGCATTTGCATAAGACACATAGGAAATCCCCCAATTGCTTTGACACACTATTATCTACCACATCATCATCGGTTTTAAAGCCGTTATCCAGCCTGTTCTGTGTTGGCATGCTTTCTCCCTATGGAGGCCCCTGTCCGCAGCATTCCTTGCATTGATTTCAAGCAATAACATGTCATTTGGCACAGAGCTCTTCCAAGTACAGTAATGCACGATCAGCCAACAGCTATCTGCCATTTGATGTGTAAATGTTGATTTCATTTATTTGCTGGATTATTCGTGCACAGGGTATTGTCAACTGTGCCAACGAGACCTACGGAAGGCTTCCCAATGATCCAGCCATAAACAGACACTTTGGTCGGGAATGGGAAAATTCGGTAATTATCAGCTTGGCATGCACTTCAATTTTATAAGCCCATGGCACACGAGCAGATCAAGACAGATGCAGCCAATTTGATAACTCATTAATTAAAGTCACACTTCATTCCTATAGCATTTTGAGATATTGAAAAGGCATTTACTCTATTTCACTTTTGATGTCTCCGCAGTCCAACCTTTTCTGGTGTTTTTTATGCCCGATGCGATCATTTTCAGTTACCCAAGTTCAGAGGTATAAGATTGCTAGGAACAACATCACTTGGAATTACAAATATTTACTGGTGCTGGCACAAAATGCTCCCACTGACCCAAACACAAGAGAATGAGGGAATAGCGTATTGTAAGCACTTAAACATGGACTGCATCTGAGTTACTCTGCCAAGGTTGGATATATAATGAAGTGTCTGTGGGAATAGACTGTATTCATGTGACAGCCATCTTGGATTGAAAGTGAGGTAAAACTTTCCATTTTAGGAACATTGGAGTGAAAATAACACCAACAAAATAAAAGTTCAGTACAAATTCATTCTATTTTGTGTTCAGAATAATTTAACATTTGTGATAACTTATATCTAAATGTTTTAAGCCACTAAAAAACAAGGAAAGTGGGAACTGAGACCAAAAATAGTCTGGCACCATTCCATTCAACAGATTTCATTGAATGTGAAAGATAAGGGGAACAAGATAAAACATGGCTGCCCTGTAAATGAGGTCGGTTGTACCACGTAGCTTGCGGCTGCCACAGCTGCGAGTGCTACCGGTATTTTCAGCCCTAGAGTCATTCAATTTGGACACAGCCTTACTTCAGAGTTCCAAATGCTCAATCATCAGATATTCCTGATGACCAAGAAGATTCTGCAGAAGGCAGAGGCCGAGGACATCACGCCCGTAGAGGCGGCCAACGCCATTGCCGACAAGCTCAGTATGGAGCTGCATCCGATATGGCCACACCGCAGCCAGCAGATCATCCAGGCCCTCGTGGAGAACAACTGGCATCTGGAATGAAGCTGCGCAAGGGTAAAAAGAAATGTGTCAGTGATCCCACGTCCATGGGCTTACATTGACAGGAAACTCCCTGCAACGTTTACAATGCATGCTTACCGGGTATTTATGCACCTTTATAAATTCCTTGGTAATTCTGGGTTTTATCTCCACCACTGGTTTGGCCTGATTTTTAACCGCCAGACTTGGCAGTCAGTACCTCAATAATAAGTCATATACAAATGTATTGATATTGGAACATTAACTGTATGAATTGATTCAAAGGTCGAAGTATTTCTATATTCTTCAAACAATGTAAGTCTTTCAGTGATGCCAATTTCAAAAACCCTCTGAAACACCAGGCCTTAATAAGCCCTCTGACTTTTCCCTGGTAAATGTCCTCTGAAATGCAACACGTGGCAGTGAACTAGTGGTACATAACTTGTATGGAGACATAAAACCTCATGTGAAGTCCTAGGGCTTAGCTTGACAGTCCCAAATCCATTGAAATACATGTTATGCTAAAATGAGGTTCACATGTCGGAGGAATCGGGGTAGCTTAAGTCTAAAGAAACAAGTGCCAGATGGCTTGTTCTTTCTTTGAAATAGCTTAATTAGCTTCAGAAAAAGAAGTAGAATTCATCTGTTTATATGCATTGTATCCACAAACTGTGGTTTCAACCAAGTGGTGAAAAAAGCGAAGGCTCCTGTGTTCGGGGGATATTTTGACGATGTGAACGCATCATTTTAGGTCTTTCTCTCAAGAGTCTGGGTTCTAGTCAAGATACATATATCAATGTGCTCCACACCTTAGATGCCATCTTTGGATATCTGACTATTGTCCTACTTCTCTCCTTTCTTACGTAAGCAGCTGGGGCGTCCTATCACAGGGTAAGATTCTGTGCTTTCCGCATCACACACCGTAGTCCTTTGCAGTTGTTGTCAAGCCTTGTCTGAATGGAGTATATTTTGGCTGTGGCTTTAAATTTGGGCAGCAGTGCATCACTTTTGATAGCCGTAGCCATTACAACTGTCTATTCAGACATGGCCTGATGTCAAAGATGGCAGATGTTTGTGTGATATTGAAAATACAACTGAAAGTCTCAGCAGCGGCTTGCAGTAATACATACGCCCATAGGAATATGAGTAATCACTAGCCTTAGCCAAGACTTTAGATGCAGCCTAGCATGAAATCTTAAGGAATTTCTTACAGCTGTTTGATGCAGATCTTACAAAATGTGGATGGAATGGCTTGCCTAATTTGGGCTGAAGCTTCCTGACTGACTTGACTGAGTGTATGAGATGTGCATTGGGCAGCCACTGTCTTTCAACTCAGCGCCTGTTGGAATCCTCATGCCCTGATCTAAATTAGCACTTCACATGGTTGAAAAATTGTTGCTTGCTCAGTGTTGCCACGTGCAGTAGCGTATCCTCATTTATTAACTCCCATCCCTGCAAAATGCAGCAGAATGTGGTGAAGTGGTGCTTTTTGTTGCACTGAACAAAATGGCAGAGCTCACTGCATAACTCAATTGGGCCAATGCTTGTGTAAATCCTGTTCACTGCACACCTGTCACAATATCTGCTTGTGCATTTTGGATTCCCCTTTCAGCTGTGTTGCATGTACATTTAGGGTGCACTGTTGTGCATAGTGTGGCTAGAACCCGTTGGGGATTACAAGACAAGAATACTGTGGAGCATGGAGGGTCGTAGATGGTAGCCCCGTCTTTTCTTTTGTATTTCTGTATTTTCACAAGCCTGTGTCTGCTACAGGCTTCATGAGTGCATTGTATTCTGAAATAAACTGGCAAAACGCATCATTTCAACTTTTTTTCTAAAAGGGTTAATCCCTTCCTTATGTTGGAAATTTTTGGGCCATTGTTAGATTTTATTCTGGATATACACTGCAGTGTTGGATGTGTAAGACAACAATGCACTGCTAATTCAGCAAATTCAACTGCTTATTTAAAATTTCAAGTATTTCAGTTTTAAATGTGGGCTTGCCAATTAGACATTGAACTGTGAAATTGGTTTCCAGATGCAATTAGGCTGTGTCTGAGATGGGCTTTCAGAGCTACGACTATATCTGTCATCGGTATGTGCTCATGTATTACAACCAGCAGAGACCTAGCCTTAGCCACAAGATTCAGACACAGTCTAAGCTTCAATATCCATCCAGTGGATATTATGTAGCAGGGCAAGGACATACAAACTTTCAATCAAACCTTGCTCTTACTTCTATGCCCTGAAAATCAAATACAATGCAAAGACAAATTTTCATGCCACAGTATTTTGCAGTGACACCTGTGTTTCAACTTGAAAATTTCAAATCGAAATTTGTTTATCTTTCACGTGTTACATGGAGAAAGGTTGGGGTAATTATAAATGTGCATATTTTTGTAGATGCAGATATTTTCATGCAAATTTCAGCCCTGATGTGTCTAATGTCCATTGTATAAAAAGCATAAGTACAGTATTACATCTTACACCAGTTTGGTATGTCTCTGAAATGTAAGAGTGCAAACGTTTTTCCATTTGAAGTTACTGATGATCTTATCGTGCAAAATGAATAATAGAGCCAGAAAGTCAAAGGTCATGCAGCGAGCTTCTGGAACCCTCGCACGGTCCGCCTGTGGGGATTTTATATAGGGCCGTCCTATCATGTTCAATAATTTTTTGAAAAATAATTCCTAACTGAAACCACCCCATGAAACACTCATGTTGGAATTTTACCTTTGCCGTCTTTAGTAATATTTTGGAAAAGTCGTTTGGAGATGGGTAAAAAACGAATTTCATTAATGACCTTTCATGTCCGGCGATATCGTACCTAAGTCTCCTTGTTCATGCACGTTTGTTTTCACGCCGTGCTTACGTGAAAACGAAATTGTACAATGTTGCAAAGATTTGCCTACCTGCAGTTGATGGGTTCCAGATTCTGTTAAGTTGACACACACATTTGTCGGCAAAGGTTAGATAAAAGTACATTATTGCTTTAACTTTGTTACCTTATATATTAAAAAAAGTTCATAAAATATTAAGATGTGTTTTTTATTTTGGCTTTTACCGACAGACTACCATAAAATTTCAAGCCATAAATGTTCATCCGCTTACGAGGTTGCCGCATTGGACTGTTTTTCATGTATTTTCGATTTTGGGAAGTGATGGGTCAGTTTTTGGCAGGATATTTCTCGTTTAGGTCAGGTAATTTTTCAGTGTCTACAAATTGATTTAATAGCAAATATTTTCCAAAGCCCTTATTCCAAGTTGGATGTTTTAAGAAGTAACTGAACGAAACAATATAACGAATTCGAAAACCTTTGCACATTATTTTTTCCTATCAAAGGGTTCCAGAAGCACGCCATCAGGGGTTGACTTTCAGGATCTATTCAGAAATAGTTTGTACAGAAAAAATGAACGTGTTTGACGATTGATATTCAGTTGTTTGATTTTGCTCTACACAGAAGCAGAAATAGGTCTTGGTTTCCAGATTTTTCTCGAACGATGATGGTGATTACGTAAACTTTCCAGTTCATGCATAAGAAACAGTACAACTTAGCAATGTATTAGCAATTCCCTTGAGATGATTGGCTTTGTGCATAGACCTACGAGGGTGCTGTTTTGGGAGTGATGGTCGCTGACATCTCGTTGGCTTATGAACACTGTTCGTTTGCATTTGAGGGTTTGTGCCTATCAGGGGAGCTGGGATTTGGGGCATAGCCAAACAGTGAAAGTAAGAAGTGAAAAACCTCCTTCCATTGTATGTTAGACTTGAACTTAAACTGAGGGATGGGAACAGGTCTGGAGGTTGATACCACTTGAATGACTCACTGATCCACATGTGCTATAGAGTGTTTGCAAGGCTGCCATCTTGGAGGCCAGTGTTTCCATTCCACAGGTTACACACAAAGGAGGCTTCCCTGTGGAACAAAAGAACTGCCCTGCAAGATGGGTACCAAAAATGGTACCAAAACGGCTACAGCATCACTCATTAAACAATGCACTCCAGGGAAATGACACATTAATTAAACAGTGTCTGCAGTAACTGCCTGTGACTGGCTGATACCCTCGGAACCGTGGGCCTTTGTCGTCTGCCTTGTTCATGGGAGCGCGGCAGGCAACGAACCCCACAGTTTAGGGGATAGCCTGTCCCTCCCACACGCACACACTTAGGAATTAGTGAAGGAAAAAAAATCTGATGATGGTCCATTTTGGTTAGTGTTTCAGCCACTGAAAAAGAGCTTTTTGCCTTTTCTTGTGATCCATAAGTGTTGTTTTCCAGCAGCAGCCTTATTAACTTTTGCTGAGGGTGAAGTTGTTTACAGTGCACATACCGTTTGCCTGTCACTCATAATTCTGGTAATGAGGAAAAAATTGGATAGCTAATGTAGATATTTTTTGGTCAGGCTAACCTGAGTGTTTAACAAAGTTTAAAGTAAATTTGCTTTTTGCAGCTATGTACTTTTGTGAATCTTACCTCAGTGTTTCAGATTATTTTAGTTTAGCTTTGTATTGTCACTTTTTAAAGACTGCGATCTGTGTTTCTCACATCTTTGAAAGGTAAGGTGTTAAGTGTGCAATTTTCTTACTTCTAACTTTTGTGTGTACTTTAAGTTTGTGTAGTTTAGCAAAGGCTGCGTGGTTATAAAATAGCCCTGGGGTTTGGAAAATGAAAATTTAGTCTCCCCCTGGAAAGAATATCCCGGATTACTGACCACCACTATTCAATATTTTGTCCACCAGTTCTAAAAATGAACTATTTCACTCAAAAGTACAGTTTTCTTACCCAGCTGAAACTTGGATTTGCTTTGCCTCTGCTAAGGGAAGCCTCACTCATGTGTTTTCCATTTAATTAATTGGGCCAATGAAACTACAGTTCTCAATTCTGTATTTGTAAAAAATACAGAATGTAAAAATGGTCTATTTTTGTAGTCAGTTTTGTTTAGTGGTTGTTTGATATATAAGTACATCTACATTTTGCAATGCATGTTTGAGAGGTATGTATGTTTCAATGCCATCTTCGAAATCTTTACTTTTGAATTTCAAGTATTCTTATCTGTATAGTCCCAAGTCTGTTTTTTAAAAATCTGGACAGAGAAATAAACACAACCAAACTGTCTTGCCGAAGTGTCGTATTTAAAAGTATTAACTGGCAATCATCAGGCAGAGAAATTATATTAATGTCCACGATATGGCCGTAAATTATGGGCGGAGGACTTGGTAAAGAGTTCCATACATGGACATCACTCGACACCCTGTGCACAAACCCTGTGAGACTGGCCTTAAAAAGTGTATTTTCTAAGTAAACACTTTAATATTTTCCTGAATTTTACATTTTGGGACATGTTATTGCTTCCAGATGGCAGATTTATTACTGTAGGGGAAAAATCAGTGATGTCCGTTTAATGGAACTTTAACCCTAACGCTGTTGATTTTTATCTTTTGAGTGAGTGCTGGTTCGGGCAAGGAATAAAGGGGATTTATTTTATTCAGGACTTGTCACAATGAACTTTAAGTTTCCTTGTGTTGTATTCATGTCTGTGTTTTTTGTTACTTTTATATGAGGGAATGATTGTAGGGATTAGTTTGAATATTTCTATTCCCTCAAGAGTTTTTAATTTTTTTATCAGAAACCTAAGCTTTGGCCGTCCAAGATTCAAAGCTGAAGCCATGTCCGAATCACCTGGCTACGGCCGGAAATTACAACTCTATGGGAACTGGCCGCGGTCACTACCATAGACACTCGGAGAAACCCTGGTCGAACTTTGGGTCGACGTCGTGTGTTTTTGGTCGTGATTGGGCCTTTTCTGCGGCAACTCCAGTTCAAACTCTCGTGACTCGATGCATCAAAGCTCGCAACACTCAAAACATGAATATTACAGGACGAAAGATAATCATTTGCTTCCGTATCAGCTTTAAGCTCGAGTGCACAATGGTAGAGTAATTCCTCAATTAGAATTAGAACCTATAACACGAGTGCGGGTATCACACCGTAGTTATCATTATGGCGTCTTGTCACAGCTGAGCGCAAGGTAGGCACTATAAATGCGGCAATAAAAGGGACAAGTTGGCAAACCTCTTATTTGCGATGGAGGGGCTACTAAAAACTTTGCAAACAGTGCACTGTTTTTTGAGATACATAAACTGAAATAACGACTAGTAACTTTGGACTGCATGGTGCGCCACGGTAAAGTCGCTGGGTCCCTAATTTTGGCATCTATTGTCAAGTCTGATCGGTTTTCACAGCAAGTGGCGAAATAAGGGACCTGGCGATGATAAGGCCCTCAAGTTAAGGACGATAGGGACCTTAAGGACGTCACATTCCGCCGGAAGCCTTGAAAAGAGCATCCATCGGTGAATCTTGACAGTAATCAAACCTTCAGTGGCACAGTTCGCTCCGAACTCAGCATTAGCTAGCATTTAAGGAAACTTGGGCATACTCTTTCGTTACTAGCTTTACGCCAACTTATTGGCTAAATGAAAAGCTTGAAACCTCTCAGGCTGCGCACGCCCGAACAGTACCGAGATGAAGGGTGGATCGAGAGCCAAGTTTTCGGGGGATGGGCAAACTTGTTTGAAGGAAAAATTTTGGAATTATTCGAGTAACCTTTTACGGCTTATCTATCTTATCTGAGTCTTCAGGTGAATATTTTTAAATCTCAGGCTGATTTTTGACCCAGTCCCTTTTTTAGTTCTCCAGTTACTTTCCTTTTTGGGGGGATATTTTTAGAAGAAATAAAAGATTTTGTTGTTGGAATCAAGTTTCAGTTTCCGTATCCATATTCTTTTAGACTTCTTGCGACTCCTCCCTTTTTGATACTTTTGAAAGTTTTTTGCGAGTTCCCCAAGTGTTTTATTTTCTTCAAGTCTCTTCTTTATATTTTATTCTTATTTGACGTGTGCCATTTTTCCCCGTTACACAATCCACATTAATGATTTATGCAGTCAAAGCCTCTAGTTCGTCCTTTTCTTTGCACACCAGTTTCTCCTGTTTTTGAAGTACCGAATACATGGAATTTTCTTTTTGTCGCGAGAAGTTTCCATCTACCCTGTGTCAAGGCCACGTGCGTTCTGCGGTATTATTACCGCTAGCCGGCAGCCGGTGGGGAAATATGACGTCATATAAATTCTCGGCATTTCTACATCACATTTCCGTGATAACGTCAGTAGGCTGTACCCAGCGAATTTGTGTACGAACCGTTCATGATGCGCCGGGAACCAATCAGTGAGTAGGAAGCAATCGAGGAGAATCATTTTGTCCAAAATGGCGGAAGGCGGTGGACCTCCCGAACTTCAAGAACAGAAGACGCAAATTTGTGAACTGCTTAAGACTCCACTGAAAAAAGGAGACACATGGTAAGGATGAAGGGAAGTTGCAGTAACGAAATGGTCGTGAAAATGTTTTTTTGAGCTACAAAAGAATGTTTTACAATGAAACACCGGTTGAAAAAACGTTAGCATGGTTAGCCATCACTACATGATGTTACACAGACATGACAGACAAATGTTTACATATTAAACAGGCCAAAAGTTTGTCATCCCGATCCTAAAAGTTCTCAAAATTAGGTCTTGCAAAGCCATTGACTGAAAAGATTATCTTGAACTGAATGGAACATTCTTGGTCGTAATCAGATTTTCTTTTCTAAGAGTAGGCCCACACTTAGAAATTAGAATCGACTGTAGTGCGTGGGTGTTTGTCATCATGGTCATGTTTGTACGGCCTAGTACAAGAACAGGTCATCCCATGCATGTGCATGCCAACTCGTACCAACCAACTTGCATGTGTTTTGGTCAACTCTTACTCCGACCAATTGGCAAGTGTTTTAGTCTACTTTTGCACTGACTAACTCGCACACTGACCAACAACTCATGCACTGAAACTTGACATGTCGTTGGTTTTTTGTCTGAACTCTGAAGTTGAATGACCAGAAAACGGTGCTTTATCATGTTTGTGGGTGACTGGATTACCTGACGCCTCAAAAACTGCTTGTTTCAGAACTACAAATTGTAAAAACTAATCCATATACAAAGAATAGGGTCACGATTTAACATTGAAAGTCACAAATACAGTGTAATCAAGAAATGCAAACAGGCCTACAAGACAGAGCCACTTGTTTTACTATTGTGGCCTGTTATTGCTAAGTTAAAATTTAATCATCAAAAAACATTTATATAACAGAACTCATTCTACCAGACTAGGTGGGAGTCCAGTGGGAGGGAAAATCCAACATAGATGTGTAGAGGGTAAAGGCAGCCCAACGGCATAAATTGTATTGAGTTGGTGGATGTAGGAGCTGGTCGGGATACCAGGTGCTCGGTGTACCAGACGGTCGGTGTACCAGGTGGTCGGTGTACAGGTGGTCGGCATATGAGTTGCCATGTACGAGTTGGCGCCCATACCAGATGACCAGCATTCATTTGTACCTCAAATCATACATGCCTTAGGCCCATACCATCATTCATGACAGTTGGCAATTGGCCCTACTACCAAGTCTAAACCGGACAGACTGACACTAGATACATCAATTTCTTAGTCATGATACCAACCAGTCCCAGTTGTTTTCCACTATAATCAAAGCCCAAACTCCAGGATGAAACTGGCTATTAAACCACATCATATACATGTAGGTTTAGAGTGCATACTTAGGCCAACACTAGCTGAAAATATCCAGTACTAGGCTCATGATATGGGGAGATATGACAGTAATGGTAGAAGGAACTGTAGTATTCTCCTAGTAGTTAAGACTTTAGGGCTGATATATTCCATTTTGGTCAAGGTATCAAGTTAATATTCTCCAGTTCAATGGAGTAAACATTCATGCAGTTCAGTTCAAAATTAACATTTATTTCCATACTTTTCACAAACTGAAATAACAGATCACATGGAACTCCCAAATGAAAGAAGGTAATTGTTGAAACAGCAGTGCTTGCTTGAAATTATAAACGAGCAATGATTCTACTACGAAGCAAAGGATCCAATCAAGATGCAATTTTGATTGAGCTGACCCCCTCCCCCAGCCCCCAAAAGTGACATTTTCTTGGCAACATGTGTGAGGAGCAGCCATTCAATTTGCTGCACCTGTTAAACTGTACAAAAATAGACGATGGATCCCAGACCAAGTACTGAACTACGGGGCTCTGACCATTCCAATCCCATAATGACTCAAATAGGTGTTGCCAGCAGCATTGAGGTACCAGCATGTGCATCCTTTGGACAGTACTTTTCTTTGCGGGCTCGCAGCACAGTGACTTTTTCGTGATGCAGTGTGAGCATTCTCTGCTGTGAAATTCATCTCATCTGCATTCATCTCTGTGGAAAATGAATGGCACAGAGTGTTCACATTGTATCACATTGTATCACTTGTGCAGCAAGCCCGGAACACCAAAGCCGTACAAATGGCAGGCACGCTGGTAACCTGATGCTCTAACGAAAACAACAAAAAAGTGTACATGTACAAACATTGACCATTACATGAATAATGGACTACCATCCAGTCATTGAGGACAGACTGTACAAGTTTTGGCTTTATTTTTGCAGGTACCTTCTGGATAGCAAATGGTTTAAGCAGTGGAAGAAGTATGTTGGTTATGACAGCTGGGACATGTACAATCAGGGTAATGAGACCAGCAATCCAGGCCCTGTCGACAACTCTGGACTCTTTGCTGGTAAGCTTACCCTCTTGTTGGTTTAACCCAAATTATTTGAGATGCTCCTATTCAGCCTGCGTGGGCTGTCCCGTGAGGGCACCAGAAAAAAAATCACAAACATATACAATAGAAGAAAACCAACTCGTGGTGAACAGTTGATGTTAGACGTACAAGTTAAACCAAAGGGACAAGATAAGACCAAGTTCAAGGACTCGGGTGAAAAACAGGGAGAAACTTAGGTAGATGAGAATATGTAGTGTATGGACCACTCTCATTTTGCCTACAACTTGTATGCACAGCCAAAGTTTGCAGAAATATCACCTTTGAGTTGGTTTTTCGATTTTGTCCCATTTCGTTCAAAATGGACATTAGTCGCATCAAGTATAATACGATTGTATTTTCTGTTAGTATTTAGTGGTGTGTTATTATCTGGTATTCTGATAGCTGTGTAGGAATTATTGTTTTACTTTTGTACTTACTGCCAACCATAGTTTAGCAGCCACTTGTAGGAAGAACATGACTATGACGTCCAAAGAGCAAATCCTATAGAGGGAGAGATGTAAGTCCGATGGCTCTCAAGTAGTAACGGGAGACGACACAAAATGGGCTGATGATGTACAAGAATGTGGCCCAACAAATGCCATGATAATACTAAACCCAATTTTATCTTGGTGTGGACAAATTTAGTTGTTTTTGGTTGATCACCAACATCAGATTTTCTCTGTTGGATTGTGTTTAATTAGGCAGGTTGGACTTTGTTGATTCTAGTGAACTACAGAGCACTGTGAATGGAGATCTCTTAGTGTGTCTGAAAAAGAATAAGGTCTCATGAAAAGACGGCGTAGCCGTCCAAAATCAGATGCACGGTTTGAAAACCGGATTTTTTCCCTAAGATATCGGTGTCAATATTGAGATATGTTAGACATAATCCTGGCATGATTTTCACCAACAGCTGATTCCACAGACAAGCTGAAAGAAAATCTGATAGATGACTTAGACTATGTCCTGCTGCCCACTGATGCGTGGGAAAAGTTGGCGTCGTGGTACGGTCTCAAGCCAAACCAGGAGTCCATCATGCGCAAGGTGGTGGAGTACGGAATGTTTGTTAAGCACTGCAAGGTAGAGGTCTACCTGATGGAACTCAAACTGTCTGAGCATGGCAACCCGGAGAAATATGTGTCGCAGCAGTTCAGCAAGGCTGATACAATAGGTGAGTGCAAAGGGACATGACAAGGGTGGGGTTAAGGTGGGGTTAGAAACCACAGGTTACGGTAGGTGAGTGCAAGGCCACATGAGAAGGATGTTGGGTAGGGTTAGGTAAGAAAACATAAGTTAAATGGTTATAACCAAATTTTTATGACACCCAGTGTGTGTGTAAAGAACATTTTGCACACTGCACTTATACGTGCCCAATGGCGTAAAATATACAGTTGTAAATTTGCCTTGAAGGTGGCGTCCATTCAACCATTAACTCATGCTCATGAGCAACTCAACCAGCAATTTCAGCAATTAAAGGAGCATTTTGGTTTCCCTGTTCTCATCATGTGAGGGTAATGTAACCAGTCAAAAATGTTGAGTATAGTGCCTAACATACTCTATAATCAATGCTCGTTGGGTGTCTTGGTGTACATTAGTTTTATGCACTAGTCTATATTAGTGAACCTCACGAGCCTATTTCAGCCAATCAGGATAAAGAACTCGTAAGAGGTGTGATGTGGCTTGGTGACTGGGCAGTGTATAAAGTGTAAACACTGGTTAGGGGAAAATAAAAACATGTTTAATTGTGATTGGTACAAATGAAGGATTACTGAATATTAGCACCTCCATGCAATTGGTCCTAAGGAGGATGTTGATTGCCAGTTGAAAAATGCTCTCAATTGTACCTATTTACCTAGTTAATGCCTTCAAGGGTACCCTTTTCCCAGTGTTTGGCTTCAAGGGTACCCTTTTACCCAGTGTGTGGCTCCAATTGGTACCGTGATACCCAGTTTGTGGCTTCAAGGTTTTCCATTTACCAAGTTTGTAGCTTCACTGGTACCCATCTGACCAGTTTGTTTCTCTGAGAGTACCAATTTACCTTGTTCACACGTGGAGAGAAGCAATTTGTGGGACAGTACGATGAACCAGTGTTCTGGTTTTATCACATTAGCAATAAGACAGTGTGATTAAAACCATAACCAGATGAGTGCAGCGCGTTGGAAATTGTTGAGTAATTGTAAAACTTTATTCAGGAAATCAGTGGGTTACATGTATTCTCACATCCTTGGATGCATTGAGAGATTCTTTTGTCGTATTATCATAGTGTTGTATGTCACTTTACATTTCTGGTTAACTTTTTTCATTTCATTTGTTTCATTTTCTGTTCTGTTTTCTGAAATACACTTTACAAAATCTTGTGCGGGTGGGAATTTCCTCATTTTTTTGTTTTGTTTTTCCAGAATTCCCATATGTGCACCTGGTTTAGAGATCCGGCAGAGGGAACTAAAGCAAAATGCTTTTCTTTCAAAAAATTTTGTGAAAAATTCCGATTTGCCGATATTTTTATATTGCAAATACCAACATGATAAATGTATAAATACCACAAGAATGAGTGTTATAACACAGTTTAGGGAAGTGTCTCGTTATTACTAAAGAAAAAATGATTTCTTGTAAAGTGGGGAAGGCAAAATACGTGTAGAAGAGAAATAAACTCTGTATACTTTCTCGGAATGCATTGACATGGAAAGATCTGCGAATGCGTACATTCAACTGTCAGCCCGATATTTCCTGAAACACGTTGTGGTATAAAGTTTGAATGCTGGAAACTTCCTGCCATAGTGTTGATTTTGCGTCCGGCATTATATACATGTGTGTGGAGTTGAAGACGTACTTGCACCTGCCAAATTCACTTGTAATGATTACAAATTAACAGCAGGTACAGCTGACATGGTATGTAATATGAACCCAAATGTACATCGGTCAGGAAATTCTCCGCAGCTGAAGAACAAGGATCTCATTCTTTTGAACAGTTTCCAGTGTCATACAAATATACGTGTGTCTATAAATAAATCCTTAGTTAAGGGACAGTCATTCTTCAGTGTCATTGGATGACCCGTATGGTATGGCTGGCATGTGCTCATCCCTGATTGCACACATATGGCACGGCAGACAGCCTGGATATATATCTGAATGTATGGTTGTACATGCAGACCTGAATGTACTTATTTTATGTCGTTGGCTTCACCTGTACATCCCCATGTACACCGTATGTAGGTCTGGCAAAACATTTACTAGAGGGATAGGGCCGTAAATGGACCACTCTTGTTGAAGTATCCCATTCATGCTGAATAATAAAGTCTGGTTTGCTGAGTTCTTTAAATTCATGTGAACATAACAGACTAGTTTGAATTCTCCTAGACACTTGCTATACGTCGTGATTTGGGGCAAATTTTTGCTTAGTTACATAAGAGAGGCCTTGCACCAAGACACTGTTTCCAATGAATAAGAAGGGCCCAAAGAACCAGTCCATTCCAGAGATGGTGGTCGCTATGCAAAAGCTTGTCCCAAATCTCGAGGTATAGCAACAGTGTCTTTCGTCTGGGGAATTCTAATTGTTATGTTTATGTGCAATCAGATATAAACTCATACCATATTTCATTCAAATGTAACTCACAAATGGCTTATTCCCTCTCAGTCATCTGTACCTTTGCAGACAGCAGGGCAATGGTATGAATAATTCTTGTGAACCAAAGTGAGCTGTATAATTGCCACATCCTGATCAAGTGGAACTTCAACACACGCATGTACATGTACAGTTTTGTTTTTTTTTTAAAAGGTCAGGGTTGGGACCCAGTTATTCAGTTTGAACCATGGGGGGTGGGCTACCAGGATAAAAACAATTCCTGTAGACCTTCATAATGGATGTATCATGTTATGGTAAAAGTTGTATCTTTCTTTTGTGATCGGTACCATCAGAAACCATAGAAAAAGCAATGAGGAAGCTATTTGACATTAGCGACAAGAGGGAGACAAGAATATGGAATAAGTACATGAGCAACACCTACGAGCATCTCAGCAAGAAGGAGAACACGGTGCAGGATGCGGGGCTGTATCAAGGACAGGTTGGTGGGAGGATGGAGGGGAGCAGGTGCTCTATCTGAACCTGGTGGCTTATGTCATCTGATGGCATTGGGTAGCGTTCTCAAAAGAGTTGATATGGAACAAATCAACCAGTACTTCCAAACTAACAAGATTTACCAAAGATGATTTTCTGTTGTTTGTGACTGCTTTCTGTGCTAAGTTGAAGTTGCCGGTCAGTTGAATGATGTCTTTATCCTAGCGCCTGTGTGTGGCCTTTTGGACCCATTGCGCTTGCTGTTTTCAGAAATTGCTCCTTCACAAATCAATTGTGTGGTAACCTACATCAACTTGAATATGCGTAAAGGATCAAATAAACGGTTTAACCCTTGTTGACCCGTCAAATTCCTCTAAAATCTAACAAATACTTTGGGGGAGGGGGTTGGAAGGGTCCAGTACTACAGGGCCAAAAAAGCATTACTTTGCTTATGTAGGGGGTCGATGTCTGGTGTTCAAGCAAGGAGTCTGCGTTTGCTTTACAAGGCAATGTTGGATTCTGGAGAATTATGGAGCGCTTTCTAGCAGTGTACCCACTCAGAGAAATTTGGGTCGAGTCACTGAAGTGTACTGTATCTGGATGCCTCATTGCCAGGTTCTTGTGATTGAGCAAAAGAATGAGGATGGAAATTGGCCTCGGCAAACACCCACCACCTCTAGCTACAGTAGCACCAAAGACTCCAAGTTTATCTCCAGTGCAGCCTCCCCTAGAAGGTAAGATGCACCTCACGGTCCTGGTAATGATTTGTGAACTCTGTCACTGAAGCCAACTTCAGTAAGTGACACCCTTTGAAATTAGGTTGGAATTTGACATTTGATAGTGCCAGCTATCGAGCCTTAACTTTGGCTCCATTGTTTGCATTATGTACGATGAGTACAGACTGTTTGTTGTAAACCTGTTGCTTTTTTTCTTCGGAACTTATTAAATACAAATTGTTGTGAGGAAAGATTGAAAATCAGCCTGTAGCAGCTTTCTGCATTATTAGCCTCTTGGTTTTGGCAGGGTTGCTATCTTGAGAAGATATTGCATGCCAGGGTCAAAAATAAATCACCGTGTGGTGAGTCACCGTACTTCAAACCCTTTTGCCTGTTTCTAATCCAAGCAGGGTCAGTTGTCCGAGTAGACAGTCTTTAGAGTGACAAAGTGAGCTCAATGGATGCTTAGGAAATTAGACGTTTGAACTTCACAGCTGTCACCTTTTACTTGTTCATCTAGAAGGCATTAAAGGCGCTTGAAAGTCAAACATTCTGATCAGTGGATTACTTTTTGAGGGTTGGAAGCATCAGTCTTAACTCTTCTGGGCAGACAGGGTTTTAACATTTGTGACCCAACTTAATAACAGAACAAGTCCAAAGTCACTAGAGATTCTTCCACCGTGGAAATCTGTAGGAACCTTCAACATTTTTCACCCACATGACGAAAAGTTTCGTCAGGATGCCAAACTGAGTTACGAATGAAAGAGCTCAGTGTGCTCTTCCTGATGTTAACTGAGACAAACTTAAGACTCAGTATGCGGGATCTGGCCACATTTGTTCCAAGCAGACTTCTCCCAGCAGCGGTCAGTGCATGATCTGAATGCTAATTAGGAATACTCTCTCCGCTCATCGCTCTCAACAGTACCCCATCCACCTACAGTTCCTACACCAGTGGCTCCTACTCGGGTTACAGCAGCTCCAACTACGACTACAACAGCAGCAGCAGCCGGTCCAGCTTGCAGCCCGGCCTGTGTGGGCTGAGCAACCTGGGCAACACCTGCTTCATGAACTCAGCACTGCAGTGCATGAGCAACGTCCCACCGCTCACAGAGTATTTCCTCAGTAAGTACAGTGTCCATTTACAGAACTTGACTGCGTGAGAATCAAGCACCATTTTATCCCCCAATATTCTATAGACCTTGAGCACGAAGCTGCCAGTTTCTTCCAAATCTGTCAGATGGTTGTGGTAGATTTGGTAGGATTGAGGAAGAGGTAACCTGTTAGTAACACGGGGCTCAATGCCTTTTCGAACGGAGGTACAGAGATTGTACCGTTAGGTTTCCACACAGTGGAAGGTTTTAGCAGGATCTAGGAAGGTCTCAAGAACGACTATATTGCAAGGAATGCTCTTGCATAATTTGCCTGTGAGTTTAAGAAATGTTTGCACTCTCGTGAAGAGTGCTTTAGCCTTACCCTCGTGCCTGTTGTTTGTTACAGCTGAGGCCTACAAAAAAGAGCTGAACTCTAACAATCCCTTGGGTATGCACGGAGAAATAGCCAAATCCTATGCTGAGCTGATCAAGCAGATGTGGTCGGGGTCGTACTCCTACACGGTGCCTAGAAACTTCAAGGTAAGAGGCGAGTTCTATTGTAGATCTGCAGCATGTAACCCTCTTGAATACAGTTTGGCATCGTTATCATTGAAGCGGAGACAATGTGAGCAAATCCCAAAATATGGAGGGCCTGACGTTTCGATCCTAGCAGAATCTTTCTCAAAGGCAAAATTGAAAAGTCAGGCCCTGCATATTTTGAGATTTGTATTTTAGGTCACTGTAGTCAGCAAGCAGTTTGCAGCAGTTTTGTATTACAATGTGAGCGAGTTTAAATGAACATTGGCATTGCTGAAGAGATCTAGTTAACAAGAAAGTCATTTTGGATCCTGTGCCCTGAATCTGTCATGTTCAATGAAATCTGTTATATGGGGGGGATGCCATAGTATTTGGGTTCCAAGCCTCACTTTCATTTTGTTTTTAAATGTGACTGAAAATGTTCAAGCGTAATTTTTCACAAATATTAAGTTATTCTAAACTTGTAAACTGGTATGAATCTGTAATGAACTTTTATTTTGTTGCTATTGTTTTTAGTTCCAGGTTCCCAAACTGAAACTTTTGCCTCACTTTCAATTCAAGATGACTGACACATAAATATAGTCTATCCTGCAGTGGCTTGCATACTGAAACTCTGAGGCTGTTTGGCTGTGGATCTCTTTACACTGAGCATGCTTCTCACTCTGATAACTGTTTCATATACATGTAGTTGTGTTGAGCAGGGTTGCTAGCCAAGATACTGTTGGGATTAGGTTTAAATACACCGATGTTCTGGCCAACTCAAATCATTGGGGTTAGGTTGAAACACTTGTTCAGATTTGATTTGTTCTTGCAATGGAGCAGTTTGTTCAGTGCACCGGTACGTCCTTGACACTGTTGATGCTGACTTTTTGCCGTAGATGCAAGTCGGCCGTTTTGCACCTCAGTTCAGCGGGTTCCAACAGCAGGATTCCCAGGAGCTGCTGGCGTTCTTACTAGACGGTCTCCACGAAGACTTGAATAGAATCCAAAAGAAGCCTTATATTGAGATGAAGGAGAGCAATGGCAGGCCAGACGAGGTCAGTAGTATGTCAGGGCAATGGCAGCAGTATATTGACTGAGAAGGTATATTGACCTGCTCTAAGGGGAATAGTGTCACATTGAGATGAAACAGACTACTGACAGACGTGATGAGGGTTTGTAGCCTTTCAGGGCAGTAGCAATGGTATATTGGCCCAGAAGATATCTCAAATATTTTCAAGGGAAGAATGTTTTCTCAAGATAACTTAAAATACTGGAAGACAGAAACTGTAAGCCTGTAAAGGTTATACATATGTTCTTTGTTATATACTGAAACATTTTGGGGGCAGGCTGCCACACATTCCAATGTGCCGGAGTTCGCTATACCAAATGACTACTATGCTGAACATTTTGTGTAGACCCTGTCACATTCACAGAATTATTTAGTGGGGATAATTCATCTTTGAAACAGAGATATAGACCCCGGAATCGTATGATTGTCTTCCTAGATTGTTGCCAAGGAGTCGTGGGACAACCACTTGCGACGGAACGACTCTATCATCACCGACCTCTTCCACGGCCAGTTCAAGTCTACCCTGGTCTGCCCAGAGTGCAGCAAGGTGTCAGTGACCTTTGACCCTTTCTGCTTTCTCAGCCTGCCCTTGCCAATCAAGAAGGAGAGGTCGATGGAGATTGTCCTGATTCGGATGGATCCCAAGTGCAGGCCTCTACAGGTGGGATAAAACAGCAGTAACGGTAAAATGATATCACACAGAGGAACGTTAACCCCGATCGTTTGGCTCATTGTTCGAGAGATTGGTACACTGCCACATCAAGCGATCCTGTTGCTCGAGAGACGAGGTTGAAACGTGAACAGCGCGACTCTGACTTCACCAACACAAATAATATGTCTACCAATCATTCCCAAGCAGGATTCAGGTTCCTCGTCTTTGTAGTTCTGCCTGCAAACAAGTCACATGACTCACACAAAAGGATAGCGTACAGCCATAAAAAAAGCATAATTCCCAAATGTTTTTCTTGTGTAAATTAACCTCTTCAGGGATTTTTTTTTCCATCGAACACCTGCTCCATTCCTGCTATCTGAAAACTTCACACCTCAACTGCTCAGTCGTATCTGGTGTCTTTGTTTCTCTCATTCTGCGTTTGTCTTTTATACCCAAAAGCTTCAGTCTTTAACTGCTCATTCCTAAGTCTGTGTGTTTTGGATACATAGATGAAAGTTGTCGTCCCCAAGTTGGGCGTCGTAAGCGACATCTGCAGGGCTGTGTCAAAGATCACCAAAATCTCACCAGACAAGGTAACACAAAAAGACGCTGAATTCTTCAACAGTATTTTTTGACTGGTACCCCTTGTATTGGTCACCAACCAGCCCTGTCTTTTGTGTTGATTAGGAGATGCTTGCGCATCGATAGGATTAATCAATACTTCAGCTCTGTTTCTTCTTACACCAATGCCGAAAGATTTTGTGTTCATTCAGTTGAAAATTTGTCATGCGAATCCGTTCCATTGGTATGCACTAAGAAATGTGCACTCGGCGTATCAGCCTTTGGGTATCCTAAACAGGGCATACAGCGTCGTTGTAGTGCTCGCGCTTGAACTTGGGTACTTTTTTATACTCTCACTCGAGGGAATGCAGTGGACAACCACACTGCTCTTATACCCAAGGGTTTGTTTTTTTGTTCATTCTTACAACACCAGTGCTATCATCAGTTCCTGCTCAGACTTCATTGGTCATCAATCCCTAACCACTGGTTTTGCCTTTCGCTCTTAGATAAGTTGCAGTGAGGCAATATTATGAAATATTACAAGCATTTGTTCAAATTTTTCTCTGTTGTAGATGGTAGTCACTGATGTCTACAACCACCGTTTCCATTTAGTATTTGGATCCAACGAGCGAATCAAAAGTATTACAGATAAAGATGATATTTATGTGTAAGTATGTGCCAGTGATTTCAGTGGGTTGATATTTGGGAGTTTATAAAGCTGGTTTTTTTCCACTTCCCCCAGCTTTCAAAACCTGTCCAGTTTTTTTCAGTGATGGCCTGCATGCAAGTCGGTCTTCTACTCTGATTGACCTTATCCATGTTAAACCAATTTGCAGAAATGATTTTTTTTTTTCAGATTTCCAAAATTAATGACCTTTGGTGATTAGGAAAATTTAAGAGGTTCATGACCCTGATGTTGCCAGAATATCTCTCAAACACAGCTGAGAAAGTTCAGCCTTCTGAAATCAGACATTTAAAGGAGGTTTTTGTAATCCGAACAAGCAGAGATTGTGACATATATGAAGTACATTTTGTCAGATGATTACAGTGCTTGCCATGATGTTATCCAGATCAGTTGGCTTAAGTTTAACCCCGGTTGTTGTTTTTTATTCCCAGTTATGAAGTACCTGTCAGTGTAACAGATGAGCCTGAGGTTATCATTCTCCCTGTCTACCTCCGAGAGAAGAGGTCAGAGTACTTTTATTGTTGTTTTAAAATTGTAGGCCGAGGGCGAATATTGTTGAGTCAATTTGATGGCCATCCGCAACCAAGTAGAGTCAGTACTGTTGACCAAGGACTGTAGTAGTAACCTGTGGACTCACAATAATCCCAAAGTGTTGCAAAAGACGGACACTTGCCTGCGCTTTCTGGCCTGCTTGAGCGCATTCCCATCTTGTGAAGAAGGCATGGATTTATGCACATTCTGTTGAAATTATCTACTGTGCCCCATTCTTGCTGCCTATTGTACATATGTGACGTTTTCGCTATCCCTTGTGATGCCACCACTCAGTACATTACTTGCGGAGTTTGTAAGTTTATTTCTAATTGCTACCTCAAGAAGATTCTGTTTAATAGAAAAATGGCTTTCTGCATTTAAAGTTTGTAGTTTCTACTGAGATTCTAACGTTTGGCCAGAAGGGGTTTGCAATACCTGGTGTTAATTGTTAAATGTTAATTGTGTGAATTCTGATTTTTATCGTAGCTTGAAGAACTCATCATACACCTGCAGTCAAAACAGTTACAACCTGTTTGGACAGCCCATGTTGGTGCCAGTCCCAAGGAAGACGATAAAATATCCAGAGCTCTATCGAATCATGCTCAACAAGATGTCGTAAGTAACTCTTAATACTATTTGGCCGAGCCACTCACAGAAAAACGTGCCCACAAGTTTGTCTGTTGGCACACAGGAGAACGTTTTATTTGTGCATTTAGACTTGTTCTGGTTCTTGAATTTAGTTGGATTTAGCAGGATCCAGGTTCTTCTTTTACATTCTGTTGGATTCTGAAGGGAGTTTTGGCATTCCGGGCATTCAAAGGAGCAGCAGAAGTTTAAGAAACTCAAAGAGTTCTGTTTTTATTTTTTTTTAGGAGGTACGTCAGTATACCAGAAAACAGTGGTTGGACACGCAGCGACAAAGAAGGAAATGAACTAATTGAGAACGGGGGTAAGTTGGGTGAGGCATTACCGAGGATTCTCCAGTTACAGATTGTTACCATCAGTTTGTTCAAAGAGTATGTCATTTTCTAATGTGGAAATTTGGTACGCGTGGGAACTGAAGGGGTCACTGTGTAGCTTAAGAGCACAGTGAAGGATAGGTCTTTGGGACTACAACTTTGATGGAGTCAGTTGCAAATCCTGGATTCGGGATTCTGTCAAGAATCGACCTCAAATTTTCCATTCTGAGCTATCTTCAGGATCACACTCCTCAAGTTGCCATCGTAGCTCGCGTTGATAATCCTTGAATAAAATATTGCACCACTACATTTGTTCACTTTGAAACCCGTCTCGCCTCGCACACCCTGTGCCCGTCCCTCCTCCCCTCGCAGAGACGGAGATGGACTCTGACTCGGACTCGACGCCGGACAACAACACGATCGAGGAGAACGAGAACCTCAAACTGGAGGAAGACGAGGGAGAGGAAAAGAGGCCACTGGGGCTGTTTGGCATGACCCTGGTCAACTCCTATGGCAGCGCCGAGCTGTCCAGGCTCAAGGACGACGGCAACCCTGTCAAATTCACAAGTAGGTCCTTCCCCTTATGAAAACAGGTGCTAAGCCTTTCATCTGTGGTGGGGAAGTTTGGCATTTAGAAAAGGGCAGATGCTGAGCGTTTCTGGAAAATGGAGGTGAAAACCTGATTATGTGATCAATTATTAAGTAATCACTTGAGACTAGAAGAAAAGACAGGATGGAAGACATGGTATTCCAAGAATCGAAAGGGAGTATGGAGGGCAAGTTTTTTGTTTAATTTATTTTAAATACTTTATTTCTTTTTAGCTAAACATGCTTTTGCCAGTTAGACAAATTTTTGGCATTTTTTTTCACTTCTGCTGTAATATTTTCAGTGTATCTGAACAGTTTTTCTTAAATGTGTGGGTTGGAACTGTCATTAATTTTTTAGCATCACTTCTTTTGCAGGTCGATCATATGTGGCATTAGACTGGTATCCCAAAGCTAAAGACAAACTCTACAATGATGAAGAGGCTGAGGTAAGACCCTGCTGTCAGTCAAGTTTACCTCAGCTGAAAATTAAGGAAAAAAAGCACTGTAGAGCTTCTAGGTGTTAGTTGGTGAGTGCTAATTGGCCTAGTGCTGGCAGTAGGCAATCAGAATTCATAGCAGTCAGAACAATTTTGTGATTGTTACAGGCGTATGACATCCACGAAAGCATGAACTACGTCACGTCTCGCAGGCAGCATATCGACCTGAGCGATTGCATAAATCTGTTCATCACGGAGGAAACGCTAGAGAAAGAGGATTCCTGGTGAGTGACAAGGTCGACTTTTCCAGTAGAACCGTCGAAGAGGGAAAGCTGCCATCCACGTTGGCACCTTCCTTGAAAGAAGTGATTCAAGTACCATAAAGCAAGAGGCATAAATTGGACTCTAGTATGGACCCCCTCTCCCAAGAAAAAAGAAAGTATCATTTTACAAATGAAATAAAAAGCTTTGAAAAACTTCTAAAAAGTCATCTTGAAGTGGAAGTTAGGTGTTGGTAGTTAGCTACAGTTCAGTTGGCGGTGTCCAGGATTTTGCAGCATCCCGTCGACAAACTGCAGCATTGCTCGGCATTTTTTTCTGTGCAGAAAAAAACCAGAAGTTTTGCAGACTTGAAATTGGAGGTATTTCTCAATTTTGTTTTGGTTTCCATTTCCATTTCAGGTATTGTCCAGCATGCAAAAAGCACCAAGAGGCTACCAAGAAGTTTGACCTGTGGAAACTTCCCAAGGTTCTGGTCGTGCATTTAAAACGGTTCTCCTACACTCGCTTCTGGCGAGACAAGCTAGACACCGTGGTTAACTTCCCTCTCGAGTAAGTTCACTCACTGGTTTAGTAACTGCAGAACACTACGTCGGGTGCCCGGCAAAATCATGCTTTTATACGCCCTTTTGCCGGGAAGCATGATCATCGCAGAAAAAATGTTCCCGGCAAAAGAAATACACTGTCTTTATTTAGTAAAAACAGATATAATTTACCACAAAATCAACACAGGCTGTACAAAAAGCAACCTTTGAACAACTTATTAAAGGACTTGGGGAAATTTTTTGTATTCAACTTTTTTCAAAGAAATCTTCACATTTCATTAAAATAAAATAGTTGCACTCTTACTTCCTTTTGCCAGGAATATTTTCTTTTTCAGTGATCATGCTACCCGGCAAAAGGGCCTAAGCACTTGCACCCTTCTGCCAGGCATACGACGACTTTGGCAAAACAGTTTCACCACCGTCACTGAAAGCTCACGAGAAACATTTTTTCCTGTGTGCTATGATTTGTTTAGAAACTCACAGACTCCTCATGTAAACCTTTGGACCAATTTCGTATAGAAAAATGCACCTGTCATCCTACCTTGTTATTTTTTTAAATTCAGTGCAACGGCACTGAGTGATCGCAGACTGCTATGTTCTAAGTTTGTGGCATTACTTGTGCAAGGATTCCTAGCCACAGAGTGAGTAAATGTGTCTGAATCACATGGCTATGGCTGGCAATCACATGTCCAATGTGGAAGCTGCAAGATAGTGGCTACAATCCTCTTTAGACTAATGTGTTATTGCCAGCCATAAGCAAATAACATGGAGACAGTCTCAATTTCATAAGAGCTGACCGGTGTTGTGGATAAAAAAGGCAAAGTCAATTTGGAGAGATTCCTAGATTCAGGGTTTGATGGCAGTTTTGCTGGAGCACCAATATGGGAGGTCAGAGGTCCCAAATTGGAATCCCCCTTGAAGTGACAATCGTTTTGTTACTTCAGTCAAACTAGGACTGCCATGCAATCATATTCCCTGTTTTTGATCGCAGACTCTGCTGTTGTCACAGTTTCATTGTAACATGGAAATGATCTTCAGGAAGTTTTCGATTTGAAAAGCAAGTTACTAACCTAATCCTAGGCCGACCGAATCACTGACCATTTTGTTGTCTTCATTCTGTCAATGCAGGAAATTAGATATGACACAGTATGTAATCAACCCCAAGGACGGCCCCTACTTGTATGACTTGGTGGCCGTGGCCAATCACTATGGAGGTCTAGGAGGTGGTCACTGTAAGTACATCTGCGGCTTGTATTTGCTGAATCTCAGGTCCCTTTTAAAATGACAGAGATAAAGAAACCTGGAGTCATTCTTGTGATGACGGAATTCGGTCCACTTCCAGTGGGAACATGGGTGTATTCTGAGTTTGATCCCTATTTGCTGGCTTATCCAAGGTTGGGACGAACTTGCTGAGGCACAGGTTTGCATAGGACAACTGGTGTTCCCAGGTTTCCCACATGGAAACAGTGACCTGCCTGGTCTCTCTGAGAATTCCCGAAATGCTCCTTATTTTTGGAAATAGTTCAAATAGTGGAGTAGTAGATTCGATTGAATGTTTTAGATGTTGTGGCGGGTGCTGTAGGCAAGTATGTCAGGTAGGGTATAGTCCAGAACAGATCATGGTGAAATTGAAGCTCGCTCACTGTGGTAGTGTAACCCAGTCCCTTTGTAGAATTTTGCCCATCCCAAACCCGTTCCTTCATTTTCTGCACAGATTTTTCATATGCAAAGAACGTCAAAACGAAAAACTGGTACAACTTTGACGACAGCTCCGTAACCAGGGTAGACAGTGACTCCGTGGTGGTAAGTAGATCCTTCATGCATGTCAAATAATATGTCAGTGATTTCTAAGTTCCTCCGAGAGAAAAAAAGGGTTTTTTTTCTCTTCCAACTATGGTGCTCGGGGTACTACATCATCACTTTGGAGGAATTGTTTTGGGCTGTTTGGTGTTTGTTCAACTCTCAGCTTTTCCAGACTGCAAGAAATTTGGTCATAAGATAATGCCCTGCTTATTGCATGGACCTCAAATCAAACACAAAGAGTATTGGTCTTTAAATGGAGCTCATGAGTAACCCAGCAGTCATTCAATTGCATTCTCCAACTCCATGCGGAGTCTGTGCCAGTCAACGTTTGGCATCTTGTTGTGCACTCCATGTGGAGGGTATTGGCACTTGACGCTGATAGAGGATATGGTTCAGAGGTTTGACGTGTGCTTTTGGTCTTGTACCTTGTAGACAAAAGGAGCCTATGTACTCTTCTACATCCGCAAGGACCCCCAAGGGTCAGCCAAGTCAGGGATCCCATCCACTGCCCCTCAGGCCAGAGCCGATGAGGACGGTGACCTCAGCAATGGTGCAATGACAAACGGTCAGCAGTCGTCCAGCGGGGATGCCTCGGAGGACGGGGATGACATGGACACCAATTAAAATGCAAGGGTACCAGGGACATTCGACCCCTGTCTTGCCAATGCATTGTTGGTGTCAGCGTCCTTAACATCACCATACATGTCGGCATTCACACCGCTGGTTGTGACATCGAAGAGGTTCGCAGAGCAGAGCACTTATTTATTGAAGTGTTAAGAGTTGTCAAATATCAAATGCAAACAATATAAGACAATTGTCAATTTTAAAATCAAATCTGGCAAACTTGTGTGTCCCTGTGAATCACTTTCCGATATTAGCTTTCCTTTTACTACACGTTAAGAAAAAACCTTACTCTTGATCCGTTTTCAAGGAACATGCCTTTCAAATAAAAAAGTAATACAGTGAGCTGAGTTTTTAAAGTAAATAAGAGAAGCGATCTTAAGTATCTTTAAATGCGGTGTTCCTTTTTTAAGTTCTGGAGTAAATGCATTCAGCAAATAATTTTACAAGATGCAAATATTGCCGAAGAACAAGCAAATATTCAAGTATTACCCTGTCACGTTTTTATCTTGATTTCTTGGGAGCTTTGGTCCAAATTGTGCACATGTGTGACATTGTGGACACCGAATCCACTAACTGCAACATCTGCTCAAGCTACTTGCTGTGATTTCGTGACGCAGGCCGCTGCATCAGTGTGAGACAGAGAGCACCCCCTGTTCCCGTTAAAAATAAAATTAATCTGATCTTAAGCCTAGAAACTTTTTATGCGGTCCACTTTGTCGCTTTGTCAAAAAACAGTCGCCTTTTTCCTGCAGAGTAAGCTGTTGTCACGTGTCAAAATCCAGTCTGCCAAATTTGGCACTGCCTTTTTGTGTTCCTTGGCCTTGTAAAATGAGCACACCATCACTCCAAGAGCCTCTGTACATAATATACATTCATTGTAAATGCTCAAATTAATTTAATAGCGGTAGTCCATTTTCACCGTTGATGATAGTCACTAATTTGATATCAAAACATTTCAATATCAAACGAATGGTGTGTGTATTTCTCGGCCGTAAGAGAAAGCCTACAGCATGTTGTTTGTGTATCATCATTAACAAAATTTAATAACAGCTCAACATAAACACTATAACATGCTGTTTATCAGATGTACCTCTGGAACTATATGAAGATATAATTATACAGGGAGATGTAGAACTTAACCATTCTTGTACTACGTGTAGCTTGCATTCAGACTCCAATATTCACAGTAGCTTTCCTGGTCAGATCTTAGGCTGTGTCCGAAACGGGCTTCCAGAGCTACCGCTAGGTCTACTGTCTGGGCGTCTCCACGCATTTCCAATGGAGCGAAGACCTAGACCTAGCTCTAGACAAGAGATTCGGATGCCCTAGACAAGAGATTCGGATGCAGTCTAAGAGACAGTGCACGTGTATACGTTTTCAATAAGTGCTCCACTGCATGTATATGACCATTTTACTACACGGGAACTAGGTTTGGGTCTGGGTTTGGTTCACGGAAGGGGGGTGGAAGCTGTCAAGGGGTGCTAAACAAGTGTCTGTTATTTTTCTCTTCTTGGCAGCCCAAGGGATTAATTCCACCCCCCCCCAATCCATCAGTGGAACTGCACCTCTCAACACTGTTTAACCTCAATAAAAGGTCTAACTTCTTTAAACATTCAAACAGTGTTACCATTGGAGATGGGAACATTTTGATTCTGTTAACACTCAACATTGTGCATAATGTTGATGAAACAAAGTGCATTTATCTAATGTTTACAGTGGTAACACCTTCCGTAGTTGTGACTCCAAAATTCCAACCTCCTCACGTTGCATGACATATATATATGTGAAGTACTTCACCAAACATGGCCTCTCCTACTTCAAAGGCTGACAGCGGCTTGGCATCCCCACTTTACTCTGTAAAAGAAGTGCATGATTTGCTGAGTAGTGTTACATGTTGCTCAATTATGAGGGCTTTTCCTCGCCAAAAAAAAAACTACTAGGAATGTCGGAGCTAATGATCCTATGCCCCTTAGGACTGAGATCACTTGTAGTCCCTCTTCTACAAGAACTGGTCGTTCTCACATTATATGCTTTGAAATGGAATTAATCCACTAACTTGAGAAATGCTGCTTCTGTAAGCTTCAAGCCCTACTTGTGATATATGGTGAAACTGAGATTGAGTGTGTGGCACATGCTTTTTTATAAAGGAAAAAAAATTTTATCAAAAACCAAGCCTCGTGTGGATTCTATTCCCCCGTGGCATGTGTGTGGCAAGACTCCACAGAGAAATGACTTACGCAAAAGTTGAATTGTGGTATATTCTTTGACTAGATGTCTGGTGACCTTACTTGAACTTCCTAGTATGTGTTCTCTGTTCAAAGCAACTCCCCAAATGTACGTGATTAAAATTCTGACTTATTTTAGGAGTCTGTTTTTATTAAACTGCAGAGGAAAAACCTGTGATATCAAAAAGATTTAACTTGCTCTGTGCTTCAAGGGTATTTCCAAAAAGACTTTTTTTACATTGCAGTGTAAGAGTACAAATTTGATCTGTAGCTCCTTATGTGTTGACAGTGGTATCAATGATCATAGGTTGTTAATTAACCGTAGTTTTCAAAGAAACTTGGAAGTAAGGAGGGAGTTTCAGGGATTTAAAACATAAATATGCAAAATGAGAAGAAAGTGAAAGCTGAAAAATGTGTACAAAAAAAATTGTTCAATCTGGTCAAAATAAAAACCCTCCAATCCCTGGCTTGTGAAGTTTTTTTCTATAGTAACAGTGCATTTTTGTCTTTAAAGCGCACATATCCACCTCTTCTGGTGTTCAGGGCATTACATGACCATTAGGAATTGTGCAAAATCTTCATAAAAGTTCTTTTATACCGACGGCTATTTCTGTGTGTTATACATGCAGATGTTTCGTTCACCCATTAGCTGAATGCGGAATGGCACAGTTTTCAATCCAAGGTCTTCATTTTGACAATTCTCGTTATTTAACCAATCTTTCTTTTTCTTCAACATTTAAAGTGTTGGTTACTTCTTCTTTAAGACAAAACCAAACCAGGCTCAGTTATATTAGAGAATGTCTTATATATTAGAGAATGGCTGTGATGGAAATTAAATTGATTTTCAACAATTAATGTACATTTCTAGGTATGGGTTTTCTTTTTATTGAGTTGGATGAAGATTTTGACTGTGTTATTTATGGTTGTAGAAATGTCATCGTCCACAGTAAGCACACTGTGCTGGGAATTTTGTGTGAATTTGTGTAAATAAAATGTTAAAATTTGTGATAAAATAAAACGTATAAATATGTTCACGTTTCTTCTGTTCTTTTTTTTAAAAACTTTCCTGTGAATACTTACTAAAATATGGCTTTATTATTGCCGGGTAAGCTTTGTGGTTTAGGTCGGATGTTGTGGTTCCTTTACACAAGTTTTTTTTGGGGGGGACCACAGTCTGTTATGGCATTATGACGGAATTTCATTGTGTTAAAATGTATGATGTACGTGTATGCATGTTGACCTTCCTGTACAAGGCCATAAAAAGTAGCCTTTCAGGATGGCAAACTACCTAAAATTTCCAACCGGTCAACCAGGGGCTACATACCCTGGCAGACCATTTTGGTGTGGAATGGAGTGAACGTTAAGTTAATGTAATGAACGTTAAGTTACCAAACTTAATGTTCATTCCATTTCACACCAAAATGGTCTGCCACAAGTAATCGCTTATTCTACGTACAGTCCTACTCCTAGTCCTAGAGTGGGACCTTTTTCCACAGTCTATCCACTGAGGACTGGTTTGTTAACCCTGAATGATGACCTCTTTAGCCGAGTCACCCTCAAAACTAGGATTTCCTGATTTGTTCGCGCACCCCCCATAGATGGTCCAAAATTGCCTGTGCAATCTGAATCTGAATGATTTATAGGCTCATCTGTCAAAATCTCTGCTATTAGAGCCTTATGTCGCATGTGGACTGCGTGGCTTGTAAAGAATAGGATGGAATCCAGTAGCAGGACTGCCAGCTTGAATTCCTGAAAGCATCAGTCCAAATTGCTCTTTTTTCCAATGGAGAATAGGCATAAATTTTCAAAATGGCGATGGGCCTCACGACTGTTTTGAGGGGTGATTTTCTCTTGATAGAAATGTCTTCAAAAGTCATTAGTTAAGCTGAAAATTCTAACAAAATGAAAGATGCGGAAGTGAACATTAATTTGATATGTGTCTTGAACACCAGAGAAACGTGTAAGTATTTTTTCTGGTTTTTGAAGTGGGAATATTTATCACTGTAAGTCTACAGTAGCTTACTTACAAGTATGCGTTTTACGAAGCTAGTAAATATAGTGGTCAACAGAGGGCGGTCAATGGTCACCCTCGGTTTTCGTCTGCGATTTTCCCCAGTCGCATCAGGAGATCCCTCTTGCAGTTCAACAGTTGCACAGATTCCTTCTTTTGATCTTTGATGCTCCTGTAAGTATAACTACCACGTTAATTTCCCACTCCTGACCTCTGCCAGGTGTTGTGCATTGCTGCCCTTTAGTATACTATACGACGTAGGAGTATTCGTCGGGCCCTGTTTACGTGTTGGTGCGATCGTTGGATTTGCGCCTAGGCCCAGCTGTTGATCGTCATGATCGTGCAGAATTTAGCTGCATTTACTACTATACTAGGGGTAGTAACCCGCCCCCCCCCCCCACTGTGGGGTTAGACGTCCGCGCCGCTCCCATGAACCCCACAGAAAATGAGGGAGCGGGGCGGATGTCGGATCGGACCCCACAGTTCTGGGGGTAGCTGCTTTAGTACTGAACGTGTAGTCGAGTCGTCGTAGGGCTGTGAATGGCTCTCTTTTCACATTTGCCTTTGTATTGTTTCCTAGGCCTACCTCCTTGTTTGTACTGTCGGCATCACAGCCCTACTTCAGCGCAGGGTGTTAACGCCTGCAATCCTAACTTTAGAATTGTCACAAACTTTGAATTCAGAAAATACAGAAAAAGACACTTTAAAAAAAAAAGCATCTGAGACGAATGTATTTTTCTCCCTTGGCCAAGCTTATTGCTCACAAGCTAATGTTCCTTTATGTTACCTGTATCACTTTGACATCATTTAACTCATTTGCATAGTACATAGGCCTACATATCCTTTGCTTTGCAGCATTTCTAGTAATTTTACCTACCGATTGTTTCCACATTGCAGTATCTCTGTAACTTAGGCTAGCATTTAACTGTCCATGATTTGCCGTATTTTGCATATACCGGTATACCAGCTAAAATGTTGTGAGCTGTTGTTAATTATCAGGTCACAAATGTGTCACCTCATTTGGCATGATGAAATCAACTGACCACGATAGTCGAGTCACCACATTCTGCGAAAACCAGTCAGACTTGACAATAGGTGGCCAAAGTAGGGACCTGGTGACTATCTGACTATACTGGGTGTCCCAGAAAAAACCAAACCCTGAGGAAAGAGGCTAATATGCCCAAACCATGAGATATGATTACAATGTATAAGGATCTCCGAAAAGTAGAAGCAGTATTCTTTCTAATGATACCTTGACGGTATCCCTCCTGTCATGCATGACTGAACACCATTGTCTTGAAAATGGGGCATCCGAACTCAGTTGTAACACTTTGGATAAACCAGTGATGAATAGGGTTGTCCTCACACCCTGTAGTATATGGTCAGAGATGTTAGATGTATCTAGACAAGGCCCGCGAATGCTTGGAATGTCAATTCTGTAACAAACCCCAAAAGTGAGTTTACTGAGTTAAAACTTACTGGCCAAGGTTGCTTTCTACATGTAGTTGAAGGCTTGTAAACATATCTTTCATTGTGGAAAATTAGAAGGAACTAGGCTTATTATTATTTTTCACACTGGTAATGTCCATTATTCACCAGCATGTGAAAGTGTGCGACACTTTTAAAACAAGAGTCACAGTATGCTCTCTTGATGCAAACTGTCCCCATGCTGTGTTGGTTTTTGCTGATCAGAATAATTCTGGTCACAAGAGACAGTGCTCCATCATGTCCATCGGTCAGCATTTTTGGAGATTTAATCTTTTGCACATTCGAATCATTAGTCCCGATGGGAAATGTGAAATAAATTTTCTGAACCCAAACCCCTTGGGGTGGGTATGAAATGGCATATTGAAACTGGAGGATTTAACCCTGCTTGAGTAAAAATTCATTTTATGGAATATAGCTTGGGGCTTCTGCTCACAGGTTTATTTTTAGGGTACTTAAAAAAGTTCCTAGCGAAGAGGATGAAGGAAAAAGATGTGGACACTGCATAAACGTTGTTAACAATAATATTATATGTAATACATATAGCTCCATTGCATACAGCACTGATCATAACCGAGAGGAATCTCAACTCTAAGAAATTATGACCCTAGTATGAAGAAAAGATAACAAAAAAATGGATTGCATGTCCGTTTATCAGGGATTATAATATAATGGAAAGGTCAACGTTCAACTGGGTCAGCTTTTTTCTGGGGGATAAAGTCCACCAGGTGATATTTTTTGTCTGTGGCCAAGCTGTGCTGTCATTTATTTGAGGAGTTGATGTGGTGATAACCAAGCTTTTTCCAGTCTTCTGTGCCACGTTGGATTTGTCAGCATTCAGATTAATTAGTCACTTGAGTGATGCCTACACAAAGTTAATGGTAAGGAGTACAGGTGCTATGCATGTATGTGTTGCCATGAATGTTCAACATTTTGTGCCAATTTTGAAACCGTGCAGCCTCACTTTTGAAAGATTTCATGTTTTTGAATTGGCAATGAGATGTGGAGCGGACACAAACAGTGGCTCATTAGCTGTTGTCTAGCAACCTCCTAACCCCACAGAGTTAGAGGATGAATCCATGTGGAACAAAAGAATGGTATCAGGCATACTTCTAGGATACAAATTTTTCGATGGAGGACACAGGGTTAAAAGTTTTACAAATTGTTATTTTAAGGATTTTCTCAAGGACTCTTTGCTTCGTTTTTTTTTTTTTTTTGGTTTGGTAGCAACTGAACAAAACGTTACAACATTTGGGCCGGTGATTCCAGTTTTAAAACTTTGGTACTCTCATAAAAGCAGAATCTAAAAGAGAATGCTTGTCAACTACAGTATGGCAGATACATGTAACTGGTATTGAATTTGGGCACTAGAGAGTTACATCTACTTTAAAGTGTCGCTTTTGGGAGGGAGAGTAATGCTGACAGATTTCAAGGATTGCCTTTGTCTCTTGACCTCCACCGGGTTTTCAAACCTAAATAGTTGTTCCTTCTGTAATTTTTTATGTCCTTCCTTGATAAATAGCTAAGAGGCTGTGAAGGAATCTCACTGTAGGAGTGTGGACAGCCACCTACCCTCTACCACTTCTGCTGTCGAAATCCTCCGCCTGGTATCCTCACAATGCATACTATATTCAAGCTGGCCCTGGTGCCACCCCTCATGTGCATCGGCATGATGATGCTACCCTTCCTCATCTTCTTCTCGCCCACGATTCTCACCACTGCGGCCATCGTCTTCTTCCGTCCAGACCTGGTCTTCAGGCTCTACACCCGGTGAGAAATTTTTTAAAGTTTTGTACTGTGTAGAGTATTTTTTTTTTTTCAAACGCATGCTGGATAAGAATATGATGCAAATCTGGGGAATGGTTGTCACAGAGCACTAAAATAAAATTGGAATTCTTAGTGACTTATTTTTTGAAGCAGATCTATCTCTCTTTCTTGATGTGGTAGTTGGAGGCTGCCATGTAGTTGGGGTGGAAAACATGTTCAAAAGTTTTCCACCACAAACTTTTGAAATTAAGGTGCTTTTTCATGCTTTTGAAGGTGTTGTGAGTTAACATTTTTAACCCAAGTACCCATTCCCATTCTTTGCAACTTTAGTCAGCAGGTGAACGGAGTCTGTGGTTGGGGAATGCTTGCAACCCGTCAACCTAACCTCCAGATGTTCTGTGGTCTAACTCAGTTCAATTCTGTTATTCATTCTATTTCCCGCAGCTTCAAGATGTGGCACATTGGTTTCCGTTCCAAATCAGTCACCGTCAGCAAGTACACCTTTTCCTTTGCAGAGCGAGGTCAGCCAGACCCTTCCCGCCCTTCAATGCTGTTCCTGCAT
The DNA here is from genome assembly GCF_001949145.1 of Acanthaster planci. The sequence continues at coordinate 493,139 of NW_019091519.1, forward strand.
GGGTTCTCAGCTGCCCAGGACATGTGGTGGCCATTTGTGAAGGTATAGTAATAATGACGAGGGGGGCTACAGGTAACTTCACAGCACTGCTTGGGTATTGCGGAGGTGGGGGGCAGGGGTGGGGGCAGGGGCAGGGGCAGGGGCGTGGCCCATGGAGGGGATGTGATACCCTTCACCATTCTCAAAGTCCCGTGCTGGTCAGCAGAACCGTGCATCTGTTAGCAAAGGTCAGGCTGCCATCAACAGTGCCACCCACTACCGAAGTGTGTCCAACCCCGTCATCCTGAACAGCTCCCTCTTCCCTCAACCCCCTTTCCCATTTAGCTGATTATTTATCCTGCGGGGAGGAGGTTTTGGGTATCATTTGACACTGGGGGGCATCGTCCAAGGTGAGCGGGCACCATGCAGCACTAGGTGGCGCTGTTTATGGCAACTTCTTTATGCCCTCGTTGTGTCTTGAAAATCTGGTGCAGCAGTGAAAGCATGACTGAAACTTTGAACAAACGGAAAAACAATTGTAGATGAATATATGTGATGTTTTTGAATTAGTGCAATGTCTGTGACTAAGAATAAAACTTGGGTAAAGGACTTACTTGAGCCGCAGGATTTGTGTGAAATAGTGAGGTAACTTCCAGAACCCGTAAATCCAAACCTCAAGTGTTTTTTGTGTGATCCTTGGAATTAATTAGTTACTCCCAGCTCTTGTCTGGGTCTGGGCAGAATCCTTTTTCTGTTTTATTTTGTAGGTCATTTGACAATGTCGTAAAAGAATCCCAAATTTTTCTTTTCTGACAGCATTTGCCCAAGGAATGGCACATTGTGGCCGTGGATATGCCTGGACATGGCAAGACAACTCGTAAGATGAGCGACAGTTTCTCCCTGCCTGCCCAAGCTGCAAGGATACGGCAGGTATGCAACTTGATGAGCTGTGACTTCATGAGTGGCTGGAAAAGAGTCTACAGAACACTTAGAAAGTCAAACTGTGGCAGTTGTATTGTTGAGGCTTGTACATAGCCTCGTACCATCCTCTAACAGTGAGAGAGACAACTCTGGAACACTCTCACACGGAAGGAGTTCAATACTTGGACAATTTATGTGTTTGGGGCAGTCTTGGGTTGTGCTTTGTTCTGGAGTCAAATCAGCCAATCACTCACAAGCTCTCTGGCAGCACGGAGCATGCAGTTCATGTACAGTTGGGGCAAAAAATTGACGTACACCTGGTTGAACAAAAACGGATTTCCTCAAATTTCACAATTTCACTCTTCCTGCCAACTTTTCCTTTCATGGCGACAGACAAGATGGGTCTTTACTTAATGTACATGTATGGTGTATGCGTCAAATAAAAACATCCAGAGACATATTTACCTGTATGATTCACATTTGTATTTCCAAAAATCTAAATTTTACATGCTCCAACCCTAATATTTACTGCCACTTTCTTTATTTTTGGCAAATCTCGTAGTCGCAGTGGATCACTTTATGAAGTGTTTTTGAATGGCAATAAGGGGGGGTAAATGTAAATTTTCACAAAATGATTTTTCAGAAATATTAATATTTTGAACCCTAATAAATTTCTCTGCGTTGTTTCAATTGAAGTGCACACTATGAACACTAAGCATGTTAAGTTGAGATACAATTTGTCTGACCGCATAAAGAAAAAGTTGGCAAAATTATTTCAAACGGCCAAAAATTTAGGAAAACTTTTTTCTACCAAGTACGCAAACTTTTTGCCCCAACTGTAAATCCTGCCATAATGGGAGATTAACATGTTGTTGCAAAGCTAGCACCTGCAATTGACATAAACACTGAATTTTGTTTCCTTTTAAATGCAGTTCACCCAAGCTGTCGGTCTGCGTAAGAGGCCCTTCCATCTGGTGGGAATTTCCATGGGCGGCGGCGTAGCTGGGATTTACGCTGCTAAGTACTCGGAGGATCTGGCCAAGCTCACCATGTTCTGCCCCGCAGGTTAGAGCCAGGCTTGTTACGTCAAAGGTCACTATGCAAGGTCATTGACTTGTCTCGAAGTAGAGTAAATAGTTATCTCAGGCTCTCTTTCTTGCTTTGATAGCACTGGAAGATTTCCTTAGCTAGTTGTGTGTCCTGGTGAAGTTTGCCTTACAAGGATGCTGTTTGATGAGTTCAGGACCACAGCATGGGACCTGATGATGCTCATCTTGTGTACCCATCCATCTTATTCTGATCAGTAGAATGAATTTCTAGATTTTGATCATGAAGAGCACTGGTAAACTTATCAGTTTGCTACATTGTGGTAACCAAACTTCTAAGTCGACAAGGTTATCCAAAGCAAAGTGGCTGTCCCAATAAGCAGGCTGTAAGACATTGCACGAATGTGTACACGTAATGGACAACCCCCCTGTGCAACCCCGGAAGAATCTGGAAAAACAGTCTGTTGACTTGATGGCAAGATGACCCTTGATCCTTTTGTGTGGAAAGAAGGTGAGGTTGTTTTCCAGCAATTTTTGGAACGAGGCCAATTTGTTTTGATAGCTGATCGGTAAAACTTGTTAGCAGACTGACATGGTAAACACAAAGGTCATATGGTGTGATGCCCCTAGTGGGACATATCGCTTGTGCAATTCATGTAAAACACAGAAAAATAAGAGTGAAATATGATCTCTGCTTTAAAAAGTTCTCATGAAGTTCACAACTTTGAAATCTCCTGCAGACTGAATACTAACGGAGGATTCTTTATATCCTGTGCATGTGATAGATAACAGAACATGCCATTCTTTGAGGTGATGGCTTTCACTCTGAGACTGGTTCATAACTCCCTTGTTACAAAAGACTGCAGCGTAGAGGAAGGCAGCTAAATTGGTCAGAAGACCGCACACTCTTGAGCTGAAGTATTTGATTGAAATTTTTAAGAATTTAAGACACCTGCTTCATGTAAATTACTTGTATATGTAAGTACTTCAGGGATAAAGATGGTCTGATTTATAGGGGAAAGATTTCTGGGAAATAGGAATGTCTTGGGATTTCTAAACAGGAAACATAGTCCTTTCACAAGGCATCCATGGAAAGTACTCAATATTTATTGATATTTAAACTCTTGTATGTAATTTTTGTTGTAGGAATCCAGTCCAAAATACCCAGTGAGTTTGAGTTGGCTGTGAATGATGGCAGACTTGCTAATGGCTTGCTGCCAGAAAAGGATGAAGATTACAGCAAGATGTTGCCGTTCTTGATGTATGAGGTCCCAAAAGTTCCAAGTCTGGTGAGTCTCTTTTCTAACCGTAGCATTGTAGTTGCAAAGTTTAATATTTGACGTAGGGCAGCCTTTGAGATACGCACTTCAGCACTGTCTCCCTCCAGAGCAAGCCTTGAATAGCTGGAGGAAAGATAACTGAGTAAGAAGTCTTTAATTAGAAACTTAAGTGTGATATTCATTGAAGACGGTAGATCATGGCCACCTTAGTTAAATGTTCTTTTGAGTGGCTAGCTAGGCATGTTGGTGTTAAATGAAATTCAGTGGTCAAAGTTTGAGGCCACTAAGGTTTGAACCAGATAAGCCATATGAACCAGGGAACTCATCAAGTTCACTCTTTTTTAAAATTCTCTTTAACTTTGAAGCACAAACTGATGGCATGGAGCTTCAGTGTTTTTGATCCCTTGTAAACATTTCTGGACCGGCAAGATGCTTTTCTCTTAACATCAGCTGTTTTTTGTTCTTTACAGTATTGGAAAGGGATGAGACTTCTCAGGAAAAACAACAATGCATTCTACAGGAAAGGTGAGTAGTGTAGAGCAAGCCAGCCTCAGGGCTGGTTTTAGACAAATGAGGGTGGAAAGTGGAGAGTAGCTCCTCAAGCTACTGGAAATTAGTAACTAGTGAATTGCTTGGGCTACTTGTTCTAGCCCAACAGTCCCCAATCTTCCAATTCTTGTACAGTTTTTCACTCACCTTTGAGGTTTAGGGTTTAAGTTTGTTTTAACTGTTCAATCAAAGGGACATCGAAATGCATTGAGTTGAGCCAATTTCTATCCATCTGGCAGTAGTGAACTTGATCAGAGTCTAGTAGCGGCTTGTCATCCAGCAAGGCTCGGCCCCCCTCCCCCAAATCCACCTCGTTCATGATCTCCCTTTCTTGACTCAATTGGTTGCAGTGATGAACGATATGATGGCCCCAACCTCCAAGGATTCCCTGCGGGCCAACATGGCATCCATCAGTGTACCTACCCTGGTGATCTGGGGCGAACACGACAAGGTAATCAATACTGGGGATTGTTTACTATAAAGCTTTGTGTTCCTGGCATTGATGCGCCAGGGGTGTAAAGTTTCTTTGTGAAGTGTGCTTTTTCCTGTAGTGTGCTCAAATATCTTTGCTTTTTAGCTCCATCACCCTAGGCCATAAAAACAGAGTCTCCGCTTGTTATAATAAAACTTTCCTGCATCACTGTATAAGGGAACCCATCATCCATTCTTAACAGGGTACGTTTCCAAAATTTCCTTTTCAAAGGGAAGGCTATGATGTCTGCATTGTAGGTCACAAATGAAGAAAATGGTTTTTTTCTTAGACTGTGCTACAGACCAAATGAAGCCAGGGTTAAACACTTGTCGTCATCATCAGACGTAGGCTTAGTTTGCCCGGGGTCGTCTTCTCAGATTATACACAGCAGTTGTAACAGGTGCCGCTTCCACAGCAGCCAGCTGTCATCTTGGCTGGTTGTAAAGTTAGGTTGAAAATTCCAAATTCACCCTCTAAAAGTACAATTAAAGATTCCTTGAAGTTGGAAGATATTGGTGAAACGTGCTAAAATCAGGACTTTGTGCACAAGTTCCACATTGGACATTCCAACTTGCTGAGCATGGTAGAAAATTCTGAATAGCCAAGTTGGTGGAGCACCAGTCTGATATCCTGAAGAGGTCTTGGGTTCAAATCCTGCTGTGGTCTTTTCTCAGCCTTATTCTGACACTGGCGATCTTTTGTTTTTCAGTTGCTCCATCCTTCTGGGGCCTCCGTTCTCAAGGAGGGCATTCCCGAGTGTCAGGTGCACGTGCTTGAACGTTGTGGCCACTCGCTGCATATGGAGCGACCATACAAGACATCTAAATTCTTGCGCACATTTGCCGAGGAAGAATAAGGATAGTACATGTCGTTTGTTACAAAAAGAAAATATGTGAATCAAATGTTTTTGAATTGGAGTAAGATGGATTGAGACGCCTTGGTTAACCAATGCTACATTGCTCGTGCCCTATGCACCTACACCTGTGCACCTACACAGTAGGTGCACCTACACAATAGGAACCATTAGAAATCTCTAGATTTGAGCCTGTACTTAATGTACAGGCCTGGAAAAGAATCTCAAGGTGAAACTTGCTGTATAACCACTTCGCGCCGGTGGCATTTATCAATGTTGATGATGCTGGGACGGGATAATTATCATTTTTTTCTGTTTCCAAAATTCTTTTAAAATTCTTATCTTCATTTACTGGATACTTACACCCACATGAAAGACTGTCTGGTTTTTACTCTAATCTGACAGACAATATCTATTGACGCTGAAGTATTTCAGCCAGGCCTGCCGCCTTGTAAAAAGAGCCCAGATTTTGCGGTGTTACGTAATTTTCTTTTGTTCACGAAACTGGCACAGTGTGCTGCTGACCTCTTTTCAATAGGGGCCAGATTAGCATGCAGCGACACTGTGTGGCTCATCCCTGCAGTGGTGGAGTGCTTTTGTCCCCGTGGTAATCTGCTCATGCTAAATCCCCAAAACCGTGGTATACTGTTTCAAAACAAGGCTGGATTATCTCCACTATTGAGAGCGAAAAAATGTTGGCAATGTCCAGCAGCCTGGTCTTTTGTTACAAGGCCCAGTTCCCTTTGTCCGATTTCAGAAACATATGAAGCAAACTATGGGACAGAGAGAGCCCCCCCCCCGCCTTTGTGTTGGTCATTGTTATACTGGTATCTCAGGAATTCTTTTCAGACATCTAGGGGGGATGTGTTAATTGACAATTGGCTGGAGTGTGTATAGGGATTAGACTTGTTGGGGGGGTACCCCTTTGTCCCATTTCGTGCCTGTATATTCGGAGACCCCGGCCACACGTATCAAGAATACAGGCCCGGTACCGGAAACCCCAGTGGCAAGTGGGGGAGGACCTGTTATTGTCAAAGCTAGAATGCTACTGTTGTCATATTTGTGGCTCTCTGGAGAGCTCTAGCTGATGTGTTGATTCATAGCTATTTAATTTTGCCACGGGAGATTTGTTCTTTCCATATCAACACATTTGTGCATTAGGCCATACAAATCTTTCAGCTCACTTTATGTCGTTTCAGTGGAATTGCCTTGTCATATACAAAATCCTGTGCATTTAGTCAATCCGATTTTAATCCTCTGGAATATTGTAATTTAACGATGTTCCCATTTCGATTGTGGCAGTGTGTGTGTACATATTAATTTTATACCCATTATTTTCAATGCAGTTTTTACAACCTACTGTTTAATTTATAATGCAAATCCAATGCACATTTATGTTTTTGTCATTTTTCACATGCATTTGTCATTTTCTGCATAATTGCTCATATTGACTGATCCTACTGCTTTTTTATGAAATCTTCATAAAAATTATCCATTTTGCTGAAGACTTTTTACTATCAAGTTCATGGTGACGAAATCCAGATATCATGACATTTGGGGGAGTGTTTTTCAGGAGTGTTGATAAAGGAAGGGTGCAGTGTTAAGTTCTTATAGTAGTTGTGTACTGCTGTGTTATATCAAAGATCAATTTTAAAGATTCAGGATGTTTTCCTGAAAAAAAAACCAAAGCCTCGCCCTCACCTCTGCAGCAGAGTAGTTAGTTAACATTCACATTTCACTTTTAGAGTATGTTTAGTTTCATTCGGATTCAGTTGGGGCCCTCCCCCAAAAACGTTTTGTCAGGTAAAACATATTTTGCAATATTGGTAATGATTAAAAAAAAAACTAAAAATGTTCCAGTTTTCCAAATTTTCCCATCATTTTTTGCCAGAAAATTATTTATTCAGTTCCGTTACATGTGTTACCAGAATTAAAGTACGTGTAATAAATTCCCAAGTAGATACATGCAACTTTCAAGTCCCTTGTCTTCCTGTAAAATATATAAAATGTTGTCTTGTTTTCTAACTTTTTTGCCTTGAACATGAAATAAAATTCAGGAATTTCTTTTGCTCTGAATTTTAATGGAGGAGAAATCATGTTGCAATACGCAATAACCCTTAACCCCACTTTTGAATATTAACAGGATAAGGGTGCCTGCAATGGTGTGGTCGTAAAGATTTTTTTCAACAGTTTTTTAGTTCAAGCCAAATATCTTTATTCCATGCTTTACTTCACATAGTTGCTGTCATAGCATTTGAAACATTTTATTAAAGTAGGCTTTAATAAGGATAAAAATATTCGCTGGACTGGTCTGGTCTAGAATGAAGACGGCTCAGGAGAATGAACCCCGATAATGTCCCTTGCCTTTAGCTTGGGCCATTACCAGCATCCATCGTCTGCTGGTCTTAACTAATGTTTAAGACCAGCCAAGCATATTGGTTTCCATTCATTATACCAACGAGTTAGACAGTCAAAGCACAAGATTCCCCTACCGGTGGAAAGCGATTGTCAAACGGTATATGGAATTGTCATTTACTGCTTTCAAGCAGATAAGTGAACACAATGTTGAAATTGTTAACCACTTGTTCGTTATTACAATGGTGAGTAACACGAGTGGTCTGGAAATGCTCCACAGGCATGCCAACGTTTAAAGAGAAAGCATGCTCAGATAAGATGTAAATAGAAAACATTTAAACCATTTAAAATTTATCTTGAATCCTTTGATTTCAAGAACAGGAAGGAAAACAATGGAGTTGCCACTTTTGTATCAATAACTGCCCCACATTTTGCCGATTTTTTTATTGATATTTAAATTCATTACATTTGCAAAATACAATAATAAATGTACAACTTTTATACACTTCTGGTGATATCTTCAGTGCTGCATTCAAGTCCACAAGTCCCTGCAAGTCCCTGTAAGTCTATCACAAGTTATTCAGTCTTAAGCCAATTCACAAACTATTCAAATGAGCTGTGACGAAAGCATTCCTGTCATTTCTCACCCTGTTACTCTTGACTGGCATTGTGAAGGAACTTGTGAAAAGACTTGTGATGGACTCAAATACAATACTGGATATCTTGACCTTAAATAAAAAATTAAATTCCGGGCATAATTATTGATTTATTAAAGTTTAATGCACACATTCATTAAAGTTTAATGCACACAGCTTATGAATATATAATAAAAAGATTTGTGGATATAAACATTTATAACATAATTCAAAAATAAAATTCATAAAAGGCTAATCAGAAGCATTAGGAAAACTAATCCCATACTCGGTAAAAATGCAGAGTGGAAAAGCACTGGTAGAAAAGGTTTAAAGTAATGCATAAAGGACTATACTCATTTATTTATATCTGTGACAGACATTCTCGTTATTCAAAGATATGCACAAAGTGACTTGTAACATCTGACGACAAGGGCAATATGATGGAAACCCTGCCTGGATATATTATTGAAGTGTCAACAGACCTGAAACATAATGTGATGCTTTGTTTATAAGTGCACTTCCCAAGGAGGCTTGATATATTTTGGTGAAACTTTCTGAACATTACTCTCATTATAAATAAAACTGACAAATGACTGTAACATATGTATTGTACCATAGCAAAAGAAAGTTACATTGGGTATCACGCACAACATTATGCATTCTCGATCGCCTAACCCAACTTCTACCCCTAATTTGCTCCATAACTATCCTGAAACTACTCAAAACTAGCACCCGACTGTGCATGCTTTTTTTTACAGGATCCATTCAGAACTGCATACAGCTCAGCCATTTGAGGTTTTGGTCCGACATTTTTTTTTATGGGGGACCAATTGTTTTGAGTGCAGAGAATGTCACGTTCTCTTTCGACACACACTTGAGTGTTTTGAAACAAGTAATATCCACATAAATTGGATCACTAGACGAATTGGACTTGCTTAATCACGTGACCTGTTGCGGGCACCCTGTATCAAACATAAACATGGCATCCTCCCAAAGCAAACTTGAAGTGTGTTTTGAAAGTCATATACAAAAACAAAAATAAAAAACGATGGCCGTTAGAGACTACTGAGTGCAGAGTACTGTACTGAAAACCGGCTCGACTTTTGGGTGGACACTTACAACACACTTTTCTGTGGGAGAATGCCATGTTTGTTGATGTTATGATACCCACTATAGGTCACATGACTTGGCAGGCGCTATTGGTCTACACGTATTCGAAATGCACCTCAAGTAGGCACGCAATTTAAAGCACAACTAGGGAAAATACCAGGTGGCAATTCATTTTATACATGGCCACGAGGCCTAAATTTCAATTTTCAGAAAAGAATCCTGTCATTTATTACAGTATACATGTTGTAAATCTGATTTGTATAAAAATTATCCTGTAGAAAATAAGCTGCATTTTGTATGAGGCACTTTTGCAATATGATGGTGAAATACCTTCACAGGGTTTTTGCATCGCCAGCTTTCAAAAACATCACAACAAAAAACACTCGAACACCATTTCCTAAACTTGCATAAGTGCGACACGAATCCTTACCATTTAACAGTAATTAGCTTTTGTCACTTCTGTTGAAGTAGGGTTTCAAAAGAAAACCCAATCTACCGCCTGAGCAGTAACAGCAGTTATGGAAATTGCATAAGCATTTACTGTGAAGATAGTCTTGGTCCAAGACTTGATTGATTCCCCGAAGTGTGTATACATTCCACTGACAAAAATAGTATGGTTCAGTGTAATGTACCATGTCATGTCTGCAGTGGTGCATGGGTAGCCATGTTGGTCACAGTGGCGTAGCTAGGATTTTACTAGTGGGGGGGGGACCCAAGGGGACACCAGCATCTTATGGGGGGCACCAGCTTTCAGGGGTGTGGGTTTTTGAGGGGCAAGCTTTTGTTAGCTTTGTTCAATATCCATTCATCTTTTGCAAAACATTTCGCAAAATGGGTTCAGAAAACTTTGTAAAGTTTTGGAAACACCAGCATCTCTTGTTTTTGTCACACGATCATAGCAGCTACCAGACCGAACAATTCTGTCAAATAATCACAATCATTTGGTTTGGGAGCCAGACTGTTGTAAAATGTATCAACCATTTGTCATCCACTGGTCATTTTTGCCTGGTACCCAAGATGGATTCAGTCTGCGGGTTATCAGGGGAAAATTGATCAGTGATCGATAAATGTTTGTCACCCGGACTTGCCTTGCACTGCAGGTCATGGTGATGTCTCACAGACACAGATAATGGCATAGTGATGATCAGATCCAAGTGCTGCTGTCCATCGTGTTTGTCATCTAGGACACATAGCCATTCAAGTGCAACAGGTATGTACAATATGATGTCAGCCAGGGGCTCCATACAACTGATCGTCCTAAAGCACAGACCCAGAAAAAAAAAATCAGTAAAATAATGGACATCCGAAAGGGCAGGGAGACAGGTTCTGACAAATTTTATATATTTTTGTGCAAGTCCAAATATTCTCGGGATTTGCTCCCTTACACAAGTGGGTGGTTAAGGGGGACTAAACTAAACAGAGTTGTGGGAACTGACAAGAACATGCACAACTAGGTAAAAGACTTACTGGGGGGGGGGTAATTTCAAGGAATTACTGGCCATCGCGTGTCAGGAACCAGTCTTGTCCAGAGCATGTGCAGGCCGAGCATCAACATGACACAGAGTCCAGAAATGCCGGCCATGAAGAGAAAACCAGCACTGTAACTACCTGTTGTGTCGGCCAGATAGCCTGCGTTTGGATAGGAACAGGATACAATGTAAAATCCACTCGGTTCAAAAGAACACAGAGAGTGCTCTGTCTTTTGGGGATGTTTCAACATGGGAGCAAGCGGTCTTCAATTGCTTTTCTAAAAAGCTACACTGACATAGATAGGGTTTGGGCTATGTTGATGGCGAGGAAGGTGGTGGGGGAGGACGAGTGCATGAGTAGGTGGGGATAGGCAGGGGAAGAGGTGGAAATGTGGGTGGAGGTACTAGCATCAACTCTAACATCATGCCAACTGTAAACGTCTGATAACATTATAAGGCCCAGGTTAATTTAAATAACTGAATATTCAGTTAATATTATCTGACTGCATGTATTTGGTTAACCCATATTCCTGCCAAGGCAAACTGTGCATGTCAAGTTGTGTGGTGATCTACTGATAAATCATATAGTTTGGGGACAGGAGTCTTTCCCCCTGGCTAAAGATAGGAGGACGATGTACACAGTTCCTAACTGAAATTCAATTTCCTTGCCACAAAAAGTAACCCCCCCCAAAAAAAACCCCAAAACCTGAAGGGAAGGGTACAATGTTTTGGCTACTGTAAGGCATATATCAGCTACTTTTAGGAAGCAATTCTGTGATCAAACAATTGTTTCCCTTTTCATCTCATTGATTTTTCATCTCGAAATACTCAATTTCAGAAATAATTTTTTAATTTAATAGTTAGGTCGGCTCAATAATAAAACTATATTTACTCTACTTTTTGTGTTGAAGATCTGTCGCAATCAATACTATGTAAACTAACTGAGGTACATATGTAATTGAGCTGCAAAATTTGTGGCCCAAATCTCACACTTTTCTGAAAATTTGATCCTTATATTTGGCTGTGGTTAAGTGAGATTCTCCTTCCCTCTTTAACAGAAAATTCTAAAAAAGTTAAATTTTTTTCCTCAATATTTTCACCCTAAAAGCCTAACAACCTACGTTGTTTTTTCATAATTAGTCTCTCTAAACCCCCTGAAATTCTCGCCCTAAAATGACTTCAGTCTCTCAGTTGAGTATACATATTTAGGCTAGCCCCCAATAGATTCAGCCTGACACTAAGGTTTGATAATATGATAATGCTGATGTCTTCCGAGCTTTTCTCAGTTTTTCTCTACCTGCAATGGCAGCTGATGCCATGTTGCCAACTGCAACAAAGACCAGTCCCATGGCAAACCCACCGGGGAATCTGTCTTTTCCCACAATTCGACGAATGATGACTGCCTGCATGGGGATGTAAGCTCCGGCAGCAAGTCCAATCAATACTGTGCTGACCACTAGCACAGTGAAGCTCTGCACAGTGGCAATGACCGGTCCAGCGACAGTGGCTGGCAGCACAAATACCACATACAGGTAGGCCGGCTGGATTACGTCGGAGTCTAGCAGCCTGCCATGAGTCAGCCGGCTCAGCATGTTGGAAATCCCAATGACCGACACCAACAGCGAGGCTTCCAACTCCGGAACACCAACCGACTTGGCTCGGGCTGCGATGTAAGGCAGGGTGACACCGTAAATGGCCGAAATGGAAACTGAGACGGCCATAAAGCCGTTGAAAACGCGATTGGTCCAGAAGAGGGAGATCCCCGAGTGGTCAAAGAAAGCCTTGACTCTCTCTGAACATGTTACCCTCAATGCTAACCCCCGACCCTTGCTCTCAGCTAGATTATCAGCAGGGAGACATTCATAATCAATACCAGGTGATAATGTAGTAATCCTCACATCCTGTTCCGAGGCATTATTGCAAACATCTACTTTAACCTGATTTCCACTGGCTGATAACATCTTACTGCGCTCCATCTTCAAGTGATACACAGTTCTGCCAAGCTTCTGATGCCTTCCGCTGCTCTCGGGCACGAAACTAACACCAGAGTTTCGTTTCCATTTTCTGAGGGTTGACTGGGGTGACCTCATAACCCCTCCGCACACCAATACGTTGGCTTGCAGTGCGCTGGTCACCAGCAATGCTCTCCTCCACCCGTACTGATCAATCAAGAACTGGAAGAAGACTGGAAGCAGGACCATTCCCACACTCGCTCCTGACATTGTTATGCCATTGGCCATGGCGTAATGCTTGTGGAAATGTTCGCTGACTGTGACCATCACACCAGTGTAGGACATACCAAAGCCAATACCTATATACAAGAGGTAAATGTCTTAGTTCGTAAGCTAGCTTCATGCATATATCCAATATGCTGACCATGGAAATGCCCTCAATGGTCATTTTCAGAGGCCCCCGCCAACAGTATTAAGCAATGCGATAACTATTATACGGAGCAAAGGCTCTGTGATGGAATCAGGTCTACTCACCCCCTTGCCAACTCTTCCCTTACCGACTCACCCCCTTGCCAATTCCCCCCCCCGTTACCATCTCGCCCCTTTGCCAACTCGGCCCCAGACGAGTCGCCCCCCGGCTGACTCATCCCCTTGCCAACTCGCCCCCTGGCAAACTCGCCTTCTGACCAAGTCACCCCCTTGTTAATTTCTTTTCTTCCACATTATCATGTTAGTTTTGTGGTAATATCATTTTCTCTTTTTTTACGAAATCATTCCCCTTTCAAGGTCAGATGGCTTCTTCCTTGAGCTCTATTAACTTTCTTAACATTCTGGTGAAAGTCCACTTTGTCCAGTTTATAGTTTTAATGCATGCGAGTTGGATTTAAATCCTCAAAATTGTGTCGTCATTGTTTCTTGGCTTGGCCCCTGGTGCACAGTATGTTGCCACGATCAACAACTGCAGTAAAAATAATAATAATGGTCGTAATGATGGTTATAATAAAAGCACGATGAACACAGCTTAAAGTTGAGAGTAAAAGACATTTTATTTAAATTATATTTAAAGTGAGATTTACACATAATCAGTTGCATGGAACAATTTAAATACCCGTAGGTCAAGGTAATAATGAGTACCAGACAACCAAACATAAGTTTCTTGAATAATTCTCAATAATCCCCTTAAGGTGAATTCTTCAATATCCTGCCTTCTGCCAGGACACTTGGGCCTACATGTATTATCACTTTGGAAATCACATATTTCAAAGCACTCATTTTATAGTGTATTCCTGTCTATATCACTTTGGAAATGTAGTCAGTGGTCCAAACCAGCAGACTCTCCTCTGAGGGGGTGACTTGGTCAGGAGGTGAGTTTGCCGGGGGTCAAATTAGCAAGCTGGCGAGTCAGCTAGGGGGTGACTCGGCCAGGGGGGAAGTTGGCTAGGGGGCGAGATGGTAAGGAGCGAGTCGGTCAGTGGTTGAGTTGGCAAGGGGGCGAGTCAGAAAGGGGTGAGTCGGTAAGGGGCAAATCGGCCAGGGGGCGAGTTGACCTGCAGTACCTGTGACAGTTGCTCCATACAACACTTGATGCTTTCTGCCATTCAAGGTGGCCATCAGGAAGGTCCAGTGCAAAGTTGCTGGATTCGTCTTCACGATTATAAGTGAGCTAATGCCCCAAAATATTTCTCATCTGTATGAGAAACTTTGGTGCTTTAACAGACATCATTGACAGGGAGGCCATTCTCAGTCGTATTCTCTGAATCCATCCCATTCAACGCAATATCTTACATGGGTTGGAGCTGTACTACTTTGGGTTCTAAGCCTTACATTTTTAAATGAGGCTTAAGACATTTAGATATAATTGATGACAAGTCTTGAACTATTCATCAGCACAAACTGACGTTATTTTGCAACGAGCGTTTACCTGCATTTGTCAAATTTTCATTTTCACTCTCAGGTTCCAAACATGAAAAGTTAACCTCGCTTTCAATGCCATATATAGCTGCCTTCTGAATCAAGTCTTAAGGTCAATGGACGGTTCTATAAAACTTCTGTTGAGTTCTGGGGAACTAGGCCAACTACAATCCTACACTGATTCCTGACTTGGGGCATAAATAAATACTCATGTTTGAGTAGTTTTGAGGACCTGCAAATACAGTGTTTCAAAAACTTAAGAAAAACTTCTAAAAAGTACCTCTAAAAGTGAGAACTTATGGGGCTACAATCAAACTGAAAACTTGATTACCTGCCATAAATGGGATAGTAATGAAGAGTACGTAGAATTCCCAAGCGAATGACGCGATCAGCAGCCCCGTGAAAGACAGCAGACCCCCAGTGACAACTACCGGGCGAACCCCGAAGTACTTGACAAGAGCTCCTGCCATAGGGGCTAAAAACAGAAGAAATATAAAACTGAAAAAATCCAAACATTAATTTCTATGAACTGGGGTGATGGGATATCAATCGAACTCTTTTTGAAGTTGGGAACAGGCTCTTTTGCGTCTGACCAAAATTGTGTCCTTCCTCCATGGTTCGACAACGTTTTTTCACGTTAAAATGCATGGCTGCTTTATATGTTTTCCTACTTAAATTTGCAATATTTGAAAATCTAAGTTCCCTTCGCATGCCGCTGTCCCAGCGGTGAGAACACGTGCGCAAATTAAAGTTCAATTGCAATCCGTTGAAGCGAAGCTGCGCTGGTTCCCGCCCGGCCGCGCCCATGGGAACGCGTGATGAAATTGTGACAACCAGTCTAGACGCCCCGGCCCATTACACCACATCGGCTGTAACACGCAACCCCGTGCACACTGCTACAGCCAGCTGCAAGTCAAAATACATCGATGTTGCAGGAGGATTTCTGCAACTTAAGTTCATTCACAGAACTTGGTCTTTTGTCTGTGAATGTATTTGTGTGTTCACGAGTTTCATTTGATGTGATTTTGCTCGTAGTTGAAGCGAGCGTGTTTCCAAAAAAAATCCTGCCGCGCGCGGCACAGGGTTTGTCGCGCCTGCCTGTTGGATGCATCTTGGACGCTTACCGTGCAATACTCCAACATCGTTGTCCAGTTTGCCGTCGTGATTACTTGACTAGCATTGTGTTGTGAATTGTCCCCATTTATGCCATTCAATTGGCACAAAAAAATTAACCCCCCAAAAATTTCCGACCTACTGACCCTATTTTTGAGAAGTATGTAATCGAAAGCAGAACATGATTTACCTAGAATATAGCTTCCAGGTTCAGTGAAACAGCTCCCTAAAACCCCTGAAATTTCGGACAGGCCGGGAGCTGTTTGGGCTTCTGGGCAAAAAAGCTTAATATCAACCCCTGTATAATTATGTAAAGGGTTTTCCTCTCATTCTCTGCAGGTTTCTCCTTGCAAAGGATCCCACTGGAAATTGAAAGACTTTAATGGGCGATCACAGCTAAATCCCAAATAAGTAAGTTGGACCTTTAGTACGAGGACATGCAAGGCCCTTCCCCCCCCAAAAAAAAACCTTCTTTCAAAGCGCCCTCCATACAGAACCTTCTCAGGGTGTTGTACAATCCGATAAAAAACACACACAAAATCATTATTTTGACTATGCGCTTTCCCAAAAGATACATTTGAAGAGACTGAAATCTTTGTAAGAATGAGGCAAAAACAACAACTAAAAACTTACAAAAGCAAAGAAGCATTGCCAGCAAGGATGACGACAGCCAACCGATCAAGGCAGAGCTCTCCGGAAACTCCTCATGCCATTCTATGTAGAGCACACCGACGGAGCTAGCCAGTCCGTGCGTCAAACTAGTGGCCACAAAACTGGCCAGCACAACTGGCCAGTGGTGGGCTTCGGAGTCCGCTGCACATTTCACCATTGTGCTATAATTTGCGTTCACAAACAAGAACAATTGGCATTTGAACACACACCCTTAACAGACTGAATGCCTAGTCATAAAATGTCAGCCTCTATTCAAATTTCAACAAATCACTGTAGAAGGAACAAATAATAATGATAATGAATTCATCAGGTTGGTCTAGTATGCATGGGACGGTAAAGGGAACAACAGTCAATTACTGAATTCACCTGTCAGTGCTTGTGCCGGGGAACCGTATACCCTAGCACTGTGGGGTTCGTCATCTGCTGCTCTCGTTCCACGATGGACGGATTAAACCCACAGTTCTGGCGGGTAGGAACCATAGTGGTTTGTAAGATGACCATTATTCAGTGTTTGCCGTGAGTCCACAGCACAGACTTGATTAAGGGTACAAAGTACGGGTACATAACATACACGTACAATCATATACGTGCACACGTATACACATACACACGATGATGACATGGCATGGAGAATATTTTCAAAATTTCATTCCACTTTGTCGGCCTAACTCATAATTGAGACCACTACAGCCTTGATGGAATAAAACAAAAACTGACAAAAAACATAATACTCTTAAAATGCTCACGGAAAGAATACTGTACACATTTAACTTTTTTTAAGCAGGGAGGTCATCGGTTCTGTCACGGCAGTCTAGTTGCATACAAGTAGGTCTGAAAGACTCAAATTTAAACGAGAATACATCCCATAAATTTCCATGGATTTTCAAAGCAGGCCTACCTGTAGTGAAATTCAAAACGGAAAGAGTTCCATACACGGACAACACTAATTTTCCCTAGTAAAATGCTATATAACAATCAGAAAGTGATAAAATGTCTTGAAAAATGAATGTGAAGCACTTACTCAGAAAACACCCT
>NW_019091519.1:510619-524117 GCF_001949145.1 Acanthaster planci
TTTTTCAGACAAGTCTCATGGGTTTGTGCACAGGGGTCTCAAGTATTGTCCGTATAATCATGGAGGTAGAATTATGGAACTCTTTACTGCCGGCCCTACGCGGCGGATGACAGCGACTAACGCCAAAGAGGCATTTAACGTGAATGCCGAATCGGCCCTTGATGCACTTTAGCAATCGGTGATGCATATTCACGATGGGTGATCACCGTCAGCGAGTGATGTATATTCACCAGCTTAATGGGCGTTTCCATCGTTGATGCTATTTCGGAACCGGTGATGGGTTTCTGAGATCGTTGGTGGACTTTTGCGATCGGTGATGGTGTTTCACCACCGGTGATCAACTCTGTAATCGGTGATGGTTTTTGGCGATCGGCGATGGACTTTCGCGATCGTTGGTGGACTTTTGCGATCGGTGATGGTGCTTCACTACCGCCGATCAACTTGAATAATCGGTGATGGTTTTTTTTTTTGATCGGTGATTGGTTTTTGCGATCGGTGATGTTCTGTCACACCGATTAATTGTAAACGGTGATGGATTTTTGTGAGTTGTGAAGGGCTGTCGTCATTGATGCATTTTCGTGTTTTGGGATTCATTTCTTCTTTTTTGTAGGACTTCCGCCAACTTTGCAAACGGTTCTTTCTCCGGAAATTAAAACAGTAAAAAGTTGATTGGAAATAAGGATTTAGGCTTAACAATGACATTCGGGGTTACCGTTTTTGTGACAATTAAGTAATCCAATTTAGTCATACGCAACTATTGCTTATTAAGTTAAGTTTTGATGGGTTTGTAGTTATTAGGCGTTAATTTTGTTGTAACGTAGATTGAACCATCATCATCGCCGTCACCATATCGTCTATTGCAATTAATAAATGAACAAATACTGATGCATCCGATGCGTTGAGATTCAGCAATCATGGCAGTGGCAAATTCTCTTTGACGTTTTTCCGTTTACGGCTATTATGTTTAACTACATGTACTTGCATATCAGATGTATCTTTGTCTTTCAGAAAGTAAGCAACAGCAACCGAAGAACAAAGAAACAAACCAAAAAAACCCTGTAATTTGGGGGACCCTTGGGTCACACCCGTAGGGTGCGCCACTGCATGTACATGTACATGTACAGTATGTTGCATGCAGTTTGACTAGGACCACTGTGAGGAAATATGTCCTCAATCTCATAGGGGCCTATCCTTCTGCACCACTGGCATAGGTATATACTTTTTATATATGTAGAGGACACCGAGGATTATTTGCCTCTGTTTTGATTTCTAAATTTTCTACACTTTGTATAATCCGCTTGCCATTAGAATTAGAAATACATGTAATTTACTCTTAGCTTAGACCGCATGTGTACAATTTTATGCAAGACCCCTCGACATAAGTTCCAATCCCTGAATGACCTTAGTCTTTTTCGCATTAACCTTTTCCAGCCCAGTTGGCAGTTGCCATAGCAACTACCCAAATCCATACCTAATGTTCCCCTTGGGTCCCACATCGCTCCTACAAGTGTCCTACCTGTGCACTGACCACATACTGTACTGTACATGTAGTTTGATCTTCATTCCTACCATTTCTGTTTCTACCCACAAGCTGGCCTATGTGTACATGTAAATGTACATGTACATGTACTGCGAAGGAGTCCTGTGTTTTTTCTAACCGGCATTTAAAAACCTGTGAACTTTTTTTTGTGAGTGTGTACTGCGTGACGAGAGCTGGTGGCAAAAAACGACACGTGTCCTTTTTCCCCCTCGAAGTACTAAATATTAAAACGCAGGGGGGAAATGGTCTGCTTGAATAATACATGTACACTAGGTAAATCTTTACTGGCCTGCTTGAATACTTCCCAGTTGGATATCTAATATTGACACGAATATTAGTTTGGGATAACCATGGAGGATGCAGCAATCTACCCCCGTTATTTTCTTGTATTTCCAAATTTATTAAAGTATTCTTGGGATTCATCATGGAACCATGCCAAAAATTAAAATATTTCAGTACACACAAGCATGCTCCACCCCGAACCCAATTTAACTCATTCTCAAATTAAAATAGGCCTACTAATTACATGTACGTGTTTTCAAGCTTAAAACATGTTGCTATGTACGTGCATTCCGTATCCCGTCCTTTCTTTGAAGGTGTACTCCCTTCTGTGGCGGGACAACTGACACCTTTTTGTGGCGGACCAGCAGACTGGCCTGATCGGAGATGGAATTGACCTGACCTAACCCCACAAATATATTTACTTAACCTTACGCAAGAATGAGCGGCTATCCAAACGCAAGGGGGGATATCAGTTAACGAACGGTAGACTATGCCTTAGGGGCTGTTCGTTTGGTGGATGTTTACCACCGCTCTGTGATTAGGTAATTGCTCCAATGCCAAGAAAGATTACAATAAATGTCAATAAGTGATACAGGACTGAACTAAATCTCACGGTGACCAGTGATTTCCAAGGCAATTATATGATTGATTTATTCAATGTCAGTGATCAGTTATCCGTTATTTACAACAGCAATTAACTATATACAAAATTATCCTC
Source organism: Acanthaster planci (assembly GCF_001949145.1). The sequence goes on from NW_019091519.1 coordinate 513,160, forward strand.
ACGGGGAGGTAGTCCTACGTGGTCAACTGCACCACGAACATGATTAATCAGCCTTATCCTTGACCTACACCAGAATAACCCTCACGGTGATCAGGGTAAACCTCACAGCGATCAGGGTAACCCTCACAATAACCAGGTAACCCTCACAGTGATCAGGGTAACCCTCAAGTCTAAATAAATAATCTACCGATGGCTTATAACTGGTAAGTCTTGACCACGTAAGCAAATACGATCTTCGTAACTGTACAACACAACACAACGGTGTAGACTTGTACAACAATAATCTCTACTGCCTTACGAAGCAACACAGTTCCCAATCTACAAGGTTCAAGGTGACCTAAATAACCCTCACCCACTTCAAGTTATTACGAAATAACACACTGGCAGGTAAGTTGATTAAGAAGGCGATTATAATAGTCCTCACCAGACTGTAAACGGAAACCTACACCCAGTAAACCTGAAAGAGGAAAGCAAGCTCCCAGACCAGGACCGCAACCAACCGTCGCTATGCCAACAAGCATGGAACAACGGTACACAATCCTTCTAGTCTAAGCTCCGCTAATTCCCCAATCAACTGGTTCACACGGGTTCACTAACCCTATAATATACCACTTCTTAATTAAACGAGACTGTCTAACGATTCCCCAATCTTCAAAGAGATCTGATATAATCGGCAGCTCCGGCAACTGAGAACAAGCACCACACTAACCGATCGCACCAGGTACACTTGAGGTAGATCCCCAACCACCAGCGGTCGTACGTCAGATTTACTCGTACCGTACACTCGGAATACAACACAACTCCACAGCTCTGGTTAGTACGCTGCCATCTTGAGAAGTCTTGGCAACCCACGCAGCCAGCGCCCAGACCTAAGGTAATGCGGGCCTCTGATTGGTTGCCGCGACATGTTTAATGCATGATTAGACGGCCTGAATTATTAATGTCCCAGACTAAACACAAGTCTGCGCAGCTGCCCTGTTTCGCCACACTTCAGAGTCCACCCTTCCCCTGTTGTTTATTCTGGTCCGAACTTAATTCCAGTATGCAATACCTTAATTACTTAGAGGTCATTCACTAATTGTGGAAGTCCCGTAGAAAAAAGGAAAAAAAAAAGAATCACCGACCACGAATGTGCACGCATCATACCATCAATCGCTACATCCCATTACCAATCGCAAAAACCCAGCACCGATTACAAAGTTGATCGGCGGCAGTGAAGCACCATCACCGATCGCGATAGTCCACCAACGATCCCGAAAGTCCGTCACCGATCGCAAAAAACCATCACCGATTACAGGGTTGATCACCGGCAGTGAAACATCATCACCGATAGCGAAACTCCACCAACGATCTCAGATACCCATCACCGCTTTCGAAAATGCATCAACGATGGAACACATTAACGCTTGTGAATATGCATGTAGCCGACGGTGATCACCGATCGTGAATATGCATCACCGATTGCTAAAGCGCATCCCTGGTTCGGTATTCGCATTAAATGCCTTTTTGGCGTTCCATATGACTGCAGCTTATGGGAGTCGTTGGTGTAAATTGGCATGCTAACAAAACCATGAGGGAAGCAAACGGCATTTTATCATCACTTCATGGATGCAACGTATAACGTGGGGTCATGTTGCGCCATACATGAATTATTCATAATGCCGTCACCAAGACCATGCAAAGACAACTAGACCGACGTCAATCGATGGTAGGGCCAGGCCACCTGCAGAGAACTTATCACGTAACACTCGAACTTAAAAATGTGTGGCTATCATAAGCGATCGAGGGCGCTGTTCTAAGCGTGCAAAGGGCGAGGTGTTTCACCAGGCTCGTACGTGTGCATGTTCATGTGACAAGTGAAATAATATGTACACTTGTACATGTACCTGTACCGGTTGTATGGTTGTATTAAGCAGGTGCCGCGCACACTCAAATGAAACTGTACTCGCCCAGGTAAGCTGCCGAATTTTAACGATTTTTTTTTAAATTTTTATATGTCCTGTAAACACTTCAATGATTTATCTAACGTAAATCAACATTAATGTTAGAGCTATTTCACTTGAGTATGATCAGATGTGGCATGTCATAGTAAATCACTGTCTTACAGTCAAAAACTCAATCAATGAGACAAGAAAAATTAGGCCAAGGCCATTACTGTGAGACAATTTCATACAGGAGAATCAGTACTCTACCACTTGTTTATTTGAGAGTGGACATGAGGTCCTACTCGGCCAAAGAAGTAAGAGTAAGACATATCTCATCAGGTGCAGTTCGCTTAGACCATGGGTAGGTTTTGTCCAGTGGCTTTCCTTCTAAAAAACCTCCTAACCTCCTTCATTTTCCTTCTAAAAATACCCTCTTAGTCGTGATGAACAGCCTCCCGTTTTTTCCTTCTTATTCCCCCCAACCGCGATGAGCTGTTTTGTATAAGCTTTAATCCGTATGAACGGGCTTGTTCAGGTTCTTCCTTACCTAACAACATCTTGTCCCATTTCTTGCTGTGATCGACAAAGTCTGAATGGTCTTGTCCATATTCAGTTGTCATGGTTGTCTTTCTTGTAATGGCATAAGTGAAATAAATCTCGAATCTTGAATCTTGGCGTACTACTATAGACGGTATAAATCATGAATCTCCTCCATTCTGTGCCAATAGCTTACAACGTTTGACATATACGAGATATGTCTTAGGCTGAGTAGGACCCTATGTCCTCTCTCAAATAAAAAGATTACTCCATTGGTGAAACAATTTCATACAGGTGTACCACTACCAGTAGTTTACGATTTGATGAAGATCTCTCTTAGTTGGACACCATCTTCATAGGAAAATTACATTGCCAACAGGCAGGACAGGTGCATGTGCGTGCAGTGTGCAATTTTCATGATTGTTCTATAGGCTAATATGTGTCGTGTGTGTGTTGATGCAGATATCTTTGAAATACAGTTGTGACAGTACAGCCGATGCTCATTACAAAAATTTGAAGTCTTAAATGGCGATGCATGAGGCAATTTGTAAAAAGTAACATTATTTGAGAAACAGTAACATTAAACTTTGTAAGCCTAGACTCTTCATCCTTTTCAGAGGGAATTCTTACCAGCTTTTCATACATCTAGTTTGTATTCAAAACAAAACCGAAATATTAGAATCTTGGAATTAAACGTTACCTCTTAATGCTCTTTCCTTTGTTCCTCAAGGTCTAATTAAATTAAAGTGGATTCAACACTAAACTCCTGTCCTTGTACCCATTGACTTCTTAACACTCTTCGCAACGTCTTTGGAGTCATGACCGAGCCTCGTGGTAAAGTGGGCGGTGCCCTGATCACCATCTGTCTGGTCTGGAACCTAGTCTCGGCCATCACCATCGTCTTCCTCAACAAGTGGATCTACACCCACTATGGCTTCCCTAACCTCAGTCTGACCTGCATCCACTTCATAACCACCTCTGTGGGGCTCTGGGTCTGCCGGAAGTGCAACGTCTTCCACCCCAAGAGCCTGCCCTTCCGCAGCATGCTGCCACTCAGCCTGACCTTCTGTGGCTTTGTGGTCTTCACCAATTTGTCGCTGCAGAGCAACACGGTGGGAACGTACCAGCTTGCCAAGTCCATGACCACGCCCTGCATCCTGGTCATCCAGACCGTCTTCTACAACAAGTCCTTCTCCACTAAGATCAAAATGACACTAGTAAGGCTGCAAACTCGGACCTCCAATCCAGTGCCAAAAAAAGTGTAGTGGCTACAGTCACGGAAGCCATAACGTAACATCCAAATTCAATAAGCATTACCAATCTATTCAAGGTTTTGGATTCCACGTGGCCTTGGGTTCAATTGTTGATGATCATGAACTTTATTTTCTTGGTTCTTTCTTTTCATTAATTTTCTACCAAATCCTATTTTTACTTTCCAAAATATTTTTTTATATTTTACGATTTTTCAAAAAGGGAAACAAAATCCGTGAATCATTTCTTACAGAATGGTCTGGTTCCTGTTCCCAGTAGTAGAGATTAGTGCAACAGAAGTATACAGCAACCAGTCTAAAGTGCCGTAACTATGTACAGCCGTGGTGTTTTAAATCAGGCGAATTCCACTATTAATTGTCTTTATGCATGTTGTCTCAAGATGCTAGGGCTGAATCAATTCAATTAATTCACTATTTGAATATTCGACCTTCGATTTGATCGACTATCAGAATATTCAGTTGTAGGGACCGGAAGATTGTTGAACAAACCATATACAAAATCAGTTGCAATAACACACACAGTTGTACATTATAATCACTATAATAGCTTCTCATGTCTTGGAGTATCTCCAGCCACAATTTAGCAAAAATTAGGAGACAAGCAATACTTCTTGCCCTGTTGAAAATTTCTCTTCTTTGAAACGTTTCAATGAATAATTTACTTTTTGAATCGTAAGATTTCTATCACTTTTCATTTGAATCTGCTTGAAACAAGCCTCCATAGTGCAACTGTTCCTATTTGAAACGAAAGTAAATTCCCCCTTCCTTTTCATGAAGTTTGCATTTGAATATTCAAATTTGTAAAATAATATTGAATATTCGATAAGCAATCAAATATGTGGATATTTGGCACAGCCCTGCAAGATAATATCGCCCCAAGGCTTTTACTGTCTTCCTTCTCAACAAAACATTTTCTCTGTATCCATTTTAGGCCAAAAATATTAGCTCTTCAGTGTTTAACCAGCCATGTTTGAGATCTCAGTCGAAACAGTTAATGGAATTTTCCCCCAGTTCTTTGATCAAGGGATCAAAACCACTTGAGTGATTCACACTTGGAGTATAAAGTGGACTTGCAGGTGTCTAATTCAAAAAACAAGATGTTCACCATTTTTAAGTTATTATCAACATTTTTTAGTAGTTTGAGTACAAACTCGTCGACTCCAAATGATGCAAAATTGTGGACAAAAAAAGTAATTGACATTATTTCAATTCTGATGGCATGTTTTGGCATTTTGAAAAATGAACTAAAATTGTTTTTTTCCCCTGTGACCCTAAATAAGTTAATCGTAGGGAAATGTGTAGAAGTAAAATAAACTCAGATGACTTCCTGCTTAAAAATCACTGCACATGGAATGGGAAAAGAGCAACTTAAACAGTTACCTCAATAAGCTCTTTTTTGTTTTTTTCTTTCCAGATTCCTATTACTTTGGGTGTTATTACCAACTCCTATTATGACGTCAAGTTTAATGTCTTAGGAACCATCTATGCAGTGGTGGGGGTTTTGGTAACTTCGCTTTACCAAGTGGTAAGTAGAAACGGCAAAATTCAAACAGCCTCAGTGAACAGAAAAACAGGTGTTCATACTTTAAGGGAAACAAAAAAGTTTTAAGAAAAATTGGACTGGTACAGTTGGCATATAGGAGTGTCATTTTCATTTGAAGATTCGTTTGGTCTTGACCTGGCGGAACACTTTGAATAACCCAAGATCATATGTTCACAACCACACATTGCACGTGCTCTGTCTGACTTTTCGACGACATCGCAGGTAAGCACAAGGTAAGTAATCAAGGCTCCTTTGATGGGAACTGCGCACCTGTGGTCACATTGCTACCAGCAAAATGAACACTCCCCACCAACATGCCTCTTTTCAACCGATGGGGGGGGATGCTTCGGCTAACGCTAACGGCGGAAGCAGTGCCTTGTGAAATCTGTGCCCGGAGCTTACAGCTGGAACTTTTGAAGTATTACAGTTCTAGTTTATTTCCACAGTGGGTTGGCGCAAAGCAGAGTGAGTTTCAAGTCAACTCTATGCAGCTCTTGTACTACCAGGCCCCGCTCTCCGCCTGCATCCTAGCACTCGTTGTTCCTTTCTTTGAGCCCGTCGTCGGTGAACACGGTGTGCTCAGCTCATGGGATGCCTATGCAGTCGTGAGTACCATTTATAAATTAGAGCGTGTGCAGTCATAACCCAAGACAGTGTTCAAAACATGGACACTGCTTGGGGCACATTTCTATTTCAGAGAGTTTGGGAAAGAAGCTAGAAGTGTTTCCCAAGTGAGCATTTTTAGCATTTCAGGGATTCTTTGGAAAATTCTACAACTGGAGACTACAGTGAAGACCTTGTTGACTGCCTAATTGCACTAAGCACTGCTTTTACCCTTGCGTTTTCTTTCCAATGTACATTTCATAACTAAACAAAGAAAACTTTCAACCCAGAGCAGGCATGTGTGTCCAGCCAGCCCTGTGTCAATATCTTAAAAGCACATTCCCGGTACCTTGCATAATCCTTTGTTGATCTTTTTTTTTTCAAGATGCATACAATCCTCCCTCCTCCATGCAAGAGATAAGTAAACACTTCAGCAGGAAAAAGGCTGTAGAAAAGGGATGGAGGGGTAGAGTCGAGGGTTTTTTGGTATGAATGGTTGCTTGGCAACCACAGAAGGATCTTGGGATTTCCTGTTCCATTCCTGTCAATGGTTTGTCCACAGTTCACTCACTCAGAATGCATGATAAATCAGATATTGAGCAGAAAGGGTTTAACTGATATTAACAGCGTTCTGCGATGACTTCCCAATATGTAGCAGTAGGCCTAAATGTTCTGTACTTGCTACGCAAGAGGTTTTGTGGACTTTTGCAGGACCACCCTGGTATTTTTCTTAAAAGGATCACGGGTGCAAGAATTCAGCATTTTAGCTAATTTCAGGTTTTTTTTATTAATTTTATTAGATGCTGACCCTGAATTTCAGCATTTTTGTACACCTGGTTTGTACAAAAGTTTCTGAATTTTTTACATTTCAGTTGTCAGCTAGCTACTTTCAGCTTTAGTTTTAAGTGGCCACTCACACCTCTGAAGGATACACTTTGAAGTCTTACAGTTATGTCCTCATGTACCTGTAACACGAAATCAAGCCAGCAATTTTTCCCTCAGTCAGCCAATTTCCTTTCCCGTTTGATTTCCTGTGTACATTGTTACAAAATGAAAAAAGATTCAGTTTTCCCCCTGTACTTCCCGTCCATAAAACAGTCAAACATTCAAGGGATATATTTGCACAAAATTCCACACCACACATGACCGAAGCAGTACATGGACTTTTATTTCTCATATTATATTTAAAAACTGTTTTGTGTAAAAGAAAAAAGAATGTCTTCACTTAGCCAATTTACTTATTTTATTTAGTTACATGTTGCGGAATGCGTGTGAGTGAATATAGATACTTGTCACTTGGGTAGTTCAATTAATTTACTCACACTTTCAGACGAGGTTGGATGGAAGGGTTGTTGATTAAAGTGTTGTTGTGTGCCCATGGTCTTGCATAAAATATATGCTTTTGTGTTATTTGAAGCTGAAAATGGCCAGGTCCAAAGATTATATAGCGCCGCAAGATGGGTAATTCGGCCATAAAGGTGTTATCACCGGTGGGCCCCATTCGAGTGTGAACGTTCATGTGTGTGCGTGCCTGTCGCGGTGCCTGCGCCTGTGCATTAACATGCACTGTGCAGTTGTAGTCCAACCAGAATGGTGCCCATGTGATAACAACGTTTTACGCGTATTCATGGTGAAGTTCCCCATCTTGCGCCGCTACGCCACTCTATACGATCTTTGGCCAGGACCTGGGCACTTAATGACCCTCCCACATACAGGGATATGTTAATTAAACCTAAATTCTTATACTTTCTGGTCAGTGTTTTGTTGGCAAGTTCACAACTTATCCTGATGAACAAACAAATAAATTAGATTTCAAATTTTCAGGTTTTCATTCTCTGTAAAAGCAATTCATGTGTCAATTTGAAGAAAATGCTACGTTTTGTTTTATTTTGCTTTTTGTTAATAGTTGTTTCTGGTTTGTTGTTTTGGTTTTAGTTTCACAGTTTTCTTTCAGAATTGGATGAAAAATGTCCTCTTCTGACTGTCACCTTTTCCTTCTCATTTTATTCTCAGTTTTTTGTGCTAGCCTCAGGTTGCACTGCCTTCTCAGTAAATCTGTCGATATACTGGATTATTGGCAACACATCACCGGTCACGTATCCTTATGCAAAGCAGACGAACTGTCAAAATTGCACAAGAATTCAAATGCATTGATGTGCCTTAAAATTTGTGTTCTCTTTTTATTTACGTGTGTTTGTATTATGGTCAAAATACTACTTGGACGATTTGCCTCTTTGTGGAGATTACTTAAATTTTGCTGCTTCAACTTTGATGGATACATTCCCACGGTGTCATTTCCCAGTTTATGGTTCTTGATTGATATCTGAAAACAATATTTCTGTTCTTTCTCAATACATTCACAAATGTTATATGTAAATTTTCATCAGATATGTGGGTTTATGTGTTTGCCATGGATTGTTTATAATTCCTGTATTGTCCCATTTGTTCACATCTCTACCAAAACCAAGAAGCATTTTGTACTTGTTTATCATAAAGTGTCTAGGAACTGTGTTTTTTCCATTTCCTCTTCTTTAACCCAATCACCATGCTCACAGCTATAACATGGTTGGCCATCTAAAATTCTGCCTGACGTTGCTTGGAGGCTTTCTGCTGTTTGGGGACTACCTACGCTTCAATCAACTGCTGGGCGTTTCCATGACGCTGAGCGGCCTTGTTGCCTACACCCACTTTAAGGTCAAGGAGCAGGAGGAGTTGGACAAGAAGCTCAAAACCTAGTGAGTAAGGTTCTTTTGGGGGGGGGGCTGGGGGTAGTTTTTGATGGTGAACTTTGACCATATCTTCGAAAGTGAGCCTGATGCTGAACAACTGACTTTTTGAGTTAATTTAACTGTATTAGTAGTAATGTCCTCCAACACTACAAACCTTGGCATTTGAACTGTCAAAGAACTAAATGGAACAGAATGCCAAGTTTGTTAAAACTTGTCACCATAAATCTGTTCGTTAAACCTAAACATGCCAAATTCCTACAAGATCCTGTGTGATTTACAGTCAGCCTGGAGAGTTAGGGCTACCTAGCATACTGTTAATTAGAAGTGCGGCTCATCAGGCTCACTTCAATAGAGGTGCTTACAGATTGGAATGATAATAATGCTGCTCTCTTGTCTCTGTACGTACTCTGTAGCACTGCACAGGTTGCACCTTTAAGTACAAAGGGTGGTCATTGGTATATGCGGTGTGTTTGTACATTTGGGGACTATTCCAACCCAAAATGGCCCGAAAATTTGGGGTCATGGTGGATAGACATTTCTATTGACCAAACCATCATGCATTGTGGCTTGTAAAACAGATAGATTTCCACATTAAGAATTACAAAAATACCTATCAATTACATCCATACAAAAAGAGGGCACTAGTTTCATTGCCCTGAATTTTGAAGATGCACTGTGCAACAGGAAAGATTGATAAATTCAGGCACTTCATAAATGCACCCATCTCGTCATTTATACCTTCCATCCAGCTGTCAAATTTAGCTGAATCGTTCAAGGATATCACATGCCGGACTTCCACAAGTTTGTGGGTAATCCATTCATGCTTTCATATTTCTAATGCCCCACCAGCATTTTTAACACCTTTGCCTGTTTTGGTTACGAACTGATGTCGCAAAATCTATTGAATCACTGATATAGCACGGCAGAAAAGATTGTTTGATGGCATTTTTTTTCCAGGTCTTAGGGTGTGCTTGGTGGTAATGCACTCCTACCGAAATGATCCCTGTGCTGAGAGCAAGGGAACACTCACATCACAGAACCTTTTTTCCGGGGGTTCATACATTCTGCCACACTATTTCACACTGTTGACTGCTGTCCCCTTTGGCACTCAGTCAGTGCTTTGCTCAAGATACACCATGGACCCCTGGGTGGACCAGAGCTGTAATTGCAAAATGTCTTACGACAACTTCTGTTATCTCTGGAGAGGTTTTGAAGATTTACTCTAACCACTGGACCGCAACACTCTTTTGATTATCTGTGGTTTTTTTGTTTTTTTGCTTTTGATTCCTGCTAGAGCGAAATTGTTTCTTGTAACATCGCTGTCAATATCGGTGATTCTTTGAGGTTTGTACTGGACATGTATAATGTCAAGCCATGTTCAAAATGGTGGCAGTTTTATTTATAAGGGTGAAGCACATTTCTACCTTGTGATGGAATGTTAATCCTGCTTGAAGTAAAGAAAGTTTATTTTTGTAGCTTGCCTTGTTAATATGGATATTAACATATAATTTGCATGTTGCTGTACATTATGCATGAATGAGAGGATTCTATCGTCCTCCAGAGCTGACAGAATGAGTGCTTGCTGTTGTTTTATTTTGTATGGTGTGGCGTATGGTTAATTTTCATCCCCCTGACAGCTGGAAGACCTCTGCACAGTCTTTGCATGGGCACTCTATGCTTGACCTAACAAGTAACGCTTAATAATGTTGTTGTCTGCACCAAGGATAGGTGTTGTACCCCCGCCCAGCTAACAGGAAAAATAATTTTCCATGTGGTGCTTGCAATGATTGAAATTGCTGACTGACAATCCCTGCTTGTGCAGTTCATGATATTGGCTGGTCTGTGACTCACTTGCAGCCTCGGATAGTTAGAGCCAACTTTGCAATCACTGCATTTACAACATGCTCTTGTGTAACTCAGTGACAGTGGAATTGTAATCGGGTGCAGTTCTAGAGAAAATGGACCTTGGTCATGCTTTTACTGACCTCATTATTGATTATAATTCTCAAACAAAAAGAACTTTTATAAGAACTGAAAATGGAATCACAGGTAATGGTTCTGTTTATCATTTCCACTGTCGTTTTTTTGGTTTTTTTCAAAAGCCTGTTTTTGTTTAAGAAGTACACTTCTATTGACATTGGTAACATTGTGACCCAATTTCTGCTTCTGCATGGAATTGCCCCTCAAGTCAATTACCAGTGAGGTCCTAGACTTGGCCTGTGACAGTACAGGTGTTTTTGTCAAGACTGAACATAAAACCAAGCAAAAGACCATCCTCAAGACTTGTCATAAGGCCAGTCACAGTCGACTCGCAGACAGGTTGAACAGTGATTAACCCTAACCTTCCCCA